>OX451218.1:37620338-37703193 GCA_949628195.1 Phasia obesa | reverse complement strand
ATGTACTCCTTTTTATGTGTTTAGGACTGATGGGACTTATATATGTGTCCATGCTAAACTCCTGATGGGACATTTATGTCTCACCCCCAAATCTCTTTCCAGGGTAAGGGCACACAAAAAAAAGCTTTATCTTAGTTTAATATGCATATCTCTGTGAAACTAGCCCATTATAATAGTTGGAAACTTGTTAATCGTCTCCCGTACCGCAAGGTTTTATTGATCCCCCGAGATCTATATGCACTACATGGATTAATATTTATTTAACACAAAAAGCAAAAGAGAATCATTACAACCGAAAAACAAATAAAAACAACGTGAAAATATAGGTAGACGTGGTTTTTTGATCGTGGTTGATTACACACGAAATAACAAACGTATTTATACCCTTTTCCACCTGTGGGGAATATACTGGAAGATACACAATGTCGAAAGAATTGGTTGTTTCGTACAAGTACATTCAAAGAAAGAACGAACTCTGTCGACATTGTAAAACAGATCCATAATTATTTCTAAATTTGAACAGATAAAATTAAAAAAAAATGGTATCGTTAGGGTTTCACTACACTCAACTTAACCATACCTCATGGAAACAGATATTTTTATGGATATATTACATAAAGAATAAAAGTTCAAAGTATGTTCGAATCAAAAAATAATTTTTTTCGGCTTGGGGTATTCCGATTATGCCCAGCTCTTCATTTTCATATATCAAAGCCACATACAGGATTTCATTTTGATGTGTCAAACAGTATAATCTCTAGAACGTCCACAAAAACCCTCTTCCTGATTATGCCCAAAACCTATACAGTTCTTCATCTTCATACAAATCCATCTAGAGGCACCATCGCGAAAATAGTAAAAATGGTTTCAGGAGACCTCAAAACGTAATTATTTTTTTTAACCGTAACAAGCAGACACATATAATGTTGAAATATTTTAAAACGATTTTTTTTTAACAAATTAATTTTATTCTTTTGAGCTGATGGCCAACGTAGCTAGTGCTACGTTTAAATTTGGCCCTTAATGTGGAAGCCCAAAGTAAGTCGCGCTTTATTTAGGACTAGCTTTGACCGCCACTTCGTCAGCGTCCTTACAATATTTTGTTGGATTTTGCTTTGAAAGTAATCCACAACAAATTTTGAGACTTACTTTTATAGTGCTTCAGCTATATTTTATGTATTTTCTTTATATAAAGGTACCCGTCTCTGGATGAAATTAAAAAATGTATATACAATTCTAAAATTATTGTAGAGTTTTGTAAATAGTGTTTAAACTATCCCGCTCTCAAAATTAAAAGTTCTCTTGAAAATAAGATATTTTTGCGGAAAAAAGGTATCCTGTATTTTAGATATTTTATTAAAATTCATCCAGTAGTTTTTACGTGATGCAAACACAGACAGAGGGACGGACAGAGAGGAATAATTTACTGTTTATTATATGTATAGATTAATCAATGTCATTACCGAGTCCTCTAGAAAATATTGTATTTGTTAGATTTCGTTTATACTTACTGAATTTTCATTTGGCCTGGTTTTTTGCAAATATGGCACCAACCATTTTTGTTGAAAATAGTCAGTGGTCGCTAAGCCCATGTTTCGTTGACGCCATTCGAGAAACTCATCGATTCGACTGCGTCCCAAATTTTTACGTGGATACCAATGTTCTGGAAGAAGCTTTTCCCTGGATAAATGTCGAAATATAGCATTGCTTTCCGATAACTGAAATCCATGATCGGTAATAGCAGGAACTTTTTTAAATCGATTCACTTTATCACGATATTCTCCGGTCAAATGTTCACCTAAAATTTTGCAATATATTGAACGTTAAACTTATAAATCAATAAAATAATAATAATTAATAATTTTATAGTGAAACTGTAGTAAAAGGTATAACAAACGAGCTGAACAGATTTTAATGAAATTTTAAACATTATCTTAACTGGTTGGCTGAAAAATGTTATTTATGTTAAAAATCACGTCATTCGATCATAATAATCTTTAAAACTGCTTAACCTAACTTAGTAACAGACTTAATAGATTGCAGCCGTTAGGTAAAGCTTTTGTTTGCGATCTTATGAAATGTTTTATCTCCATAAATACTCAATCGTGAACCTTCTACCCAAGAACTTGGTCCGGAAGATGGCCAAAGTATTTTCAAGTACCGGTGTTATATGTTGAAGAGTTTATAAAATAAAGTTTTAACGATAAAAGTCAAAGACAGAAAATTAAACAGAGACTAAATAAAACTAAAATAATATTAAATAAACTTAAACTAAAGAAAAGAAAAGAAAAGAATAATAAATAAAGCTAATCCTAAGAAGAAACAAAAGGTGGTGGTTTTTACTTATTTGGTGTATGTGCGTGTGTGTGTGCCACAACAGTTTCTGTGGGGATTTAACAGTGGATTCCAAAGGAAACAGCGCTCCCCAACGTTATCGTAAGTAACTAATTATTAGTCGCAAATAGGGGTTCTAAACCCACTTTTATTGTATCAAATAAACAGGGGGTCTTAGATATCACGCTTATCAGCTCGTATCATGCATTTTTAATCGAAGATTGGAGAGTCTCTAATGACTGCTCCTTTTCCGATTATCGTTACCTTGGCTTTTCTATTGTTAGGAAGAAAGTTAGCGCCGTGGTCTATATTAATTGGCGTAAGACAGATTGGGAGAAACAGAAAATGCTCCTTACAAATGTAGTCATTCATCAGACGAACATTCGGGATACTATGCACATTGAAGATGCTGTGAACGAACTTACCAATGCTTTCAAAGATGCAACGGGTATGTCCTGAAAATCGTCGATTCAACGTACGAATCGTAGACCACCATGGTTGTCCACAGAAATAGCCGCATCTCGCAAGATTTGTCGCAAGCTGTTCAATGAAGCTAAAGAGGACAGGAAACTGTTCACTCTATAAATCTTCCGTGAATAAATTTAAAAACCAGGTTAGAAATACAAAACGCCAATCTTGAAAAGGCATCTGCAGTGGCATTGAAAGTTTTTCCGAGTCAATTCCTGGATATATTCAGGAATCAGACGGCACATGGACAACCAGTGCGCAGAAGTTCCCGGATATCGGCCTACTTCACAATCCCATTCAAATGAGCCGTGCACCGAATGCCGTAAACATAGATACGGAAAAAAGTCTCCGGGAGCGGATGGTATTATACTTGCTGATCTCCAAAACCATTTAGATCTGGTAACACCTTGTCTTCTATCTATATATCGGGCCTGTCTTTCATGGCCCGTTATTCCAGACCAACGGACTAAATGCAACTTGATATTTATTCCCAAAGGAGGTAAATCATCCCATACGAAAGCAAAAGATTTCAGACCAATTAGTCTAACATCCTTTCTGCTCGAAACGTTGGAGAGAGTTTCTGTTTCTTCATTAGATGAACATAATCTGAAAGCCTTCATCTCACAAAAAAATATTATTACTATAAAACATTTTAGGTGTTAGAAAAAGTTACACTAAGTGCTTTGTTGGTCGTTTCGACTAACCAACACATATAAAATCCTAACTTGTAGTCTACTGAAAGCTAAGCACGTCGCGTGCAGTGAGTTCTAGTTGACGACTTGTGTTATACGTACACTCATGAAAATGTGAGAAGAGAGTAATGAGAAATCAAACAAAGTAACATTGTTATTAGTCGAATCGACTAAGAAAGCACTTCTAGGGTTAATAAGCTACTCAGAGATCTGGACTCCATGAACTTCAAGAATGCCGCATACGCAAACGTTGTGGCGGTGGCAGTATCTGCTGTTCATATTAATACCATTACAGATCCGTACCTGGAGAGACCACAGCGGACTGAGTATCAATCCAACCAAAACTGAACTTGTATTATTTCTAGGAAATACAAGTTCCCACCCTTCAGAATACCCATACTGAATGGGACACCACTCACGATATCTGATTGTGCGAAATACCTAGGCATAATCTTAGATTGTAAATTAGCTATTACCGCTACTTGTATACGTTTGTAAGAAAGCCATAGGCAATCAAACCGATATTACTCTAGGGAGTCATTGTTTGGTGGAAAGCAATGGACACTAGGGTAAACATCTTATTGTAGAAAGGGTTTTATGCAATATGGCGATGCTTATAACAGGAGCCAGTAGGTCGACACCTACGAAACCACTTTTTGCCATGCTCAACTGGTTACCAGTAGACCAATTGGTCAGGAGGCTGGCGCTAAGAGCAGCTGTTAGACTGTATGTCACAGGTGCATGGTGCCAGTGTCCTAGAAACCAAATGTTATTCCTGAACTTATAGACTACTGTACCCCGAAACCCTTCTTAATGAGAGGAATTTGAAATCAAAATGTGTTTCAGACTCCCAAATGACTGTAGTGTTCTACAAGAGGAAATATATGCTTTTAGAAATTCGGCAAACTGGTTAAGGTATCACAGAATATCAAATAGGTCCATTTGGTTTTGTACCGACAGTAAATCCGCTATCATGTCCCTAAAAAATGTGTTTAGCACATCAAATCTTGTCCTGGAATGCCGGATATCCTTAAATGCGATGGCGGATAAATTAACAGATCTGGCTCAGGTCAGATGGTCCATTGCTCAACCTTAGGGACGAACTGGTCCTTGCTAGATAAGAAAAGAACGTCTTTGCCACTTCAGATGTCGGAAATGCAGATACGTGACTTTATAGCAACGGCCACTGGGCATTGTTTACTTGAAACCCATGCAAGAATAAGAGGCCACCGCTATAACGACTTTTGCAGAAGTTGCAAGATCAGGAAGAGGAGGGAACAGTCGAACACCTCCTATGCCTAGGTCCTGCACTGAAATACTAAAGTCTTCAACACCCTGGGCAACGGTATTTTGAGAGCGTTTCCTGTGTTTCACTATTGAGACCAAACATGATTAATTCCCTTCTGAGAAGCTGCGGTTGATTTTCCAACCCACTACGACTTAGCGAGGCATGGATAATTCACCTATTACTTATCTTGACCAAAGTGTCAACCCTCTCTCCTTCCCTCATATAACTATCTAACTGTATCTTTCTTTACCGGAACTCTTCTCTATAGCTACATTTATCACTTTTATTTCTTTCGGCCTTTGTTCTTTCTTTTTCCCATTTCCCTTCTTTTGCAGGTAACACAAAGGGACCTGGCTACCTGCTTAACCTGACCTACTCAATCGATTTCAAAATTGTTATTTTTGTGCTTAGGATATTCCTAGAAATGAGCCCAGGCAACGCCGGGTAAAATAAACTAGTATGTATCATAATAAATAGATATTTTTCCATTTAAAAATTTGGAAAAAATTCTAGACTACCATAAAATCAGAATTTAAGCAAACAATCAAAAACTAAAGCTGGATTCACGCATTTTGTCCGGACAAAAGTTTTGTGAGAACAAATATTTTTTTTCTGAAAGTTTTCTACAGCACGATTCACCCGTTTCGAAAAATTTTCCCGGACAAACAAAGTTGTCATATGAGTACATATTTTTAGTGGCAACTTATTTCAATTTTGTCTGGACAAAAATTAAAATTAAACCAAATCAAGCTGAGAGTGGTCTGGACAAAATAACTTCTCTCACACTTCTCTGACTCTCTGAGAGAAATGTCAAACTAACTACCAGTCCCACGATGTCGCTCGATGTCGATCGTTCGAACAAATACATTTAAAACAAAAACAAATTCAAACATTTTGTTTTGTCCCACGATGTCGCTCGATGTCGATCGTTCGCACAAATACATTTAAAACAAAAACAAAATGTTTGAATTTGTTTTTGTTCTAAATCTATTTGTGCGAACGATGGACATCGTGGGACAGGCAGTAAATATAAAAAAATGTTGTCGCAACAAAAATTTTGTCCGGACATAATGGGTGAATCCAGCTTAAGATATCACATTTTCATCAAAATTTTACCTAAAAGTTGAAATTTTCCCCTAAAATTTTTATTCCGATCAAAACTTAAAATTTGATTAAAAACTGAAAATTCAAACAAAAAAACTAAAAACTACTCCAGAAAATCATTTTCACCCAAAAATTACTATAATTGTTTTAAAAGGATTTTTCTAATTTATCAATCATTATAGATTTAATCTTAATAAAAATTTGTTAGTCTTTATATAATAATTGTAATAATTAAGTTGAAAATCATAAAAGTAAAAACCGAATGTATGTATATTGTTGTGAATTTGGGAAACGTAAGGTATAAAGATTCAGCATAGCCGAATACAACATTCTTACTTGTTTTTATTGCACTTGTTACCAAAGGTAAAAAAATAAATAAATTATATCATTCGTGTGCATTACTCATTTTTTTAATATCAATGAGTATAAAATTAATATTTTTAAGGCTTCACACTTGTGTAAATTTAACCACACAAACAATTAAGGCTTTGTCTTATCAAAACATTTATTTTGAACACGTGTGTAACGTTTATGCACGTGCAGGCATTTATTTTGAATTGGATTTATTATTTATTTAATTAAATTCTTTTAAATTAATTTGCCAGCACACGGCTTCCTAGTGGTAAGGTGAATCGTGGTTATATTTATAAACATATAGTAAAATTAACAACATAAACATAGTATTCTTTTAGATTAGAGAATACAAATGGAGTCGTAAGGTAACTCTGGGTTGAGGAACATCGTGCGCACCTCATTGTCATTATCGCTTAAAGCCAATCCTTGTTGCTCGGCTTTCGAGTGGTTAGCGTCTCACTCTCACTGGCTGATTGTCTTCCTCGAAGAGCTGTACTGCGGTACTGTTATTGGTGGTTGCTTTAATCAGCCACGTGTATTTATTTTGGTTATCGTGTGTAACCTAGAAATTTCTGTTTAGTTTCTGGTGGGAAACCATTTATAACTAATTTTTTCACTGGAGGAGCACTATTAAACTCAACTTTTCCACCGGATGAGTAACATTAAACTCAATTTTTCACTGGAGAAGAACCATTAAACTCTTTTTAATCTTAAGGTATAGGTCGCGCTGCAGATTTTGGAGGAAGCTAAGGAAATCTACAATAACAGAATTTCATATATAAAACCTATGTTGCAACATCCTGAGTAATTACCCAGAGACGTGTACCTCTATCTATAGTAAATATGTAAACTATAACTGAGTCATATATATAACTATAACTGAGTAAGAGTCTTAAATTTAAATTTTTGACAAAAATTTATTTAAAATAAATTTTATTAAAAATCGGAAATTCCTAAAAAAAAATTAACAAATTTAAAATTGACTAATGGTCGAACTTTTACCAAGTTATCATCAAAATTTAAATACGTACTCGTATATTGAAAAACCACACAATTTCCAAAAAATCCAAATTGTACTGAAATCCGGAAATTTACAAAAACAAACTAAAAATTACTAACAAGTTGAACGTTCATTTTTGAATTTTACCAAAAGATAAAATAATATAAAAATAAATAAATTATATGCATATACATACTTGTCAACTACGCCTAAGTTACTTTTGCAGCATTTCTTATCTTCGAAAAATAAAACAGATTTAACAAAGGTGTAAACAAAAGAAACTTTTATTTATTTAGTTTATATACTGAAAAGTTGGTTTATAACAAAAACTTTAAGGCCCATTATTATAACTTGCCATTAGCTAAAGTTGGGATTTTTTTTAACGATAAGTAGTTTTTCGTTATTATAAGTAAGCTAAAAACAACCTTAAGCTATCACGTACTTAAGGCCAAGTTATAGTAATTAGCACCTTTTTCTTTATTAGAACGCTCTTTATTATATCGCTCCAACAAAATCCTAACTTTAGCTATTGGCAACTTATAATGGGCCTAAAAGTTATTTAATTAAAAAAATTATTTGACACAGGGTTTTTGTAAGCCGTATATTTCTTCTTTTATAAAAAAAATTCTTCTAAAACGGAAAATTTAGATAGAAGTTAAGAATAACCAAAATATTGAAAGTTCACAAAAAAATCTTATTTTTGCTAAAATTTCACCAACTTCCAAAATTAAATCCAATAATCTTAAGATAAGGATAACAAAAACGACGAAAAACCGTAGTTTCAAATCTTAATTGAACCAAAATTTCACTAACAATCGAAATCAAAAGTAAATTGAATTTTCTTCTGTGTTTATATTTATTGAGTCATTTTTGGGGTTCCGTGCCCAAAGAGCAAAAGCTTTACTCAATGAATATCATCGTCCGCCTCTACACCATAAACAATAGCAGGTAGACACTTAAAATTGTCCTAGAAGGATAAAAGGTGTCTTCGTAAAAGACTTCATGTAAATATAGGTTTTACCTTTTGAACCTCAATAGGCAAACGCTTAAAATTACACAAAGTTGTACTTATATAGCCGCTACATAAAAAGTAGTAAAAAAAATACATATTTAAATTTTAAAATTAAAGAGATTATCCTTTGAACCGTAACAGGCAGGCTCTAAAAACATAAAATTAAAGAGCATCTTCATAAAATTTGTGATTTGGACGAATATTGTTTATCTATTTTTTAAGTTATGCTCCATTTTAACCTACTCGCTGCCAAGGACGAGTATACTCGTCTTTGGTGGGGTGTCACCTTAAATATATTATAACATGATGACTTTTGAATTAGCAATTTTTTTTTGTGTTAAAAAACTTGAAAAAATACTACAAATAAATTTTTTACAAAAATTATATTTAATTTTTTATAGAGAAATTTCTTTTACAATTAACCAAAAATCAGTAATGGGAATGACTGCATATACATAATTTAGGCTTGGCAGAGAATGGATTAAATTTTTATATTAGATGCGATTAACGAATTCTGCTTTGAAGTCAATTTTTATGCATGACTAGTATTATTTTTAACTTTATGTTGATAAGAAATAAATTGTTGTTTAGTTGTGTACAACTACGGTGACCATCCGTCTGCTATTAAATTGACAGTACACTATTTAAGCCACTTGTACACTATATTTGTGCGAACGCTATTTGTTCGCTTCTTTAATACATGTCCCTTTTGAACATTATTTCTTAATTATTCACTCCTATACTTGATTTAAAAGTGTCCATATGTATACGTCTTGTTAGATTATTTAAATGGATTTTGATACCCTTTGTACCTATAATATTGTTTTTATTGATGAATTTGGCGATTTCATCAAATCCATTATGTGTACACAATTTTTTCATGGAAATAATGGCCATCTATTGTATGTATGTACATACACTGAACCAAATTTCGTAGGTAATATTACCGAAAAAAATTAGTTGATCCTTAACCACAAAAATATTTAAAACAATTTAATTTTTATTTATATCTATACACAATTTATTCATATAAACTAATTTTATTCAAAGTAACAGAATTTCTTTCGTTAAAAACATGTTTCAATAAAACTTGAAATAACTTATAAAAATTAATATAAAATTCTGTTAAATTAACTAAAATTTAGATAAAATAGCAGAAAATTTAGGAAAAACAACCCATGAAATAAGTTAAATTTACATCCCTAAAAGAAGTTAATGTGTAATGTAATTTTTGAAAAAAATTCAATATGTAAAAATGAAAAAAGAACTGTAAAATATAAGAAATTTCGTTAAATTTAATTTCAGAAAATTACTTGAGTGTTGACATATAAAATAGAAATTTTTTTCAATTTACATATGTATATTTTTTTTTTTAACATTTCTGGCAACAAATAAATTATGTTTGCGGTCAATTTCGGTGTATTGTGCAAATTAAATTTAAGTGAATAAATTATTCGAATAGATTTTACAGAGGTTTGGAAGTGATATAGATTCGTGGAGAAAATAAGAAAAACGTTAAAACAATATCGAATGCCCGCATTAATGTTATGCAGTTTTATTTTCAGATTATGATGTAACTTTTTATCTTTTAAAGATAAAAATTTAATAAAAAATTAACTAATAATTTTAGTTAATTTAACTTATTTTTAATCAAATCCACACCCTATAAAATAACAAAAAATTAAGTCATATTAAATAAATTTCTTCAATAAAATGAATTTAATATAATTATTTTTTACTTAATTTGACTGTAGATTTTAATAAAAAGTTTGTTAGTTGTATAATAACCTACTTTTCTTCAATTCTACACCCCATTTTGTAGTGTACAGTGTACATATATTATGTTAAAATTGTACAACAGAAATTGGAAAACAATCTGTTAGTTATTTTATATTATATTGAATTAAGTTCAACATATGTATGTATATAAAACATATTTCGAATAAATATGGACTAGTATGTAGGCTTCTTTCTGTTAGTCACTATATATTTATGAATTTAAATTTTAACAATAAACAGTGAATATGAAAAAGCTTAATTTGCAAACCAAACAAGTTCAAAATATACATACATAGTTCCATACATACATACATACATACATACATACATACATACATACATACATACATACATACTTAACAAATTAATTAAATTGTATCAATCATTGCAGATAATAATTTCGAAATAAAAAGCTAAATACACAAGATGTTTGTGAGTTAAAATGTTTGCAGTGTATAAATATTTACATGCCTTCTCTTTTGAGGTGTGTAACCGTTTAATTTTATCTAATTTGAAAAAAATTCATTTTATATTCACATTCTGGTTTTAAAACTAAATAAACTTGATAAGCTTTGATAAACAAATTTATAAATGTAAAGTTTTAGGTTTTTAATATTAAATAGAAACATAAAAACATATTTTTTTAGTTGATGCATTTTCATTTTTCAACACTCTTTTATCTGGAATGACTAAATCCATCCCTCCTTCAGCAATGTAGGATTTCGGAAGTTTTTCAAAAAGCCTTTTTTTACATCCATACATACATACATACATACATACATACATACATACATACATATACATACATACATACATACATACATACATACATACATACATACATACATACATACATACATACATACATACATACATACATAGGTCGGCTCCCCTGACTCGAGTCAAGTCTTTTTCAGTGTTTAAATTGCTACGACCAATTTAGCAAAAGAACTTAAATATTGCCGTTTCAATGACTAAAATATAATAGCTAACACGTACATACACATGTACGTATGTATGTGTGTACATACATTTATACTGAAAATATAGGAATTTACATTTTTATTGTTCTCATGAAATTTTCTCTTAAAAATTTAGATTTTTTAAAATTATTTTTATGAATATTTGTGGTTTTTAGCTTCTTTATAGATCTGACTCAGCAAGCCACAATGATACAATTTCTGTATCATCGTAAATATAATAGTTTTAGTCTGCATCTTCTTAAATACAATTTTTTTAAATATTTTTTAACAACTCGTAAGAATAAAGATAAATAAGAAAAAAGATAAATAGATTTGCCAGAAAAGTTTTATTTAATATGCAGATAAAAAATAATTATAGTTTTAACATATTTTTTGCGTATTTAAAAATAGTAGTTATATTTTTCTTCAAATATGCACTAAAAAGACAGTTGATGTTATTATAGAACTTCAATTTCATAAAAAACAATTAATATTTATTGATGTCTACTGTTTTTCTACAAATATACAAATGTAATGCTGATGGTAACTTTCGTTTATAAATAAATAAAGCACACAGTTAAGCAATTTTCGCTGTTTTTCTACAAATATACAAATGTAATGCTGATGGTAACTTTCGTTTATAAATAAATAAAGCACACAGTTAAGCAATTTTCGCAACCCTTTGCTTCTACATTTTTAAAATTAACTTTTTACTTGCACGTGTAAACATGCATGCAACTTGCAGGATTTTCGCAAATTTTTCTATTTTCGTAGATAATACTTATACAAAACTTGAATGTAATTACTTGCATGTGGTAAAGGTAGCGTTACAATTGCCCAATTTAACTCATTCTATTTTATTTCGTCGAAATTATGTTTTTGTACAAAAAGCTACTTAATTTGCAGCCGTGAACAAATTTTTTTAATTTTTTCATGTCTTTTTTAAAGTTGCAGCGAAGTTCATCGCACATTTTGACGATGAAATTTTTCATGCAAGCGGCTTGAATTTGTTTTTGACATTTTCTTTTGATTTTATATTCGTAATTTTTATTGTTTATATATATATATATATATATATATATATATATATATATATATATATATATTTTAAAGAAATACATCCACTCAAGGTATATATATCTTACTAGTTAGTGTCGTCTGCCCAGCTGATTTAGTAGTTCGACATGGCAAAAGTTGTATGTGTTTAGATATTTTATTGTGCAGAAATGAGAAAGCAATAAAACAAATACACGCCTTCTCAATTTTCTTCTATGTTTTTTGACATTTCGAACTACAAAGTAACAGCAAAATGCCATGTTGTTCTTGTATTGTTGTATTTGTTGGAGGGACGCCACTACCTAGTAAGATAAATATACCTTGTATCCACTCGTACTGAAATACAAAATAAACAAACAAAGAATTATATTTTACAAGAATTTATTAAAATCATACTGATATGTATACCTACATAATTAATTAAAGCTAGAACATTCCCTCAAAATTTAAGTAAAAACGTTGTTTTTACTTTTTTTGGTTGTAATGATTCTCTTTTGCTTTTTTTATTAAATAAATGTTAGACCGCGACCAGTAGATCGCATGGAGTGCATACAGAACCCGGGGGGAACAATAACCCCCTGCGAAGGGCGATTTTTACTATAAAATTTTATAACAAATTTTCGATAAGATATTTATAAAAAATTTTCTATAAAAAATTGGATTTAAAAATAAATATTTTGGTTTTGACCTTTTTTCAGTTCAGAAATATGTGTGTAAGTATGGGTTCATCTAAAACCGTAAAAATATTAAATACACATTTGTTGTCAACAAATAAATTGTTTTTTATTATAAATGATAGTTTTAAATTAAAAATATCAAACATATAAAACGGCAATTACAAAATATCAAAATATGTACATATTTTTTATCGTTCGTTTATTTGTTTTTTTTTTTTATTTATAAATATAATCATACATTGTCACATATAACCATTTACATATTTCACATTATATTATAAACATAATTATGGTTGTATTTTACAATGTTATTTTTATGGAAGACAATAATATGTTTCAATGACAACAATATTATTATTATGGTTTAAAATAATATGGTTTGAATATAACCACATAATTCAACCATAACAAGTTGCTCTTTGATTATGGTTACATCAACCATGTTTTTACTTTGCGTGTAGTCATGTGAAGTTTTAATGGAATCAATATGAATTGAAAACTATAATTTCATTAATATTTTCCGGCTAAATTATCAACTGTCCATCAGCGACACAAAAAAATTTACCATAATTGTTCTCGATATATGGAAATGTCTTCGGAAAATTCGTTTTTTGTTGTTCGTAAATATGGAATTGGACGTAGGCAAAAAGGCACAAGGTTATTGCTTGCCGAAATCGAGCGTTCTGTCTGTAGTTCGACTTATAACTCTAGGAGGTGCCGGCCGGTAATAGGGGCCTAGTTAGATCTTGTCTCTGCTAGAACGTTGGCTAAGTTAAGTCGAACGAAATCTGGATACCTGTCGTCATCCAGTATTTTATTCTTTTTAACATCGACTTGCCTGCACCCATGAGTATCCGATAGGACAAGGAAGTCTATATATTTTTCTTTTTTATATATAAAAAAAAAATAAAAATTAAGAGAAAATGACTGCTTGGCTTGGCACTGTTAACTTCAACATCGACTTGCCTGCACCCATGAGTATCCGATAGGACAAGGAAGTCTATATATTTTTCTTTTTTATATATAAAAAAAAATAAAAATTAAGAGAAAATGACTGCTTGGCTTGGCACTGTTAACTTCAACTTCAATAATTAAAAAAAATTTACAAATTTAAAAAATATCTAGTTGTTGCTAATTGCTAACCAAAGGTTGGCTAATGGCAAGACAGATATATACCAATTAAAAAAATATATATAAACAGAAGAAAAATGAAGAAAAAAGTCAGTTTGGTAGTATAAATTAGGATAGGGTTTATAAGTTTAAAATAATTTCAAAAAAGCTCTTTCACTTATGAAATTTAATGAAAAATTTAAAATTCTTATATCCTAATTCTTTTTATAGTTTGTATTAATAGAAAAATTATTACAATTAAAACTTTCTCGTAAATAGTTACTTCCAACTTCTGGAGATAAGAAGCATGATCAAGCATATGTTTGTTGTATTTTACGCTGTTCTTGAATGGGCTGGGAAGTTCAGCTTCATATCCAGCAAGTTAGAAACATTTAATTCTGTCCCACCTTATATATTATAACTAAAACAAAAATTGTCATATAAGTAGGGTAATTTCATTCCGAATTACTCGAAAATGTTAAAAGATAATCTTTCAATAACTTAAAAGTAATTTCATTTCAGAGTTTTATTAAATAGCTTAACAAAATGTTATAAAATTCGTTATGCCACATCGCCAAATTATAAAAATAGAATTATAGCTTGGAGACGATAACTTATCAATTAATTACAGTCGTATCAGAATCTTTTTAATTTTGATGCATAGAGTTATCAAGAAAATAAAGTTCAAGTGTTTTACTAGTTATTTATTAACTATTATCAGTAAAAAACTTTACTCACACGCTTAAACGCGCAGTCACCTTTTTACACACACAGTTAAAACATTATCTATGTATGTACATTTGAGGGTATAAAAAACAAAAATTAAGTTAATTTTTATAAATTTCACTTTTAATAATCCACTTTTAAATAAAGTCCAAGAAAATGCATTGCATCTTTCACAATAATAAACTTATGCCTGAAAAAATATTAATTCAAGGTCTGAGGACTTCAAGCTTTCTTACAGGGTGACCGATAAAAAAAGTTTTTTACTATAGAATCCCAAATCCAAACACAAATTTATAAACGATTTGAAAACAGTGATATGTTTTAATACTCTTCACCACAGGGTATAATTTAGGGTATATTTACATTCCGTGTGTAATTTTTAAAATATTAATTTCCGATCCCATAAGCGATGTCCGTCTGTCAGTCGTTTTTAGGTTGGTAGGGTTTTTCTGTTTCGATTAATTTAAAGGCCTTTATAGCAAGCAATACATATACATATCAACTGCAACCAACTAACAACGAAGCGCTTTGGACAGCTGTCCATCAAATCTATAATAAAATTCCAAAGGAAAGATGCCTTAATCTTGTAAATTCGTAGCCAAAACGTTGTGCAGACGTTATTACAAATAAAGGACATGCAAGAAAGTAATTATTAGAATATACAAATCATGCTCAATGTAATAAATGCATCCTTTATAATTCTTTTTAATTTGTTCTTAATTTAGTATTTAATATTAGAACAAATTGAAGTGAAATGCTATTTTTTTGACTGATTGTTTTTCAAGTTTTTTTTAAATAAAGTATAAATTTCAAAATAAAATAATTAGCAAAAGTAAAATTTATTACTTTTGTAACAAATTTTGAAATATATAAATTTAACCTATAGGAAAATATGTATCGGAGACATATTTTCTTAGGCTTGGTGCTATTTGTTTGACCGCAGCTGTATGTACACTGATAGTTGAAATATAGACTATTAGTATCATACATACTTACTGTTTTTTGTTTGTTTTAATAATACTATAATATAACAAAAACAATTAAATTTAAAAAAATGTTTTTTTGGGCAAAATTAATTTTATCGCTTCGATCCATATTAAATATAATTAATGAATGTACATATGTACATATTTATGTGTGTATCTGGCTTTTGTTGCTTATTTTTTTTTTTTTGCAGTAAGATCCATAAAAATAATTAACTTTAATATGCTAAATTTTAAATATTTATTACGCAGAATATATTTTCAATAACATATTGGATTGGGAACTAAAGGTGTGTTTAGACTGGGTGCACAAGTCATATGGAATATCAAAATTTCTATCCATATGGAATTTCATGTGTATGTCAAAATCAGTGTTTAACATACGGTTTATAATTTTCATGTAGAAACCCGCTAGTGATGTCAACTATGTTAAGAACTACCGTTTTGTGTTATTATTTGGGAGCTTCTACAACAGTACAGAAATCAATTTATTAGAGAGAAATTATATCAAAAAAAATATAATTTAATAAAAAATACATTAAATAATAATTAATATCATTTGAACTATATCAGCAACAATTAAATGAATAATGTTGTGATCTTAATGTCAATTTATTTTCATTCATTTGTGGAAAATGTTGAGCAACATTTAATATTTCACAAGGAAAATTTGACATTTAAAATATGATGTCTATCTCGCGATATTGAAGAATTTTATGACTTTATTGTTTTTAATTATACTACATTGTTTAACAAATGTTAGCAAAAGCTGTTGTTTGAAATATTCCACATGAAATAATGCCCAATTGCTTTATTTCACAGCCTTGACAAAATGTTGCCAGAAGCATTTTAATGTTTTTCCACAGTAAAAACAGAGTACTATTTCTGCAACACTTTTTCATGACTTTTTCATAAAAATTTTTTATGTATGTAGTTTGACAGCATTTCGCATGAAAAACTGAACAAAGTACCAGGTTTTAGGAATAAAATATTTTTTATCCTAATTCTTATAACAGTAGAAAAGAATTCAATTTCTTTAAAACAATTGAGACGTTGCTTTTGAAAATGAGAGAAATCCGTTTTATGTTATTGCTAGATATTTAATGATTTGCGTTTGAATGGCGTTAAAAAAATTCACAAACCGTAATAGACTTATTTTATATTTTTTATGGTCTTATTGCCAATGTAGTTGACTCATTTTCAAAAGCAATGATTTGATGAAAACGTTGATTTTCTTTACTGGAATATAATTATAACCAGCAATATGCCAAAAAAAATGTACTTTTTAATTTTCAGACTATGAATGCCGAATGATTTTTATTGCTTCGGGGGTAGAGTCAGCTACCTTAATTGGTAATTAAAGTGTCCCTCACTTGTCCTAAAACGGAAATTTAGGGTGTCCATTAAAACTTGGATTTTTTAACTTTTTATGAATTTAACGCAATATTTATATTAACAGCTACAAAATCAATGTTTTTATTTTTTGCATAGTTAGGGTAGTTATCTTCCATCTACTATTATTATTGTTGCTTATATACACTGAAAAAAAAAATGGCAACAACAGAACTTGGATGCAAGAAAATACTACTGCTACATTTAACGCGGCACAAATTGGGCTAAATATTATGTCTTGCCATTCAACACAGTTGTTAATGATTTCAAGTTCTAAAAGTCTGTAGTGGTGCGTGACGATCGCATTTTTCGTTTACAAGAAAATTTGGAAAATGTTTAAAAAAAAGCGAAAAAAATTGGAAAAAAACCGTTTTTTCACCTTCATACACATATAACTTTTGAAGTAGAAATGAAATCTTCAAGCACCACCGCAGAATTTTAAATATTATAGTTGTCAACAACTATGTTGAATTTCAAGACATAATATTCAGCCCAATTTGTGCCGTACAAAAAACATTAAAGCCTATCTCTCTTAGTGCTATCAATAATATGTCCGTTTGTGTACTTTTTCCGTAAATTTTGGTAGCTGAGTAAATTGCAGACATGGGGGAATTCAATTACATTTAAATTACAATTACAGGTAATGTGTAATTGAAATTTTTCAATTACTAATTACAAGTAATTGTAATTACAATTACAAAATTTTAATGTAATTGTAATTGAAAATTTCCAATTACAATTACATGTAATTAGTAATTGCATGTGTAATTAATTACAAAATGTAATTAATATCCCCCAAGTTTGGTATATTAAAAAAATTCTCTCATAAAATAACTTTTGTATAAAAAAGTACGTAAAAAGTCAAATCATCTTACTTTCAAGGATGTGCTGTATCAAATATTCGAATATTTAGAGTTCAAAGATATAAAAAAACATGGTTCTTGAATTTAGTTCCCCACAAATTTCATTAGCTTTTAACACAGACAAGCTTAATTTGCTTACTGCACAATTGAAAAAATATGTTGACATGTTGACAGTTTTAGCGGCTGCGAAAGATTCAATGTTAAAAAGATATATCGATAGACCTGTAGATGTATACTCATTCCACAGTAATGTCAATGTGGGGAGAGTGTTTGCGATGGCGGAGAGGAACGTCGATATGGCACCTCATAAAGAAATATACACCAGATGTCAGCAAAACAAATGCATTCACTTCCTTTTCGACATTCTGTAAAATAATGAAAAAGGTTTTTCAGGAAAATAAAAAATTGAATGCTGAGGAACGAAAAAGGAAAGTAAAGTCCTATTTCTAAATTTGATTCATATGAATGAGCCTATGGAATTATTTAATTTATTACATGAACTACCTTATATCGATGTACAGAATAATCGGATAAAAATTCTATAAAAGCAAATAAACATTTTGAGAGGTTTAAATTATAAATATCACGGTGAAAATTTGGATTTAGAGTCTCCTCAACTCAAAAAAAACTAAAGAAATTACACTCTTATGTAGACCTCTGAAAATTTAAATAATACAATTTTAGTTATTATTATTAAAATAACTTGATGTTTTTAAAAGTATAGATAATAAAGATTCTGTGAAATACATTTCTATTAAAATAACTAAAATTTTATTCGGAAAATTAAAAATGTAGTTACGAACAAAATTTTAATGACGAATTTACATACATATGTTAATAAAAAGTTTGAAACTATTAAATATGTTATAGCTCTTCTTTTTCTCATTCGGTTATTTTTCAACCGATTTTCAAAAAAATCGTTTTAATGAAAATATATTGAAACTACCATTCAAATTGCTGAATATAGTTAGAACAAATTATTACCGCAAGATGGCGCAAAACTCATTTTTATTGAAAAATGTATCAAAACACCTTGTATTTGCAAACACTATGAGTTTATATATTCAGCAAAAATACTCGCCAAAGGATTTTGTACAAATTTGCCAAACATTATTTGGTCGAATTCTGGAAATTTAAAGATCAAAATTTTGATTTTCAATAACCTAAAAATAACGGTAATTGTGTAAATAACGGAATTATGAAAAAGTCAAAGAATAAAAGTTGTCGATTTTGGCATATTGCTAATTATAACACCAAAAAATTGAATAGTTTATTTACTAATATATTTTATTTTAATATGATTTCATTCTTCTTTGGTACTGTAAAACAAACAAAAATTAAATTATATTTAATTGAAAAGTAAAAAGTGGAAAAAGAATAAAATATTTATAATAAGTTGTATGTAATTATAATACTTATATTTCTTAGGTTACATAGCGAAGATTTTTCACCATTGTTGCTGTATGCTTGCAAATTTCTATTAATGCTTCTTAATATATTTCAGTATAGAAAATAGTATTATTCAACGTCGACTTTTCTCACTTTCAAAATCAACACATTTTAAATATTGTTGACCAAATAAATTTTTAATAACAAATCTATATTGATAGTGAAATAATATTGATTGTCAATTGATTAAAAACATAAAATTATGTTAATTTTTAATAAGATTTACGTTTAATTCATTTTTTTTTATCAAAATTGAGTTCTTCCATTTTCAAAAGCAACGGCTAAATTAAGTGATTTGCAGCACTTTTGATACCCACAATACCTCAAGATCATTTCTTTGTCCCACGGTTCAAAGCTGTTAATTAGGGGATAATACAGTTTACACAGTTTACTTACTTTACTTTAAAAAGGATTTAAAAAATAATGCACTATAGTAAAGTAAATTTTTAATTTAATTTAGAGTTTCATGTATAAGCACACCATGCGTTTTATCACTATACATATATGTAATTGTGTTCTCAACTTCTATTAAAATTGATTTATTCGTATAAAAATGTCCCTTATACCCTCTTGTCCCTAGTTATGAAAACAGACATATCCCATTGGACCCACAAAAAATGAAGATCTATGTTTTAAATTTAATTAAATTCGATTTAGCCGTGATTGACATACAAATAATCAAACTTGCAAATAGATATATAATATACATATGTTGTATGTATATTAGATTACATAACGTTATTATTAATATCATCTATAAGGTATCGATATAAATCTACGACCATTAAATTACTAACAAAAGTTAGAATAAATATATTGGTTAATTTTAAACCCCTTAAATTCAGGATAAAAATCTATGAGCGGAATTTTTGAAAATAAAAGTGAACATTACTGAAAACAGCTTTTGTCATCTAGTTTTACACATCAAATAGAGCATGCTTTAAATAAAAAACTAACACATGTTATTGCACATAGATAAATAACATAAGTTATGTTTCAAGAGGTTTACACTATGTGTATAGTTTTACATATGGAAAATCTGACATTCCATATGACTTGTACACGCAATGTAAACACTCCTTGAGTGATTGTCGACAGATGGCATTTACACTGTATTTGTTTCGGTAACGTGTTCAAAGCACATAACCTATGTTGATTTTTCTCTTAGTCCCTTTTACTTTTGTCTTCCTTAGTTGCCGAGAGGGAAGAGGAAATTAAAAGCGGTACACACATACACGTACTCTTGAAATTTCTTTTGTGCTCTCATTTGTAGTTTTTAAAATGAAGTTTGAAATGTAAACTAATGTGTAAATCCATACAAATTGCTGCAATAAAAATTACACGATATAAACACGAATTCAATTTTAAATAAAAAAAGAGAAAGATGTTAGCGACAAAAGTTGCATAATGTAAAATTATTGTTTGGACATGTATCCTTAACTCAATATCCGCACGTAATGATTTTTTATCATAATTTGTAATATAACGTCGACAGACCAATTGTCAATTTTTTTTTTATCAATATCGATACATAGGAGAAGACGCGAATGTGTTTATGTTATGATGAATCATTTTTAATTTTTCACCGCGAAGGTAAGATATTAAATTAACCTTAAATATATGTATGTTTAAAATTGGTAAAAGAAAAGAAAAAAATATACTTTATATTTATTTTATTTTGTTCGTGTTTGCTTTGAAAGCAAACCACGCCCAATTTTAAGACTCTTACATATTTACTTTATATAAAGGTACCCATCCCTGGATAAAATTCTAAACTTTATATAATAATCTAAAATTTTAAAAATTATTGTAACTGTAAAAAGTGTTTAAAATATTTTAATAACAATGTCATCCTACGAAGTACAAATACAAATCAAATACAAATTTTATTCAATTGGCTATTTCCGCTATCAAAAACAAAAGATTCCTTAAAATATACAGTATCTTTAAATCTGCGTACTTTCTCTGTTTTTTTCTCCACTTTCTCTTGGAAATAAAATATTTTTGTGGAAAAAGGTATCCTATATTGGAATAAGGATACTAAGGAATCTTCTCATAAAATGTTGTTAATATCCATCCAGTAGATATTACATGATGCGAACACAGAAAGAAAGACAGACAGACATGAAATGGGTAACTATTTTATTATATGTATAGATTAGACCGTTCAGGATGTCACGAAATTAAGTCATTTCATGATTTATGTACGCTAGGTTAGGTTCCATTTGAACTTGTTTGATGAAATACGCTTAAAATCAAGGCGATACTATATAAGGTGGCATCACCACTATAACAAAGACAACAGCAAAAACGCCCACATGCCTTTTGTTGTTGGTTGAATGTACAGGAAACGCCAAAAACACTAGTTAAAATGTCATATCCAACAACCAAAAACACTTCTTTCTCACATTTTCTTGGTAGTAGTTTGAATTTTTTTTTAATATTGAAATATATTTCGAAATAATTAAAATAATTATTATAATTAAAATTTGTTATTTTTCACAATTAAAAACAAGTAAGAGTGCTATATTCGGCTGTGCCGAATCTTCTATACCCTTCACAACCGTGATTTTATTTATACAGACATATCCATATTGTTGACTCTTTACATAAATTAAAATAAGTCGTATGAGGAAAAACTCATTATTCATGCTTTAAAGAAATAGAACACAGCGGCTACTCAGCTAAATGAAAACAAATTCCGTTGGCTACAATTGTCGCCGTGTAGTCAGCTACTTAATTATATTGAAAACAAATAGCAACATCGTAAACTCTGACATTGTTGTAGAAATGCCTATTTTGATTTTATAAAATTAAATAACTTTTTCAAAAAATAATACATATTTCCATATGTATATACATATGTATATGAATTTGTAATTTATAATTTTGTGACATTATCTTTTGTTGAATAAAATAAAATTGTCGCATACAAAAATAGAAATTAGCCTAAGTTGACTATAGCCACAACGATGGTCGTCTAGCTATGTAGCTTTGCTGGCTTCAAAACTATCGTTTACCTATAAACGTGTGTATTTTATTTTTGACAGTTTGTAGTCGGTATCCTGATGTTGTCTATATGTTTAATTCATCTAGGTTTTAAAACAGAGATCTCATCTATTTAAGAATCAAACGTATTTAAAAAAATATGTTACTCTATTTACATACATATATACAAAACCGGTGGCGCAAAAATAACCTTTTTAAAAATGTTTTGTAAATTTATTTTTAAATATTTAAATTTATTTTTAAATATTTAAATTTATTTTTAAATTTTTAAATATTTAAATTTATATATGTGCCCGCCACTTCGTCGGCGTCCTTCAATATTTTGTTCGATTTTGCTTTGAAAGCAATCTACCACAGAGCCTTACGTTTGTAGTTTAGAAGTAACACGCAGGCAATTAATGCCTATATTAACTGTGTTACTTCCTTTAGAAAGGGATAGTAGTAGATAAGACAAATAGTTAGTGTGATATTAAAGCTTCACAAGCCCTTCTAGTGTTCTTTAGGTGAATTAGTGTGAAGCTAGCATAGCCAATTAACAATTATTTTACTTCGCTGGCGATTTAGTGCTATGTGGTAATACCGGCATTTTTAGTTCCGCCTTAAGATATGCAACGTATCAGTTTATGTATTTTTTTACTTTATAAAAAGTGAAGTATTTATATCTGGTTAGTTAAACTGCTTACTTTCAATGCTTTTTCTCCACTTTCTAAGATATTCTTGCGGAAAAAAAGTATCCTATATTGGGACCAGGATACTTAGGTACCTCCTCACAAAATTTTGTTAAAATCCATTAAGTAGTTTTTACGGGATGCGAACGTCACTGAAAAGCAGACAGACAGACAGACAGGAAGTGAGTCACTATTTTATTATACGCATAGAAGATAATAGCCTAAATTGGAAAAATCATGTTAACACAGTTATGTAAGTGATAGGCCAAACTTACATGTATAAAGCTGAGGTGTCTTTGGTCGATACAATATTATACTCCTCTTAATATTAGGCGAGTGATTGCAAAATCATACCTTTTTTCAAATTGTGATTCTATTAGCAAAATAGCAAAAGAAAGCTGAATGTTATATATAATAATATTGTAAGATATACATATGGCCTAGGAAGATATGATCATGTATGCAATTTTTTCTCCAAGCTTTACGGTGTCTCATTCAATAATCTTCTACATATTCGTGTACTCTTACTATTACATACAATTATTTATTCAGAGGTTCCACGATATCTTAGCGATAAAATTAGGTTTGCCAGATCGCTTAGAGGTAAAAAGATCATAATTCCCCTACACCGGTTTTTTGTATTCATGCGGCACGCCTTTGGAATTTCCTTCCTGATAGTCAGCAACTTAATAGCAACGTATGTAGTTTTAAAACATTTTTATTTAATTATTTTGCACGACAGTAAATCGTTTTGCTCACAATATAAATAATTTTTAATTTAATTTTATCTTTACAAATGTGTAACTAATTATCTTTACATATGTCTAACTAAGGATCCATGTTTTCCTGTAATTTAAATATAAGATTAAATCCTGTTTGTATAGGAGTTGAATAAATAAATTTTCGAAAAGATTCCTCATTATTTTCATGTGGTAAATCTTTTTAATTTTATCAAGAAGGGAATCCCATTAAATCAATAAGAAAACTTGTTATTCACAATTTTTTACTAATTTTTGACTAGGATTTCTTCTGAATTGTATAAAAAAGGGATTTCTTATTATTTTCATTAGGCCACCTAATTGATTTTTCCAAAAAGGTTTTCCTAATTGATTTAATTAGGTTCGTATATGATCATGTGTAAATCAATTTTTTAATTTTCTTAATAAGGATATCTTCTTGATTGTATTAGCTTTCTTGTTATTTCGTTTATATAAATCAACATAGAAACTGTTTGTTAAAACATAAAATTTAAAATATACATTTGGTGTAGTGGTTAAGTGCGAGCCAACAAAACTAAGCACACCAGGTTCGATCCCTGGCAGAGTACGAAAACATTTTTCATCATGGTTTTTCAGGTTTTAAAAATTAAGTGGCTTTGAATTGAATCCTCCGGGGACAATCCATCAGAAGAAGCGCCCCTGACCTTACACCCACCCTGGAAAAATAGATGATAACATGATGGCAAAATGTCAGAAATCAAAGATTGATTAGCAAAAAATTTCAAAGAAGATGCCAAAAAAGCTTTATTATAATATACAATATAAATTCGTTTAGCCACAAAAATATATATTTCAAACCTCTCAAAATCATATAAACTCGATAAAAACGTATGAGATTTACTCAACTTTCCTGATTTTAACAGTGTCCTAAAACGACAAATTTTAAGCAAAAGTCTTGGAAAATCACTATACGATACAAAAATTTATTGTCTGTCGAGCTGCGAATTTAAATTTTTACATTTTTCAAAACTAATTTTTGGCCTATTGTCCGGCTAGATTGGCAAAATACACCTATTTTATAATTTATTCTTTCTTAAAGAGAATAAAAACGAACTTAAGCTTGATTTAAAATTTCATCTTTATGTAATTTATTTTTATATTATACTTAGGGTTTGGGAAACGGGAATTCGGGAATTCCGGTAAAGGCTATAAACAACTTCAGTGAAAATTTTTGCTAATTTCCCGGGAAACGGGAAATTTAAAATCATGAGCTCTTTAACGAAAATTCAGTGGTTCTTATTTTTAAATAAACATTTCTTTTTCTATCACACAAATACTTGATCTTTTTTGTGCTGAATAAAAAACAAGCATTTTTAAAATTATAATATTTTTAAAAACTTACAAATATGTTATAGCTCGTGCAAAACAAATTGTATAACTATTTGAAAAAAGTCCTCTAAAAACAGCCCGTCTCGAGAAATATAAGAAACTAGAATATGGTCGCGTTTAATTCATGATGTAAAAACAAGATATGTAAGTATGGTTGGCAATTAAAAAAAAGTCAGATAGATTCCATTTGTGGGTTCAAGAATATGGTCAATTTTAGAAAATTTAGTGGCCGCTTTAAATCCCATTAAAGCTGCAGTAGAGGCCGCACAAATTTGTTAATAGTAGATGTTATTATTCAGACCCTCTACGAGCAGCTTTTGGCTATTAATTCGACTCTTTCAAAAACGATGGTTGAAAAAAAAATGAACGAAGGGATGATAAAGCCACTAGAATCTGTAGAACTGACAACTGGCAGTTGTGTTAACGAAATGGAACCAACTTTTAAAATGAGACTTTTGCAAGAAAAACAAGGAAAACAAATCCAGTGATTTGTTAAACGCACTAACAGTTCTAAAATCATATTTTGTAACAAAATAATTATTGAAATACTTTTTCCGTATTTATAAATATTTGTTATATCATGTTATTTTTGTTACATGAATTGTGTTTAAGTTTTATAAACTGTTAATACTAATATGAATTTTTAAACTCTGTTTCGGTAAATAAAGTTATTTTCTTTAATAGCTGTTTTTCCCGGAACCCCGGAAATTCCCGGTAATGCAAATATTTTTTCCCGTTTCCCGGAAATGAAAAAGTCCGGGAAATCCCAAACCCTAATTATACTGTTTTATAATTAAATAAATAATGCACGAATATAAGTGTATTATTTATGTTGAAAGTTTTTTTTATATTTTAGTACTTCTGCCCAACGGATTAAAGTTACTAACTAAAATGTGAATAATTGCCTTGTTATAATTTGATACTTATAAAACCTATATACAGCCTAAAATAGAAAACTGTCCTAATGCATGGGCCGGGCTTCAAAATCAATTATGAAACTATTCGACGGCATGCAGCACTTGAAGCGACGAAGAAACACATTGGTAAAAGTAGGGTATCCAACTCTATTGACCCACTGGAACATCGAGACAATGTATCCCACATTGTTGTGTTATACTGATTTATATTTATTCGAACGCTTATGCCCAAAGGACTTGAAAATCGAAAATTGATTTTTTGCCAAGAGTATCAAAAGTTTTAATTCCTTGTATACGTAAGCATACGACCTCATTCAGAGATTGTTATGAGATAGTGATTGAGCGCATTATTCATAATTTATATACAACTCCGGTTAGAGTATTCTTGATGTCAATAATTGGACCCATACCATTTCCTGAAAAGCAATCGTACTCCATGATGGGGCTCAATATTTATTTAAAGAAATAAAGAATGCAGCAAAGATGAATATTCTCTGAATAGGTTCCTTAAATTTGGCTAACTCTTTGATGAGACGGTTTGGACCGAAGCCACTTCCGTAAAAGCAACCCTACTTCATGATGTTAAGTTAAAAATGTATAACATAATGAATTTTGAATTTTTCTAAGAGTACAAACTTCACCCAACTTTATTTGATTTTTAGAAAAATTATAGGCATGAGTGGTGTTCCTAGTTAATAATAAACAAATTTTAACTGCGTTTGAAACTGTTCTAAATCAAGTTTCAATATTTTGGTAACGGTTACCGTTAAACAATATTTACCAACGATTACAAAGACAAAAAATGTACGTACCTTTTAATACTGAAATTGGAACTGCTTCATACGGAACCTTGGCAGCTTTTAAAAGTATGTATAAAGCTCTACTGGATTGATTAATAAAATCATAATAAAATTTAATTGGCTGCAGTGGCATTTTTTTTTTTTTTTTGTTTAACAAGTTTTATTTAATATAGAATGAAAAGTCTAACTTCGTTTAAGATTTACAGAATCAATTTCAGCACTTCACTGGAATACAGTTAACACTGAACTGAGCTTAATTTGCTGGTGAAGTTCAGTTAATATTTCTATCTATTGCTATGTGATTTTGAGTGCTTTTTCAGTTGTCCCCATCACCTTCAATTTACACTGCGTTTTAGACTTTTGAGTAATATTTATAAATATTTTATTATACATACATCCATATGTATGAATGTACATATGTATGTATGTATGCAGTTTCTTTTATATTTTTACTCCTCTTTTAGTTTTGATCGTAACATATGTACGTATTATCATGCAAACAAGTTAAGTAAATATTTACAATACAGACATATGTACATACATATATATGAATGTATGTATGGCACAAAAAGTTAACTATTAGGTTTGTTTTTGTGGCATTCCGTTTTACTTTGCTTTGTTTTGTTGCTTTATCAGTGATTGTAATAAAAAAGCCGGTCGTTTTCTACTCACTTTTATAAACATATCGTATACAAAAACGCATAAAGTTGTTATTCCAAACTTTTGTTAGTGTTTAACAAGTTTTTTATATTCTCATAAATTTTTGTTTCTATTTAGTAAGTTCTTTTATTATTATTATTTCATGAATTTTTTATTTTTTGATTTCATATTTATTTATTGTATCTTCAATATGTTTGAACTAACAATAATTACTCATATCTTAAGTCTAAAATAAAATATACTTTTTAAGTCCAGCCAGTGCTAGACACAAAATAATGTATGAAATCATTTACGGGTCAGCAGTATCTCTTCTTTTTAGTCGAATGTAACCAAGAGCATTAAGAATGTTACTCGCCAATGGATTTGGATGAGTTTCAAGCTTTTTCAAATACGTTACCGCATGTTTCGCTATTTCTGATTTAACTGTTGGCACGTCTAGATCTTGTGAATATTAGAGTATTTGATATACCAGGGAGCAAATGTGATTATTCGAAGAATCTTATTTTGGCGCCTTTGAATATTTTCACCATTGCATAGCACCAAATTGGTTTAAGTATCGACTTGTACAGTAGTAATTTGCAATCTAAGCTGAGGGTAGAGTTTCTGCAAATAAGCCAGTTTAGTTGGACTGCTTTTAACTTCATTTGTGTTAACTTGGATTCTATGTGGCTTTTCCAAGTAAGGCGCCGGTCAAGATGTATACCGAGGTATTTGACGTCTGAAAGCTGGGGTATTATTTGATTATTTATGCGAATAGGGGGGCATGAGTCCCTACGCAGTGTGAAAGTTATATGAGTACAGTTTTGTTCATTCACCTTAATTCTCCATTTCTTCAACCATTTTTCCAATTTGAGTACGTGATCTTGTAAATCTTGTGATGCTACTTGCGCGCTTTCATGAATACTTAAAAAAGCTGTGTCATCAGCAAATGTTGATGTGTGCACTTGATTGCTAGTTGGCATATCGGATGTGTACAGCAACTAAAAAATAGGTCCCAAAATACTACCCTGTGGAACTCCGGCTTTAATAAGCTGAGGCGAGCATAAAAAATCTTCTTCTTTTAGTATGAACTTTCGATCAGTTAAATAATTTTTTATAAGCTTATAAAAGTTTATGGGAAATTCAGCTTTAACTTGTATATAAGGCCTTCGTGTCATACCTTGTCAAATGCTTGAGAAACATTTCAGTATTTTTTTCTTCAAAGGTCTTTTTAATTACATTTACTAATCTGTGTGTTTGTTGGATCGTACTATGTTGTTTCCTGAAGCCAAATTGATGGTTCGGAATACATCCTTTGCGCTCAGAATTGGGTTCAACTTAATTAAGATTTTTTAAAACAGCTTTGATATATTTGATAATAGGCTTATAGGTCTGTATGATTCAACCTTGGTGTTGTCTTTTCCAGGCTTAGGTATCATAGTAATCAAAGAAATTTTTCACTTTGTAGGAAAGTACTCAAGACGTAAAATGGCATTAAAAACAAAAAGAATGATTTTTTGGGATATAAGCGGCAATTCAAATAACATCTTATTACTGATTTTATCCATACCAGGAGCTTTCTTAGAGTTTAAATCAGTTACTGCCTTTTCAATATCTCGAAGCTCAAACCTTAGGGTAACTGCCGGACTAACATCGATAAGTGGGAGCTCAGCTATATCAGTCGAGACAATTGGAGTAAACACGTTTTTTAAATGATCAACAAACAGATTACCTTTTTCGGTATCATTTCTTCCCAGCCTCCACAAGAAGTTCGCAATTGAGGCTTACGTACGACTCGTCTTTTGAGGTTTCGACATGCACGCCATAATGAATAATCTGATTGTGGAGTTGGGTCCAGATCTTGCAGGTAATTTTTCAGAGATGCTACCCTTTGAGATTCTAGTAGGTCTCTTAGACGCTTCGTGCAATCTTTAAGTCTAGTTTTAAGTTGAGGAGATCTATATGTTTGCCACTCTCTACGAATTTTTCTTTTTTCAGTCAAGAGCCGCTCGACATCTGCAGAATAAATGTGATTGCATCTGTCTATTTGCCGGGTTACAGTTGCATGTTGGGCAGCTAATTTGATGTTTCGATCAAAATCAATTATACACTGATCAATTATTTCCGAGCAATGCGTACTGAGATATTTTTTATATTTCAGCCAATTTATGCTTCTAATGGTTGTTGGTGATATGATATTTTGTTGATTCCATATATAGACAATAGTGGGTGAATGATCTGAGGATAATTCTAGTGATGTTTCAACTTTAATCATTTCTCTTGAAATACACTTAAACACGCCAGTAGTCCAATAGGAGTGGCCAACTCGAGATCACATTGAGACGCATTTTTGAAATTGTGTCAAATAAAACACGACATTTTGGTGTTATTAGTCGTGATCCCCAAAATGTATGTTTAGCGTTTTAGTCGCCTGATGCTATGAAACAGGGACCTAGTGATTTGAAGAAGTCGCTATACTGACTTTCTGATACTTGAAATCTAGGAGGTGAATAAATTGAAGAAATAACTAAGTTTTGATGAAATTCTTCAAGGCAGATATTTGTTGGTTGAAGGTAATCCTCACAAAAATCACACAGTAAATAATGTTTGATGCGGGCTCTTATAAGTATTGCTGAACCACCACATGCTCTGGTCTTTGGTGTCATATAAAATATAGCCATTGATTTTAAAAAGGCTTTTTCTTGTTAAGTGTGTTTCTGCAATCAGCATCAATTTGTTGGTTCTTGAGGAAGTATTCGAGTTCATTTTTATGTTGGCGTAAGCCGTTTGCGTTCCAGAAAAATATTTTTAAATAGTTCATGGTTTGCTAAGTACTGCCTGCAATATCATAGATTGCATTTTTAATATTTCTTGCATCATATTACCCATAGAGCTCATAAGTGTTTAGCGACTGTACTAATGTCTCAATGGTTCCTTCCAGAAGACTAAAGTTAACCGAAGGTGTTTAGGTTCCGGGTACAAAAGTTGGTTCGGGTTAACTGACGATGACGCTTTATAAACTTGGTTGTTTTTTTGCATGTCAGCGTATAAAATACATATGTTGGATGGTTGGTTGACCAAGCTGAGTATAATGGTCATTTGGTCGATATTGTTTCTGCTTAGGGGGAGTATTTGATTTTTGAGACGTCTTCCTTACATCAGAATAAACAGGACATCCTCTTTTTTTTCATGAAAATATGGTAATGCATGTATATGTAAAGTTATCTATATGTAAGTTATTTTATGTTTTAACATTTTGAATAAAAATGGTCTTTCTTACAGTGGAAATTTGGTTAAAAAAAAATTAAAAAAAAACTGCTTCATACATATTGATAGTCCCAAGAAGAAAGGATGAACTTGGGTTATCTTTTAATTATTAATTTTTTGATACAAGGTAAAGTAAGTTGTAAGAGGTTCCTGTAATGTACACAATGTGAGCATAGCCCTTTCCGTCCCTACCTACAGAAATGTGTAGGTAAATTTTTTTATGGGTTGAAGAAGATCCGCCCAATTTTGAAATTGCTTGGGACGGAAAGGGATACGCCGTCACTTGCCCCTGGTCACTGCCGTGCGCCTAGATATCAAAATTTTAAGTTAATACACAAGTACCGTATATGTATAAATTTATGTGTAACAAACTGAAAAACATGCAAACCAAATAAGAAACATACATATGTATGTATGTATTTACCCTCTCAACTTGTAATGTAATGAAAAATGTTAAAGACATTTATTATTTCAGGTAGCCATATTTAACATACAAGTGCTAAGTTCATTCGAGTGTATTTAAATAGGTATTTTGAGTGGGATCGTGAATTAATCGTGTTTTTTAATGCATACGTTAAATTATTAATTTTTTTAGTTTTTGTTTTGTTTATATCATTCGTTGCTTTGTTTATATGTGCATGATCCACATCACTCCCCTAATAAAACATGGCTTGTTTGTGTACGAACAGACATATACACTAGTATGTTTTTATCAAGCGTAAAGTGACTCAAAAAATAACATCATATTTACTCGTGCATACTTAACTGAGAGTGATTTCATTAAAACCTACAACTTTAAAATACTATTTTCGGCTTTATCGAATCTTTTGTACCCTTTTTGACGGATTTTAGAGTTACACTTCAAACTTTTTTCCTAGTTTTGCTCCTTTTTGTTGTGTTATTGCCAAAACTTTAATTTTTGCCTTTTAAATTTGCTATTACGTTTCCGAATTTGGAAATTTATTCCGATTTCGATCAATTTGTTCGGAGTTTGGCCATTGTTATGTTACTGTATGTATATTTTTCCATTTGTTTTAGGTATTTTGACGATTTTCTGTATACTTTGCTTCAATTCGGAAGATTGAATTGCGACAAATTTTTTGGAGTTTTGGTGTTCCACACCCAAAGCTTGCCAACGGGATCCTATTAATATCGCTCCGTAGACTATATTTTATACGGCCTCATCTCGCATAGGAAGACATCTGCAATTTTCACAGCTACAATACCTATAATAAAGTTAAAAGCAAAGGGTGTCAAAACAAGAAATTTATTTTTTACACAATATAAAGTTTTAATTAAACCATAATCAGCAGTTCTGGAAATTTAACTTTGTCCGTTATAAAAACAAATATGAAAATTGTGTATGCCACTATTTTTTTGGAGTTTGTACACGTCATACCGTTTGACGTATCAAAATGAAATTTAGTATGTGCCTTTGGTATATGGAGATGAAGAGCTGTATAGTTTTTGGGAATAATCGGGAAAGGGCAAGGGGTAGTTTACTTACTTCCAAATTTTGTAAACGCTCCACGAGTCATACCGCCTGACTTGTATGAACACTGACCGTATTCAGTATGTGCCTTTGGTTTATGGAGATGAAGAGCTGTATAAATTTTGGGCATAATCGGGAAGGAGCAAGGGGTAGTTTTCTTAACACCCCAAACCGAAAATAATTAATTTCTAGATTCGAATATACTTTGAACTTATATTCTTTATGTTTGAACTTATATTCTTTATGTAATATATCCATAAAAAATCTGTTTCCATTGGGTATGGTAAAGTTGAGTGTAGGCCACTCCATTTTAATTTCAAAAAAGTAAGGAACCTCGAAATGGATCACCCCTTATAACACATATACATAAGACGTGATTGTACCTTATATATGTATTTTTCGAAAATGTATGGCTGTCAGTTTTTGGCAAGAATTATTTTTGCATTTTAATTATATGTACGAAAATAAGTGTTGCTAACTAATTAAAAACCATTAGAACAATTTATACAATTTAAGCACCATATTAATAGTTCCTTCTTTATAAAATAACTAGCGTGTGCTACGATACCGTAAATGTGCGAATATGAACGTTATATTTAGAGAGGAGCTATAGCAGTTCTCTAGATATAGAACAATAAAAAAACGCCAAGCATTGCAATAAATTTTCACTATGTATACGAGTTACGGTCCACTGTTCCAACCCAGCCCGTTTTTTTGTTCAACCTTGCACATTAATACGGGGTTTACACGTTTTAAATTTCATAACACAATCTTTATATTGGTAGTACCACCACTAGTTCTCGATACACGATAACTTTTCACTTTGTATGTGGGTACCACGCCCACTGTTCCAATCCAGCCACTTTTTGGCTCGTCCAAGCACATTAAAGGCGGTTGCTGTTATACAATTCCCTAGGTACACGATAATAGTAATAGTACTTAAACTAAGTATATATCAAATCTTGACCTATCATAGTTTAATAGGTAAACGATAATAATTTGTCCCTTTGTATAAAAGGTATCGACTCACCTAACCAGTTATTTGCTAAATTTGTACAAAAATTTAAGATATTTTATTTTGTTTAGAGATAAACTTTGTTCGTTTTTGGGCTTTTAAGGTCTTTTTTTGCAGAAAATGTAAAATAAAAAACTATTATTTCATTTTACTATCCAACGTTTCGCTGGTATTTTCCAGCTTCAACAGGGATAAGTTTTATTGAATCTGGCAACGATATAAAAAACATAAACACAATAGTGTAGAATAACTAACAACATGATAACTTAGTTTAACTTATTTTACTTACATATAGTTTTCTCGTCAATTGTTATTCTTTATTTGAACAATATAAGTTTTACACAACATAACATAAAACATAAAATATTCCAAAAAAAGATATTTTAGTTTCAAGAATTATAGTTCCTAAATAACGAGATGATAAACATTTACTTTATATGTGGAGTGCCACGCCCACTTTAAGTATCAAAAAATAATATATACTCGAAGCTATTAACAGGAACATCGATGCACTGCGAGAGATTTCTGAAAAACATACAAACACATTTTGTGCTTTATATATACATACATATGTACACATTTTTATATATGTACGAGTATATGTATACGTATGTATGTATAAATAAATTATTTTTTATTTTATAATATTTTAGCAATTTTCTTTTAAAATTTTTTATTCCCACAAAAGCAATAAAAATAAATATACATACATATTTCTGATTTTTTTCTTTCAGTTAGGGTTTTCTTAATTTTTTCATATTTGGCGACAGAAGTAATTTTTCTCTTTAGAGTTTGAGCTAGTTTTGATTTTGTTGGGATTTTTCGATTTTAGTGCTTTTAAATGTTTATAGCTTATTTTCTATATGTTTTCGATTTTAAATTTTCTTATAATTACACTACACTTTTTTACGAACTCAAACATACATTTTAAACAGTGGTATAAAATCCTACATATAGCATATCAAAATATTGGCATGAAGTTGACACACAGTTTACGAGCTGCTAAACTCTTGCTAACAAGCTGCGATGCAATTGCTTACTTTTAAATAAACAGCTAGTTAATATGTTTGCACAAATGTTAAAATAAAATAAAAATTGTATTGCTGGTTAAAGTACCATTTTCTGGATATGTTATTTCCTAGACAAAGTCTTATAAAGAAAATTATAGTATATATTTCCTTGAAGATCGTATATTTGTTTTAACTGTGTAAATACAATATACATAGTAAAAAAATGATAATAATGTCAGTAATTAATATAATTATAAATTTTATTGGTATATGAAGAGTTAATAAATTTTTAGGATAAAATTAGCTTATTTGAAAACATGCTTTATTTTGATCAGCATTATGCTGAATATATTTATTTATACAATCTTAATATATGAATAAGATGGAAAATAATATTGCCATAATCATAATTCATAACATCCCTTGTGTTATGCCAGTTTACAATGTTACTTTAACATATTTGCCTTAAAAAGAAATAAAAATAGAGATTTATTTAGGAAAACTTTGTATTAAACATATGTATATTCCGGTTATTTACCTGAGCGAATCTTTCCCAAGCAGTTCCACGCCAAACTGGAAGTTTTTCAACCTGAGCCAAGCTTTTGAATTTGCCATTTAGTGTTCTTAAAAAATAAAAATTTTGTTCAAATAATCAATTGAAATATTTAGTTTTTAATTTTTAAAAATATGTCGATAACACAGATAGTTAACTGAAACGTCAAAAACCTAAGTCTTTTGTCAAAAAATCTAAGTCTAAGAATGTATTGGTAGGCAAAATTGTATAAGTGTTGGTTTTAAAAAAAAATTCCCCACAACACCTAAACTGCACATAGTTGTATAAAATATTTTGTAAAAACAGAATATTTTTTTAGATTCAATTTTAGATGTTAAAATTAAATAATTCTTTTGCTTTTTAATAAAAATATGAATTTTGTCTTTTTCTAATATGCTAATTTTAAATATTTATTATATTGATTTGAAAATTTTCATCCCCTAAAAGACAAAAAAATACAATACTGTCTAGAAATAAATTTCACCAAAAAAAGTGTCTAAATAAGAATACAAATTTTACTCCCCTAAGTGTGTTGAATTCACACCGTACCCGTATAAGTGAAGACATTTGCAGCCACGTTTTTGACTTTTGGAGAGTTGGCCATCTATGTGGTTTTTACGTATTTTAAGTAATACCTATTTAATATATGATATACGTATTTTATATGTATGTACAGTAAACTCACGATATGTGAGGATACCGCTGATAATCAAATTTCGCGGATAAGCAGAAAAATTGCCGATAGCGGTTAAACAATGGCTGAAGGTACTAAGAAGCACCATACAATCGCTTAACCCTCCCATGACTAACAAGGTCCATATGGATCTTTCGTGTTTTCGAAGACACAGTATTTCAAAATGGCTTGGCAGAATTCCATAACTAAAGTTTCCACGCCACCAATATCACCGCGTGGTAATCGATACTCTTGTCGACTGTGTCTGAGGATTGTTTGCCAAGAAGCTACCGTATGTACGGAACACTTCTCCACCTTAAACAAATGCAATACACCAGCAAAAGTAAAAATCAAGATATAAGAACTTATAAAATCATGTACATTCAATTGCTTTTGTAATTTATATTTATTATATCTTTACTTTTGCCTTTCAAATACAATTCCTGGAATGCATCAACTTTGTTAAATGAATTATTCAAACAATGAACGGCACAGTCGACAAGAGTATCGATTACCGCGTTGTAATATTGGTGGCACGGAAGCTTTAGTTATGGAATTCTGCCAAGCCATCTTTAAATTTCCACACATTCTAAAATCTTCTAAAATCTTCTAAATGAACGTAAAAATAAGAAAAAATCTCAAATTTGCTAAAATAATATGTGAATTCCACATGGACCTTGTTGGTTATTGGCCGTTGAAAAATTTGCTGGTTATCGGAGGATTAAAATCACTTTATTGTAAACTAGCTGGGCCCGCCACTTCATAAGCATCCTTACAATATTTTGTTCGACTTTGCTTTAAAGTAATCCACACCAATTTTTAAGACTCTTACTTTTAGTGCTTCAGATATGGTTTATGTATCTACTTTATACAAAATTTTGTATAGTTCTGTAAATAGTTTTTTAAATTTTCCGCTGACAAAAACAAAAGATGCTGCCAAGTTAGCAGTACCTTGAATCGGTAAAATATTTTACGGATAAAAGTATTTTATATTTGAACCGATTCATTAATGTACCTCCTCACAAAATTTTATTAAAATTCATCTAGTAGTTTTTACGTGATGCGAACATAGACAGACAGAAAGTTACTGTTTTATTATATGTATAGAAAAAAACTAAATCTACGTGTTGTATATTATTGCTTAATATAGGTTTTTAACTTCAAATTCAATTTTATAATTTTTAAATTCTATTTTATAAATATCAAATTCAAATTCAATTCTTTAAGTTATGTACAATCAGACCGATCACACGTAAAAACATTAAATTATTCTTTAATTCTTTATTCTTTTAAATAAACAACATGTCTAATTCGTCTTCTAATGAGTCCAGTTCATTACGTCAACGAAGTTGTAGGAGAATTTTGGCTATTAAGGATAGTATCTCTTTGTCCACTATAATATTAATAAAACTTAAAGGATGCTTGCCGCAGCCACTATATCAATTCGTAAAATTTAAAGGGTGTTCCGACAGTGACATGATATTCACGTATATTGCCTTATTTTTGAAATGCAATAGGTTTTATATATATTTTCATAGAAATAATTCCTAAAATTTAAAGGGTGTAAATGTCTCTCCACTATAGCAAAAACTAAAAAAATCAAGGGTTTTGCGTAAGTGGCACAAATTTACGAATGTACATATGTAGCCCTTATTTTACAACCGGAATGATAAGACACTTTAAATCTACGCAAAGTATGTATAATTTGTCCTCTATAACAAGTACAAAAAACTTAAACTAAAAATTAAAGGGTGTTTCGATAGTGAGACGAGTTTGCCTTGATCTTATATTTAAACTGTAGTAGGCTAACACAGATTCTATTTAACAATATCTTCTATATATACATATCGTCATATTAAATGTAAACGGACGTAACTACACTTTTTATTTTTTTACAGCAGAAGCAAAAAACCTTCTAAAATCAACAAATTTTATGGTTTTTTTTGCAATTTTTGTAAATTGTACTTAAATTGTGGGGATTTATTTATTGGTGAAGATATTTTTAATTTTTTTCGAACATTTAAGTTTTTATGTTAGTTAAGTTTTTTTTTTGAATTTCCACTTTTTTTTACACAAAAAGACGTAACTACAAAAAGTCACAGTAGTGGTTGAAAGGTTTTCTTTTTTGTATTAATTAATTAACTTCTAAACTACTGAACAGATTTTGACGAAATTTGGAGACTCAGCAGAAGAGATGTAAGACTTTCAAAGCGACGTTTTAGTACTTAATTATTTGTAGCACAGTGGATTTTACAGTGGAATAAAGTTGACAATCGGTTATGTAAAATCTATTGGTCCGTATAACTTTCCGATTAAAAATAATGTTGAATTTTCGAACACTACTTGAAAAAGTTAAGAAAAAACATGCTCACTATATACTAGTCTCTTACAGTTTATTATAATATCGGCAATATTCCGAAAAAATTCATGATTTTCGGGATTTTTCGTAAATCCGAAAATGCAAGGATTACACTGTGAAAGACCAAAATTATTCAGGGGTTCTCATATACCAATTTTGTTTTGTTGGAGTCTATGGAAAACGAAAATACCTTTGGTTTTTTTAAGTCACTTCGAAAAGTGGTTTTATAACGGTAAATGTAGAGAAAAACGCGTATTCTTATATTTTCAGATTTAAACAGGCATAACTTCTTCGTTTTACAACAGATTTCAATTATTAGAAGGTGTGAGTATTATCTTTAAAACAAGATATATATTTTTAAAATCGATTGACAAATGGCTAAGTTACAGTGGTTGAAATGTGAAAAAACGCATTAAAAAACAAAAAGTTTTTTTTCACCGGGCTCTAGGCTGCTTATGAGATACCAAACAATATATTCTTTTATTATAATGAGAAAGGATAATTAATTAGCTTTCAGAAATAGGTAACAACAATAGAATCGGTTAAAAAATGGATGACTTATGCAATTTTGACCTGCACATTTTTTCTGAAAACCCACCAACCACAACAAGATTTAGCCTAAAAACAAATTCTAATTAACCCATTAATGTCCATTGTAACTGTTTGGGAACAGAAAGGGGAGTGTTTAAAAAAGAGTATTTCATACAGTAAAAATAGCATACTAATTAAGCCATTTTACCTGTTTAGGTCCGACTTAAAAAACACACATTGTAAACTTTTCTTTTTTTATGACTTACAAAAAATGATAATTTTTGAACTAATGGGTTCAACAGGTAAAGACCAATACTGCCTACAATAGTACCAAAAATTTGTTATAAAAGACTGCGGTTGCGAAAATGGCACAGTTTAATTTTTGTAGGTGAACAATAACCATCGGAGTGATTTTGGTGCAAATATACTTAATAAGTAATACAAAGTGTTATTATTAAAGTTGACATAAAAATGTGTAGTAAAAGGAACAACTTTTGTCTTATATGTGGATTGTTTGTGGATAAACGACATAAAATAGATGTGTCGGTAAATAAGCATATTATTCCCCTTATGAAGAATATTTTAGTCGTCCCTTAGAACAGGGAAAATGGTATATACCATCGGTTTGTTGTTCGTCTTGTTACGCAACACTAAGATCCTGGAAAAATTGTCCAGATGGCTCTTTTGTATTACCATTTCTCGAACCGGTAAACTGGCTTCCACTACGTGTGCATAGACCAAATAATTGCTATTTCTGTTTAATGAAAACAAGAGGATATTATTTTAAAATAAGACAACATATGAAATACGCAAATGTTGATAGTGTAATTAAGACTGTATCGCGTCAGAAAAACGCTGTTGTTCCAGAAAGAATATCACCAGATTTAACTGAGTTTAAGTCATCTCCAAGCCACTTTATGTCCCAAGGCGAATTCCATGATCTAGTTCGGGATTTAGAATTGTAGAAAAGACAAACCGAACTTTTAGGTTCAAGGCTTAAACAGTGGAACTATTTGCAAGAAAATGTTAACATTACATTTTGCAGGACCGAGGAAACCAGTTTGTTTGGATCAATATTCAACGAAAGCAATGAAACTAGTGATTTGGCTTACTGCAATGATGTGAATAAATTGTTTGAACAACTTGGATATAGTCATGTTCCTCAAGATTGGAGATTATTTATTGATGGTTCAAGAAAAAGTAATATAAGTACTTTCAATATAGTTCCTTTTATTTTACTTATATATGTTTATCTTCTATTTCAAGGTTTAAAGGCAGTGCTTTTGCATAACGATGGATCGCTCCCTTCAGTACCGTTGGCTTACGCTACAAACATCAAAGAAACGTATGATAGTGTGTCTCTAATACTAAATGCCATAGGTTATACTACGCACAAGTGGCTAATTGTGGCTGATTTGAAAGTACTAACAATTTTGAATGGCTTGCAAAGTGGTAACACAAAGTATACCTGAAGAAACCACGTACAACAGCTATTATCGCTGAAAAAAATGGTATAAATATCCCGTTAGTAAATCCAACATACATTATTTTACCTCCGTTGCACATAAAGTTGGGCTTAATAAAGCAATTCGTGAAAGCCCTTGATAAAAATGGACCTGCATTCAAATACCTTGAACAGATTTTTCCCCGAATTACGAGCGGAAAATTAAAAGAAGGTAAAAAATATATTATGAACGCATGTATAATAAAAACTAATTTGTGTGTAATCAACAGGTATCTTTATTGGCCCCCAAATACGAAAATTGGTAAAAGATGACAATTTCATACAACAAATGAATCTTGAAGAAAAAAATGCATGGAATGGTTTTGTCTCAGTGTGCGAAAATTTTCTTGTAAACACAAAAATTGAAAATTATGAGCAGATATTAAATAATATGCTTTCTGCCTACCATGCCAATAAAACTACACTATCTACATGCTCATTTGAAAAGATTTTCATTAAATTTACGACGGATGAGTGATGAGCAAGGTGAAAGATTTCACCAGGAAATATCTAAAATTGAACAGCGTTATATAGGAAAAAATAAAATCAGCATGCTTTCTAACTACTGCTGGTCTTTAAAGCGTGATACTGACAGCGAAGTTTATAAAAAGCAAAGAAATACATGTTATTTTTAAATAAAAAACCCAAAAGTTAAAACACAAAAAATTGTATAAGTCATCCATTTTTTAACCGATTCTATTGTTGTTACCCATTTCTGAAAGCTAATTAATTATCCTTTAATATATTTAGAATATATTGTTTGGTATCTCATAAGCAGCCTAGAGCCCGGTGAAAAAACCTTTTTGTTTTTCAATGCGTTTTTTCACATTTCAACCGCTGTAACTTAGCCATTTGTCAATCGATTTTAAAAGATATATCTTGTTTAAAAGATAATACTCACACCTTCTAAAAATTGAAAAAATAATAGAAATCTGTTGTAAAACGAAGAAGTTATGCCTGTTTAAATCTGAAAATATAAGAATACGCGTTTTTCTCTACATTTACCGTTATAAAACCACTTTTCGAAGTGACTTAAAAAAACCAAACCTATTTTCGTTTTCCATGGACTCCTAACAAAACAGAATTGGTGTATGAGAACCCCTGAATATATTTGTTTTAACATTTGTATCATAGTGTTATTTTTTGGCAAATCCTGGGATTTGAGATTTCGTAAATCCCGAAAATTATATGATTTTCGAGATAGAGATATAAGGATTGGCATACCTATATACAACAAATGAGTTTGTATGTAAGGTTTTCATATAAATGTGTAGTTAGAAATACATGCACTTGTAGTTACGTCCGTTTGAATTTCGTTAATAAAATCGCCATTTTGATCGTAGGAATCTAAAATTTTGCACGAACGTGTATTTTGATAAATCGAACCATAATCGATAAAAAAAACTCAATATCGAAATTTTGTGTAGTTACGTCCATATGACGATGTACAGTGACGAAAATTAATTAAAATAACTAGAACTTTTAAAGTTGTACTAAACATAGTACGGAGTTTCTGATTCCGTGACATGTCTGAAAGAACAAGTTTTTGAAAAACATATATGTTATATTGAAATGGTTAAAAATAAGTTCTATAGATATCCGAGGATCTAAATACGTGGGAATTGGTAACTGCTCCGGCTAACGCTATAAGTTGTAAATGGATATTCAAGGTTAAATGTGATGTAGCTGGAAAGCCAGATAGGTATAAAACGCGATTGATTGTACGTGGGTCTACTCAAAAGTTGGAAGAAGACTACGATGCCAAATAGTTAATATTAATGTAAACTGTGCTTTTCTAAATGGACATTTTAAAGAGCACATTTACATGAAACAGCCCCCTGGTTTTGAAAAAGGAAATAAACTAGTATACAAACTAAAGAAGAGTATTTATGGTCTCACAACAGGCTGCTCAGTAATACACGATTTGATATATGCAATCCAGTGCTAATCCATATTTACATATTACGTTGATGACATTTTGCATTTAGTGGTATTCACGGTTCATACTAAATTTAAACGCCTTCTTCTTTGTTGTTGCTTATACAGAGCAACAATGTTGGTGCCAAATGATAAAAGGTTGCCGTGAACACTTGGTTCTTTTTTGCGGCCTTTGGTCAAGTCTATAAACGACGATTCTTGTAGTTGATTTCTCTTTGTCATTGTGTTGCATTTTAATCATTTGTTAATTTTTTCTTGTAGTTCTTTAGCAAATAAATAAGGTTATAACGATTACCAAAACGATTGCAAGTGGCTGATTAATGCCTTCACCAATAACTGTACCGCAGCACAGCTATTCGAGGACCCCAATCAGCAAGTACAGGGAGAAACCACTTGAACGAGCAACAAGGGCGGTCTGATTGACCTTAAGCGTTAATGACAATGACGTCCGCACGTGTTCCTCAATCCAAAGTTACTTTACGACTCCCTTTTCTTCTCTATTGTTTTTTGTTTTGTTTTAATGATTAATTGCCTAACACTTTTTTACAGAAAATCCAGTCTACCTGCACCTTCGCACAGGAAGTAGGCTCACCAGAGTCCACTTCTAGAGTAGTATTGGTCTCCACCAGTATCAAACTTAATTATTTTTGCTGGTACTACGTCTAAAAAGTGAGGTTACAATCCTCACTTGTGAATTTTAATTTGATTCTCCACCAGCTTCTTTCATCCAATAAAGTAGTTACTTTAAAACTAGTAATATTCAAGTTTTTATTTGGTCCACACAGGTTCTTTCATCCACTTTTAAAAAATGTTTATCTTCTTGCCAAGTTGTGGTTCTTAAATCTTGTTGTATATTATTTTATAATTCTTTTTTAATACATCTAATAACTTGCTTTTTGTTATGGTTGATTCTTTTAATTGTTAATATTTTTAACATTTTCACAGTACCACATAAAACACGTATTTACAATTAACAGTTATATACGAATGCATGTGGTAAATGGAAAAAACACCAATAACTGCATTCCGATACAGTTAGTCGAGGCACATCATTAGCCAATGCGGAAGTGAGACGCAAAACTCTGGTGGTGAGTTAATCAGAATCAGGCCTGATCGCCCTTAAAAAATAATGACAACGACGGAAGAGTTGTTTATTAAATCGCAGCTGCTTTACGGTTGCTTCTGTATTGTAAAGAAATTGAAGCAGCATGGCGTCAAATATACCATAAATTAATTAATTATTTAGGTTTAAGTTCTTATTATAAAGAGATAAAGAAAAATTAGACACAAGCAGAATGTAATGAATTCAATTTCTGGATCGTAAAATCTGAAAAATTTTCAAATAGATTAGCAAGCTAGCTCCAAATTGCAAAAAATGGAAGGTGTAAAGAGTGTAAAAAGTGAGTATTATGACGTATGATAATTTTTTAGTAATAATTGTATATTAAATGTTACAAAATTGATTACAAATTCACAACGGTACGGTTGCGATTCTTGAAGGTAAGTGATTTGTTATTTTTTGCAAAACAAGACACTAAAGGCCAGTTAGACGGCCGTTACTTTAACGGAATGTAACACATAAAAATTATAGTTTTGCTTTCGTTTATATTTCTTTATCAATAAGTCATTAAATTTAGCTTAAGAGATTGGCTTACATTTTTATGTCACTGTGGAAAACATTGAAAGGAAGAGCGATAAAAGAGAAAAAAAAATCTCAAACAACAAAAATGTTCATGTATTACATTCCGTTAGATTTGACCATGCTTTACAAGTATGTCACAAATTTCGTTCGGAATTTAAATGGTTCTGTAGTTAACATTTCGACCGGAACGATTTTAGCTTTATAGATTCCGTTCGGTTTCACTATTAACTCCCAGTGTCACATACAGGTGAGAAAGATTAGTGATTTTTTTATTATGTATATTTACATTATTAAAACTTATAACTAGCAGTTGTACAAAGGTAACACCCTATAGTGCTTGTGATATTTTTTTGGCAACTCTGGCATTTCGTCAACTGTCAGATTTTTTTAAACGGGTTTTTTGATTTTTACATTCCGGTGTGTCTTGTAATATAGAAATTGTTTAAAAATAAAATTTATTAGTTAGTACTGTTAGTTATTAAGACTAATAATGTAAGTAACGTTAAAAAATAAATTGCATTCTTGCAAAAATTAAGGGTGCTTTATCAAGTGTCACCTGCAAGTGCTTTATCAAGATCATCTCCCGCCTCTAGGCGGGATATCAAATTGTTCCCTACTGAGGATGGGGATGTGACTCATGAAGACAGTGGGAACGAAAATGAAGCCAATTTCGTTCACCTTCCTAGCCGAATGTTGCATTCAGAAGTGGAAGTGCAAACTAGACCTGCCAATATAAAGGGAGGAAATACTACTTCAGTTTTTTCTTCATGCGGAAAAGATGACTGTGATGAAGATATTCTGGAAACCTTTCAGGATGTAAGTGTCACTGATTGCATTGAATTAATGTATAGCGATAATGTAATAAATTGTATAGCCGATGTGAGCAACCACATGTATGCCTTAAAGAGAAATCACGCATTGACTGAAACAGAACACGAAATAAAAGTTTATATTGCTGTATTCCTACTGACTGAATACTGACACCCAAATATGTGAGAATGATGTGGCAGAAAATATATATATATATATATATATATATATATATATATATATATATATATATATATATATATATATATACCTAAAATTTATAAAAAAAAAATTCTAAAAATTATTGTAAACCTCTGTAAGTGGTGTTTAAAATATTTTAATAACAATGTAATTCCACAAAGTAAAAATACTAATTTTAATCAACTGGCGCCATCTGTTGCGTAATAGTTTCTCAAATACCCCACTTTCAAAAAAAAAAAAGGTGTGTGGTGAAAGTGTAACCGTGTTGAAAAGAACCTTGTTGAAAATATCCCAGTTTTAAACCGAAAATTTTACCATCTTTAATCCGAAAATTGCGTTTTTCACTACTTTTTCTCCACTTTCTCTTGGAAATTAGATACTTTTGAGGAAAAAAATTATCCTATATTGGGACCAGGATACTAAGGTACCTCCTCACAAAATTTTGTTAAAATCCATCCAGAAGTTTTTACGTGATGCGAACACAAACAATGAAGGACAGACAGACAGACGTAAATGAGTTACTATATGTAAATAAATATTTTGCAAAAAAATAATCGTTTCAAAATAATCTTAAAGCTGTTCGTTTTAATAGGATGCGATAAATCTCTCACACGTCTGTCATAAAAAGTATGCATGAGATGTAAAAGAAGCAACAAAAATAAATAATAGCCTAGTAGCCTTGTACTTACCTTTGGGTTACAATTTGATATGCAGTTTTTTGTCCAATTTGAGGCAAGACTTGTAATTCTTTCATGGAGCCTTTATTGAGCATATCTAGAATGGCTTTGCGATGTTTACTTAAAGTTGTATTATTATTTGTTGCTGATCCGTTACAATATCCATTAATTACTGTGTTATTTGCGATATTAACTTTTGTGGTTTTATTTAATTTTTTAACAGTAGAGGAAGCTTTTACATTTTCTCTACTACTTTCTTCCTGAAGACTTTGATTATGGGTTGCCAAACGTACGCTTTGACGTTTATTTTGATACATTTGTAAAACCGATTTACGTGAACTACGACGCAATGATTGATTAGCATTTGCCAATGCAGAATCATTACAACACGTTGATTGTTCATGTTCTTTTTTCTCTAAAATGCGAAATGAGCGACGTATAGATTTGTTTAATACCGTTTTATGTAAGTTCGTAGCATCAGCAAAGAAAGTTTGCGTAAAAGACGCAGATGCACCCGTCGAGTCTTGAACTTTATTAATTGGACTTGAAGTTTTTGGTCCGTTAAATTCTGATGGAATTTCAGGAAGTTTAAACAGTGCATCGCTAGAATTAAACTTGAAAAGAAAGTATATTATTCAGGATTTTATTCAACTTTTCAACAAAAATATTGTGTACTATTGTTCAAGCTCGAGGTCTGTTTTTTTTTTTCTTAATTTGCATAAATTATTTAAAATATAATGAATTGTTCTTAAGTAGGCTCAAGTTCGTATAATCTCTTTAAATATACGATCGAGTTAAAATAATATTTTTTTTAAAAATAGGTGATATAATGGAAAAATTTTTATTTTAGCCACTAGCGCAATATTATGTATTTTCTGGATCGATTAATCCTTCTTCAGCATTCTTAAATTAGGTTAGGCTGCACAGATCGCCGGTTATGTATTCAAAATCGACTCTCTTGTGTCCTAAAAGTCTCTTTGTAATGCCTAAAAGAGAGATCCTTTAGATTGCTACAGACCCATTCTTCGTCTAATACAAAACAATTCTAAATAAATTTGTCCTGGTTGTACCAATTTAACCAACCATTTTTAAATAACGGAATACTATAATTTTTTTTTAAATTCAACATGATCCCATCCATCTATCGTCAATTGATTAGAACGAGTCGACCACTACCTAAAGCTTTACACTATTATATTTTTTGCTTCTTTATTCATTACCCACTACATTTTTTCTTGCTTCAGCCAACTTTGTTTCTGTCCAACATTGTTTTCCAGTTAATATTATTTTAGCATCTAAACAAAATTTGTTTGATGAACATATAAGACCGATGCCTTTCGATTTTTAATATTATCATAAATTAATTAATTGAGAAAAAATTTAGACACTAGCAGGATATATGTAATGCATTTTCTGTAAATTAATTAAAACTTATATGTACTTCAATATTTTTAGAATATCATCATTAGGGTTATATTTATTAATTCAACAAAAATTAATTTATCTTTATTATTTTTTATAAGAAAAACGGACCATGAGGTTGAACCAGCTCAATTAAAAAATTTAAAATTACTTTGGATGTTAAGAATGACTTACTAATTGACATTTAACGCTGGACTTTAAAGAACTATCTGATGTAGTTTGTTCAATTTGCTTGATGTCTTCATCATAAGTAATGGAATTTTTTTCAGACAAAACTTCTTTCATAATATTCTTTAGTTCTTGGCGTATTGTAGAAGGGAGCACAGTTTGGTTTTGAAGGGCAGGTGCGGGAGTTTGGGGAACTAGTGAGTCAAATTTGCTATGCAACATTTTTAGCAGATTCTCTTCCAAATCGTTTTTTAACTCTGTCATACATTTGCGAATAATTGGACTAAAACTAAGTAAAAAGGTTATTTTAAACACAAAGCTAAGTATTTATAATTTGCCTAATTGTTACTTTAAACTTACTTTGTGTTCATTTTGTTAGCATGGTGGCCATCCACAACAGTTGATGTTGATATATTTAAACTTAGCAAAGAACCATTTGAATCTAAACTTCTATTAAACAAAGATTCACGATTACGAGTTGATTCCAATTGGCTCATTTTAGGCAAATTAATAGCAATATTTGATACCTTCGGTCTAAAAATAGTTACGTTTTTACAACAAATACCAAATATTGAAAATAAATTAAATCACCTTTTATAATTACCGGATATTTCGGTTTGATTGCATTTATTTACTTCAATTCTTTGCTTCTTAGGAGTGCAAAATGTATTGCTTTTAACGGCCGATCTCGCTTGTGTGCCGTATAATGTAGAGTAAGATCGTTTGAAGGGGGAAACTCTATTGTTATATTTCAGCAAAGGTTTTACTTTATAAGGTGTTTGCTTTAGTTGAACATTTTTCTAAAAAAAAATATATAAATTAATAAGTAGAAAAGTATATATGTAAGTATATAAGTTAATATGCATGTAATAATCATTGCGGTTAGTATTAAATTTCATGAAACTTCAAAACATTATTTAAATAGATACAATTAATTTATTTATTCATTTAGAATTATGGCGAATTTTAAAGAGGATGCATCAAGTGAGATTTCTCCGCCTGTAATACAAATTCTTGAACAATTTTTAAATATGAAATATAAACAACGGAAATGCAAATACCAAATTCAAGGAGCAGCTAAGAAAGGTGACAACTATATGGGTGTTGTTTATCGCGTAACAATAACGCCCCAAAATGAAAACAACAAAAAGGAAAGTATTATACTTAAAGTTCCTCCGCAAAATCTACAACAAAGAAATCAGTTTTTTGCTAGATCTGGATTTTTGAGAGAAGCTTTGGCTTACGAAGAGGTATGCATACAAACATATAGCTCCTTTAATGCAACATGGTCATATATCAAGAAATCAAATTTTGAAGTTATCGAATAAAAATAAGAAAAGTATTTCTGAATTATATCTCCAGCTAAACCAATGTTACACATAAGTAAATATTTCTTATCATTGAGGCTATAGCATTTTGCTAAGTTTGATTTCTAAATAGGACCATGTTGCCTTAAGGGAGTGATAATAAGTATTTTGTAATACTTTTATTTAAGAATGTTTTAATAGCAGCTATTTTTTACATGTTATGGCTTTTAAGTTTCTTCCCTTAATAAACGACTTTCAAAACTCAAAAGGTCTTGCTGTAAACGATACGTTTTTTGAATATCCTCAATGTTACTTTACGTCAACAGAGGAGTTTAATGAATCTATATGTATGAGTGATTTGCAAACTGAAGGATTTTTCATGCATAACAGATTTGAACCTGTTACACTTGATCAAGTTACATTTTTAATTGGCATTTACGCCAAACTGCATGGAACGTCTCTGGCTATAAAAGACCAAAGCCCAGATAAAATAAACAGTTTTACAAATATTTCTGATATTTTTGAACAACGCAAAAATGACGTTCAGTTAAATAATTATTTCGAAAGTCTTAAACTAAGTGCCTTAGAGAGCATAGACAATGCAAATGATCGAGCATATTGGGAAAAATTAAATGACTATTTTAACGGCGACACATTTTATAATTTGATGCTAACGTTATTGGAATCCAATTCTAGTGAACCGTATTCTGTAATATGCCATGGGGATTGTTGGATTAATAATGTCATGTTTAAACAAGAGGTATTTAACATTTACTCAAACGATTAAAAATAAAATGATTCGTTTATTTTACTCGCCTTAGAATGGTAAAGTAGTTGATGCTCGGCTTATTGATTGGCAGATAATGCGATACTCATCCCCTATAACTGATCTTATGTACTTCTTAATGTCAAGCACTACCAGAGAATTTCGGAAACAACATTTTAAAGAAATATTTGATATTTATTATAGCACCACAAGAAAACATATTTTAAGGTAATTTTAAAAATATGTTGATTTCTGATAGTATACTTTGAAGAGTTTTTTATATATATAAATCCAATAGATTAGGTTCGGATCCGGAAAAAGTATATTCTCGATCTGCTTTTGAAAATCAATTTAAAAAGAAAGGTGCCATTGGACTACTGTTTAGCATGATTGTTTTGCCAATGCTAACAACCAAAAGCGAAGATGTACCAGACTTAGAAAAGCTGAGTGAAAAAGTTTCGGCTGGTCATTCGACTGACGCTTTGGAAGCTGGTTTTATAGGAGCCAAATCTGCATTTTTCAATGACAGAATGCGTGGCATAATAATGGATTCGATTGACTGGAATTTAATTTAATATAATATATTTATTTATTTCAATACAAAGGAAGCTCTTAAGGTCAATTATGTATTGTTATATAATCTATTTCTGTACATTTATTACTAATAACTACTTACCTTAACATCAGCTATAATATTGTTTATTTCTGGAGCATTTTTCAATTGTTTAGCATTTTGGGCAAATCTCAATGTCGACAATGTTTCACTTAAATCTTCTCGATGAGGACTAATACATGCCAACAAAGTTAAATATGAATTTGAATTTAAGGATTCTAGGCAAAGAAAAAATAAAAAATATTTTCAAATTTAAATAAAATAAATACCAAAATTAATAAATTAATTAATTAATTAAATTTTTTGGGAATTTAAATATTAATTATTTAATATTATGCTAATTACCCATAACGTTTTATAATAAAACTGCAATTTATTTGTTGGGGGAAAAGAAAAAAAAAACAAAAGCTGAAGGCTCTAAAAGTGAACACTTTTCTTCTTTTTTATTGTCTTTTAATCAGTTTTCAAATTGGGCAATCCCTGAATAAAATATTATTTGCTTCTTTACTTATGTTAAACCGGTTTTTTTCCTAAAGTGTTAACTATACAAGATAAAGATGATATTCTTGAATTACTGCAAAAGGGCTGTAGTGTTAGTGGCTTGGCAAGAAAATATGGAGTTGCAAAAGCAACAATTTCTTCCATTAAAAAGAAAAAACGGGAAATTACTAATCGTGTAAATAATACACTGGTAAGCGTAAAACATTACGTGCGGCGGAGATACCGAGAATGGAAAAATGTCTTTTTAAATGGTTCCTTCACACGCGAAATAAGAATATGCCGGCAAGTGGATCAAATAAAAGAAAATTATCGTGGTTTTAACGCCAAAAATAACAATTAATTGAAAATAGTATTGTGCATTTTTACTTATTAAAATATTATTTTATATATTAAATACGGTGATTTTTTTTTCATTTGGTAATAGATAACGTGAACAAACTCGAATATGTGAACTGCCTTGGCAAAAATTAGTACACGTTTTTTCAGTTACTGTATTTGAATTTTCATTGAATTTGGTTGGAAATACTTTGTTTAATTTTACTTTAGCTTGAATGTAAATTTTTAATCTAGTTCCCTTTGAAATTTGTATGTTAAAAAAAAAAAAACTATTTTTCAGTGTGTCATGTCACTTTAAACCATTAATATGGATATTGAATAAAAGGAAGAATAATTATTTACATTGCTTAAGGTTAAGGACCCAGAACGTTAAGGATTCTGAACAGTTTTGTTAAATATTTAATAGGTGGATTATGGATGGCAACTTTAGTTGCGTTGTCTGTTGCCAAAATTGTATTACATATGGCAACTGGTAACTTAAAGTTGTTATTTCAGTTGCCAAAATGGCAACCATAAATTTTTGGTTGCTGTTTATTTTTTTTTTTTTTTTTCTTAGATTATAAAGTAAAAACTGCACTAAAACTTAAAAATAAGTTTATTATTTGCAAATTTTTGTATATTTGAAATTTTATGTACATATTTAACTAGATCTCATACATAATGCTAGAGCACAATATACCTAATTCTGTTTTTACATGGTAGATTGGTTCCAGAAAAATCCGTGTAAAAAAAGAACAAGAAATCATGTTTATTTTTACACATACATATGTATATGCATGTACATATAATGTGTATTTGCACCGTTTATTTGCATCTTTCCAGAATTCAACGATTGCCTAACTGAATTTAAATTTTTTTATAGTTCTTACTGTGACTTCGTTTAAACCGAACATTTTGCCAAGAAATGTTGAGCCTTCTCCATTTCGAAGTCGATCTAAAATTTCAATTTTGTTTTCTAAAGAAATGGCTTTACGTTGTAGTTTTTTATTTGTAGTTTTCGTCGTCTTCTTGTAGAGATACATTGATAGTTTACAAAATATTAACACATTTCAATTGCTCTCACAAGTAAAAATGCTTGTTTGCACAAAAAGGGAATTCCTCTAAATGTTTGATATGAAAATATTTTGCAAAACTTCAATTTTACAAAAAGTTTTTAAATCGTGCTAAATGGAATAATGTCGTGTAAAAAAATAATTTTTTTATTTTCAAGCCGTGTTAAATCAAAACCGTGTAAAAACAGAATTGGGTGTAATTATTAAAAGGTTATCTGCAGTGATCATTTCTTTTCCTCATCACTGCTATATTTTTCTTCATCAATTTCCTCATAATCATTTTAAAATGAGTATTTAGGTATTGAAAGTTATCTGTATAGATTTATTGCCTTGTCTGGAACATGATGACAAACTTGCATTAATTTTACGAGTGTGTTTAGGCACATTTTTAACGAGACTGGATATTAATTTGAAAACAAAATCCATTGGACAGAACGGTAGGCATGAAGTAATAAATTTTTTGTATTTTATATTTTATTTATATACAAAAAATTATATTTGGAATCGTATTATATAGATTATTTATTTTTAGTCACGCATGATTCCTTGTAAATTTATTAAATAAATACTTTATGAGTGCAATATGAAATATTCGCTTATTATATTTTTTGGAAATAAATATTTTATATTGCATGATGTTGCAGGCGGTACTTAACAAACCATGAACTGTTTAAAAATATGTTTCTTGAAGAACCAAGAAATTGATGTAATGATGGTTTCAGAGACTCATTTAACAACAAATAGCTTTTTTAAAATCAATGGCTATATATTATATGACACTAAAGACCCCCGTGGCAGAGCATGTGGTGGTTCTGCAATTCTAATAAAGGCTCGAATTAAACATCATTTACTGTGTGATTTTTGTGAGGACTACCTTCAAGCAACAAACATCTGCATTGAAGAATATCATCAAAGATTCGTTATTTCTTCGATTTATTCACCTCCTATATTTCAAATATCAGAGAGTCAATATAGCGACTTCTGTAAATCACTAGGTCCCTGTTTCATAGCATCAGGCATCAGGTTTAGCGTTGTGCTAAACATACGTTCTTGGCACTATTTCAAAAATGCATCTGAATGTGATATCGAGTGGACAACCCACCTATTGGCTCACTGATCGACAAAAAATACCTAATGTTATTGATTTTGGCGTGGTTAAGGGTATTCCGAGATAAATGATTAAAGTTAGCGCGTCACTTGAATTATCCTCAGATCATTCACCCACTCTTGTCTATATATAGCACCAAAAAAATATCGTGTCACCAAAAACTAGCACAAGCATTAATTGGTTGAAATATAGAAAGTATCTCAGTACTCATTGTTCGGAAAACATACCGCTAAGAACACGAGAAGACGTGGACCAGAGTCTAATTGCAACAGTAACAAGACAGCCAGCTATACATATACAATCAAATTTATTTTGTAGATGTCGAGCGGCTCTTGGCTGAAAAAAGAAAAATTCGAAGAGAGTGGCAATCACACAGATATAGATTTAAAGAAGAGTAGCATCTTTGAAAAATTACTTGGAAGACCTCGACGCAACTGCACAATTATTATTATTATTCATTATGCATGTACAAACCTTAAAAGACCGATCATACGTAAGCCTCCATTGCGAACTTCTTGTGGAGACTGGCCAAGAAATGATACCGAAAAAGGTAATTTATTTGTTGGACATTTGAAGAAAGTCTTCACTCCAAATATATGAACTGATATAGTTGAGTTGCCACCAGTAGAGACTAGTGCCGAAATACCCATAAGACTTGAATTTAGCGATATTGGAAGGGCAATAACGGATTTAAACACCAAAAAACGACAGGGGCCTTGATAAAACAAGTAACAAGATGTTAGTTGAGTTGCCGCGTATATCGCAGAATTATTCTTTTTGTTTTTAATGCCATCTTACGTCTTGAGTACTTTCCCACAGAGTGGAAGGTCTCTTTGATTACTATGATTCCTAAACCAGGAAAAGACCATACAAAAGTAGAATCATACAGACCTATAAGCCTTTTATCAACATATCTAAGCTGTTTGAGAGAATATTAATAACTAAGCTAAATCCAATTCTTAGCGCGAAAGGATGTATTCCAAACCATCAATTCGGCTTAAGAAAACAACATAGTACGATCCAACAAACACCTTTGAAGAAAAAAATACTGTTCTGCACTTTTTATCGACATTTGATAAGGTTTAGCACGAAGGCCTAATATATAAGTTAAAGCTAAAATTGCCCGAAAACCTTTAGGGCAAATTCTCGTAACAACAGCCTTAGATTGGTTTTTTAAGGCCGAGGTCATGAATGCGCTACTTTATTTTCATTAATTTTTATTTATATTTTTAAAATTTGTTTTAGAAAAACTATAAATAATTCAATACCAAAAGATCTCCTATATTAATGTGCCTGAAATAAAATATTTAATTTAATTAAAAAAAAACATTAAATTAAATGTTTTTTTTTTTTTGTTATTTTTTAACTTTCAAATACATATTAAACACTATGGCTCTGTGTGCCGTACATCTGCTGCAACAATGAACATTCTTTAAACCTACCTGTTTTTATTAAAAACCCCTTTAAATTTATTTAAAAAATTAATTCATTAAAAAAAAAACATTTTTTTCATGTGATTACCTTGCAAAACCGAACTTAACACACTGTCCCGATAAGGTATGACTTTGCTGCCTGTCGTTATTGCCTGTAAAACTTTTCCAATTGATAGTAGACCTTGATTGATGTGTACTCCTTCAGACATTGCCACACCTTGATGTCCCGTACGTCTAACGCCTTCAGATCCAGCTAAATCAACAATATTCATGCATGATGTGGTTACAGATTCTTTACCCTCTACATTTTGTGATCTGGAACAGACATGAATTGTGAATATTGCATGAGAACGTGAACTTTGCGAATTCATTTTGGTGGGGCGCACATGGCGATTTTTGTTGCCTTGCATTAATATGGCGTAACACTCTTCAAGATTATTCAAAGTTTTACGAGATCCGCCTGTATATTTGTAACCTAAAACAAATTTTATTATTTTTCTTATTCAAAATTAAAACAATCAAAAAGAGTTGGAAAATACAATTGCAAAGCAATTAATATTAAATGTTGAGAGTTAACCGCTTATGAGTTTAATATGGCATAAATTTATTAATTAATCCTACAGTTGTTAAGGAACGCTATTAAAAACTGTATATCAAAATACAAACGATTTTTTTTTTTTTAATTAAATAACCTTATCTTTTTAAAAGAAATAACTATTTTTCATTTTAAATCATTGTATAAAATGTTATTTTTAAATTAATTTTCTTTAAAATAAATTAAATAACTCCGTAAAAGCTGCATTAATGTTCGACATATAATGTAAATTCAACCCGTTACATACTTCAAACCAGATATAATCAAATAATTTTTAACTGAATTACCAACTTTTAATATTACCCAGACAGAAATTACTACTCTTCATAATAATAATGTACCACCACAACACTGTGAATACAAAATTACGACTGTTCTAAAAATACGGTACCACCCGAAACACTGTAAAAACAAAATTGCAACCTTACATTCGCAATACTGTAATTAAAAAAATTCAATACCTTTACAACACTGTAAAAAAATACGACCTAACGTTTTAAATGACGTTTTCATTGTAACGTATGGTGAATAAAATACGAACAAGTGCAATACTGTTGTTAAAAATGTAACCATGATGCTCACAACAAAAATATATACCTGAGGTAGAACTGCACTAAAGACGTGCACAGATATATCTGTTTGCATCTGTTTTGTATGCGTACTCTTTTGAGTGCATACAGATGCGTGTGTTTGTATTTCTGATATAAGTTGATATTGATATTGTTTTTCGCTGTTTGGATCCGAATGAGTAAAGAGAGAACGTGAGCATCATATCTGTTTGCTTATGATACGCGAAAAAAGATATAAACAGATACTAATAGTTGTACCACAAGTACTTGTTGTACGCTGTGAATAAATATGCGTATTATACGGCAAAATAGTTTATCTAAAAATGCAATATTGTCTTAAGTTAAATGTATGAACATACATATCGTCACCTAAAATGCAAAAGGCCGTAACTACTCAAAAATTAAAAATTTAATTTTTGATTGATTATGACGAACTTAACCGAAACACATCTACACAGCAAATTTTACATGTATACGTCCAAAAATAACGACTTTATTGGTGAAAAACAAAAGGCCGTAACTGCAACGTCAACTAAACCAAAAAGCCGTAACTGCACTTTTCCAAAAAAAAAAATCAAAACAAAGTTGGCTTTGATTATCTTTCAATGTGTGTTATGTTTGTTTTCTAAGTTTGAATCTAAAATGTGGATATTAAGTTTTAAGTAGTCTTTAATTTATAACGTTTATTCCTTCTCCTGTAAAAAACTAAAAAGTGTAGTTACGGCCTTTTGCATTTTAGGTGACGATATGTATGCATATTATAAAGAAAATGCTTCATTGAAGTTAAATGCAGTGAATTCTTAAATTTATATTTTTAATTATATTTTATTAGCGTGCTATTAAGACCAAATAATTATAAATGTAAAATTTGTTGTTTTATAAAAAAAATATTTTTTTTGAATTTTGTCCTAAATCTACAAATAAATATTTATTTATATTAGAGTTGATTCATTGCCTAACGGAAAAATATTTACTGCATATTTATGATCATTTGTGATCTTTCTGACGTTGGTTTTTACATAATTTAAATAAATTGCTTCTAATGGCAAAACTTCAGTATTTAATTTGCAAAACACTGGTTTATTTTATTAAAATAATTTAGTAAAAATAATAATGAACCTAATAAGAATAATTTATAGGTTATACGATAATTATTTTATCTTCAAAATGAAATAATTACTTCAACTAATCAATACAAATTACATCAAATTTTCGTTGTTACCTACGAAGTTAAAATAATATGTGTTACTTCTATCATTATAGATTTTCGTCTAGAATACTTTTACGTTAAAACAAGAATAAAATAAATAAGTTTGTAAAATTTTGTATGTTTCTATAACTAAACAAAAAAAAAAAACATTAGTCTTTTCATGTCAGTTTATTTAAAGTTAAAATAAATAAAAATAATAATAAAGTTTATAAAGTAAATACAAGTATATAAGTAAAAATTAATTGAAAATCAGTCCTTAGAATTTATATGAAAAAATAAAATTTTGTTAAACGATTTTTCATTATAACCTAGCTTTGATCTTTTATCTGTTATTAGCGCCCTGGCAACGGAAAATATACTTTCTGAAGGAGCACTTGATGCTGGTATAGCAAATATTCGACAGCTTAATTTATAAAGCAATGGATAATTATTTTTTCTATCGTGCCACCATTTCAGGATATTAAAATTATTCGGCAGGAGCACATTAGTATTTTTATACTTAATTATCTCATTTTCAATTTTCTATTGGCTGTACATAATTTTCAAATAATAATACATTTTTGACGAATTTGTATCAATATTTGTAGTGGTAATATCTGTCTCATTAGAATAAGACATCAACAGCGATTTGCACTTTGTTATAACTTCTTCTTGTTATTCTGCGATAAATTGTGTTAATTGATTAGCTGGGGGAAATAAAAATATTGCTAATTTATGATAAATTCTAAATTATCATAAATTCTCAATTATGATAAATTCTAAGATAAAATTCGGTTCATCATTGGTGGTGCAATTACATATGGTTTTTAATTTTCTTATAGTGGATGAACTAAATGAATAGTTGCATACGAGCTGCCTTCAAGTTCTTTTGAAGCATCCATGAAAGGCTTTAAAATTTCTATTATTTTATCCAAATAATACTCTTTTATAGAGCTGTATTTCTCAGCTAAATTTTTGTCATCAAGTATTTTTTTAATATCGAAAAAGTTAGCTTTTGAGAATATACTGTATTTCATCTTGTGGGTGTAAAACTTTTTACAGAAGTATTTAAGTCACAGTTCAAACCAGATTTCTTGATGAATTTTACCAGTTTTGATGAGGCTGCAATGATTTCATCGATTTGTGGTGAAGATTTAATACAATTTTGTATTGTATTATGAAGGAGGTGATTTATACAGTTAATATTTTCGTGCTCTCTTAAAGCTGCCTTAATATTACTTCCTCTATCTGTAACTATAACTGTCTGATCATTTAGCGAACAGGTGAACTCAGCAAGCAATCTATCCAATTTGTGTTTGATATTAATGCCTATTTACGAAATAAAAAATGTGATATATAGTAAATTTAAATTAATTATATTTAATTTTAAAAGAAATATTTTTGTTTGAACGGTAATAAAAATGCAGTGATAACTTACTTGTATTCGAAGCTCCTTTCATTGACTTTACTCCAAGCAGCTTACTTTTACAATCGCCGTTCATAACAAAATGACCCGTTAAGGCAAGATACGAAATTTTCGAAAAATTTTCTATCCACAGATCACATGTCAGTGCATAACCAATTTTTCGCATGGCTGATATCTCTATTTTAAGCTGTTCAAAGTGAATAGAAAAACTATTCTCAACATTTCGGTGAATTGTTGTTGGATGTGGTATAAGAGATTCTATGTTAAGGCCGGTTCCGAATTTGTTACCAAGTGATAACATTAATTTCGTGTAAGCTTTCAGCCCGTTATCTTTTGCTAATGAATATGGTCGAATGTCTCCAAGAACCCATTCGGTCAAGACATCTGTGCAAGCCTTTTTGGTCTCCTAATTTGGTTCGATCAAATTATTTACACTTTGAGTTTTTAACACTGTATAACACTTGTGTTTATTTAAATTAGATAGTCCGTTTTTATTGTATTTATATACATTTGCACACATTTTGCACGCAACTAGATTTAAGAGTTCGACATCATTTTCACCTTTAATTACCCCAAAGCAATCCCATATCTTGCTTCGCCCTCTCTTTTCACTAATTTTATATAAATTAGATAATATTTTTTCTTTTATGTCAATGTTATTCATTTTTAAAAACACCACAAATTAATTATGTATTTATTTTTTAAAATTCGCACTCAGTTACAAAAGTAGACTTATATCAAAGACTTTACTTCAAGGTCTGTTTCTCTAACAAAGGATTTTTATATATTTATAAGGTCACTTCACGGTATTAAAAAATCTGTTCGGTTACATAAAAAGCAGTAAGTTTACATCAAAAGCCATAAGTAATAAAAAAGGAGTTTTAAAAATTCCTAAAAATTGTGGTAATGGCACATAATGGGTCAAACCATGTCATTCATTCAGGTAAATTAACACGGCTGCTGTATAAGTACCGTATATGTATTATTTGCTATTATAAGAGTTAAAAAATTTGGTATACTTTTCATTAAAAAAAACGCCACTTTTAAAGTCATAAAATAATAAACATTCTTGATAAACACAAAACAGGTATATAACCAAAAATAACTCACATTTGATTTTACAATTTTTACCTAGAATAATGCATTTGGCATTTTTAAGTTATAAACGTATTAACATTGCACATTACAAGAGAAACAAAGCCAGCATTGCTTTTTAGGCATATGTAATTGTACTATTTATGTTGTTGTCTTACTTCCATTTTATGACCGTTACCTAAATATTTTAGATTTAACTGATACAATTTAAAGTTTCTATTGGTAAGTTATAAAATTCTTAAAAATGAGGCATAATTAAAACTATAATTAAATGTTATATACAATTATAACATTAGAATTTATAATCAGATATAATCATTTGAAGATCTAAGGTTTTACAAAATTTAAATAAATTGGTTCTAATTGCAAAGCATCAGTTTTTATTTTGTATAACTCGGGCTTCTTTAATTAAAATAATGTAGTAAATATGTAATAATATTTATAAGTCATTCAACTTAATTAACACAATAAAAAGTCAAGTTTACCTTAAACATAAAAAAACGAAAACTAATCAATAAAAATTACATCCAATTTTGGTTATTACCCACGAAATTGAAGTACCATATGTTCGTTTTACCTTCATCATATAAAACACATAATCTTCAAAAATATCTATAACACAACAAATTGCTTTAAAATACTCATGGTACAAAAGATATTTGAGAATAAGAAACAGATAAAACTGTTACTCTAATCAAAACAACAAAGAACTGTTTATGTTTGTATCAAGAGACTGAGTGCGCACAAGCAAAAGCGTACCATATCAGTTACACTCATTCGCTCTTTGATATCAGTAGTATCTGTTATGTATATGATATATCTGTTTCTGCAATACTTTCAGATATACTACTGCACGTCTTTAAACTACTTATAGAAAAAAAAACTTAAGAGTCCGCTGGTCAGTTAACATTAGTTTCGAAAATTTCACTAAACGAATTGAATCGTCGCAAATTAATTTGTAAACATTTATTTATAGTGCAATATATGTACATATTAATAAATAATAAATCAAATTAAATAAAATGTGGATGTGGTAGGAAATTTAGTTTACAAGACGCCTAAGTCCGAGCTTAACTAAAGACTGAAACAGTAGGTTGCAGTACCAAATCGTATCGTCAATTGGGTAAAAAATATGACTGTGACAAAAACACATTACAGAAATATTTAGAATCCATGGGAATTCGAAAAAGGAAGAAAAAAACAGCAACATTCACCTCCGAAACACAACAGAAGACTATGAAAAGCAGGGTATGCAAACTCTCCAAAAATTACTTTTCTTGCTCACCAGAGTACAAGTGCGTCATGGATGACGAGTCATATTTCACCGTCGGAGGTAATGAATGGCAGCCAAAATATTACTTTAAGTCTTCCAGATACAAAGCACCCGAAAAAAATAAGTTTATCCGAAAGAAAAAGGTTCCAGGAAAAGTTTTGTTGTGGTTAGCTGTAAGCGAACGTGGCATCAAAGAAGCAGTTTTTTACAGTTGGTTTAGCTGTGAATGCTTAAGTTTATAATGAAAAATGTGTGCCAGCTCTTAGCAACTAAATCCAAAAAATAAATCTTTAATTAAAATAAGTTATATTACACATATATTTGTTACTTTTAAGTTTGTTCGGATTTCATTCACCAAACGTTACTGTAAATACAAATTTTCTGATGACTTGTTTCCAATAATAATATACTATAATAATATAAATATATACTAACCCTCTGTCTACATTGGTCATTAACATGGCTTAACAAAAGTCAAACTTCATATAAAAAAGCCAATATTAAAAATGTTATTTTTATATGAAGTTTTACTTTTGTTAAGACATTTTAATGACTAATGTAGACGGGGGTGACGGGGTTATAATAATATTGCAAAAGGTTATTTTGGGTTATCATTTTGCCATTGCGGAAAGATTATTGTAAACACAACATTGTAAATTTACATTTACAGTATTGTGCCAACATTCAAAGAATAGGCAGAAGACGGTCATTCGGTGTTATAATTTTAACACAGTTACCATACAGCAATTTTGGTAAACAGTATGTTGTATTGATGTTAAAGAACCGCCATCAACGTGCTGATTGTCTTTTTCTGCCTGGGAAGTTTCATTAAAGGACCCAAAATTTACTCAATAGTTTGCTACTGGTTTTGTTTTGTTTGTTTGTTTGTTTGTTTGTTTTTGACATCCCCACAAATTGTAATGCATTAATTTTGCTAAAATAAGCACTTCAATTGATGTACTTAACTTAGTTTGATTATTATTGCAAATATATATTAAAGAAAAACAATGTGCGTGAATGTTCTATTTTATTTTGTGTGCCAAATACATAATTTTTTATTTTTAGATTTCTCATTTATAAAAAACTAGCTCTTTTCCCCAGACAAATAGATTACATTTTTATTATGAAACGTTATAGGTAATTTGCATAATATTAAAATTCCCAAAAATTTTATAAATATCTAAACATGAAATAGCTTGTCCAAACTGTTGGCAACACTTTTTATTTTTCGATTCTCTTGCGAGCAGGGCTGCCAGGTCAAGTTAAGAAAAAATCGTCAATTTCCCGATAAAAATGTAAAGTCGTCTTTTCAGCTTCAAAAAATCGGGCAACTAAAAAAGTGTTTCTTCAAATAGTTTTTGTTTTGTTAAAACGCAATAAATGACATTGTAATGTATACTGAAATCAAAACATTTTCTTACGCTTTAAACACCTAGACGACTATACGACTACAAATTCCGTTGGCTCAATTGTATAGTATAGTATAGTCAGCTACTTAATAATATTGAAGACGACAGCTACTTCGTAAACTCTGACATTGTTATTGAAATACATATTTTACCCCTATAAAATAACTTTAAAAAAAATAATAAATATTTCTTCAAAACCTTTGGCTTGTAAATTAATTTTTAATTTTGTGACATCTTCTTCTGTTGAAAAAATAAAATTGTCGCATAGAAAATTAGAAATTACCCTAATATGACTACAGTGCACAGTGGGACAGAATCAAAATATTTTGGAAATAACCTAGTAATTTGGAGGTTGGTTTTCTAACCAACCTCCACTTGACGAGGCATAGACAATCTCGTTAACAACCTGGCTTGACCAACCTGCCCTCCGTTGGCTACCTCCCCACATTTCTGACTCTTCTCTATCTACCTTTAAACTGTTTGTCTGTCTGTCTGTCTGTGACTTTATCCTATGTCTTCTTTCAACGCTTTTTCTCTTTTCTCTCTCTCTCTCTCTCTTTTCTATCTCTCCATTTTTCCTCTCGTAAGAATGATATTGACGTGAATCTTTTTTTGTTTAATAGGAAATTTCATCATTTATATCAATACCAGCTGGGCCCGATCCGCGTTGCTGGCCCCAAATTTTTCTTTTATTTTGAACTGCCTCTCGAAAAAAATCTCAATCTGTGTTTTTAGTTATTTATAGTAGAAAAAATTGTTTACGCTGATTAAGGACCCAACGCCTTCAACAAAACACAGCATAGTGCAGTAGTTCTTGAGTTACGGTGCAAAAAAACAAATACAAAACTAAATACTGCGCCATCTGACGGACGAACTTCAAACTACACAGAAACACTCCTCACGATCCATATAGCATGTGTATAAAGTTTGGTCAAATTCGGTGCAGTAGTTCTTGAGTTACGGTGCAAAAATACAAATACAAAACTAAATACTGCGCCATCTGTCGGACGAACTTCAAACTACACAGAAACACTCCTCATGCCCCATATATTAAGTTTGGTCAAAATCGGTCAAGTAATTTTTGAGTTTTGCGATCACGAAGATACACGTCATTTTTATATATATAGAGATATGTACAACAACATTTTAAAATTTGTTGCTGATATCTGAAAATTTCGAAAAATTATGGTAAAAAGTGCAATAAAATTTTTATTAATTAAGCAAATCAAATAAAATTTTCTGTGTATGTGTTGTTGATGAAGTAAAATGAAATGGCAAAAAACCTGCAATATTAAGAAAAAGGAAATTCCACAATTCCCAAAATAAGGACCAAAAATCCCAAAATTGGGATTTTTTACTCTTTGCCCATAAAGTCTACATACGGACTAGGGCTCATAAACTATTTTCAAAACCAATTCGGAGCATATATAGCTTTATTACAGCGGTCTTCTTTTTTCGATCCCAGCTTTGGCATTTTAAAATATATAGGCTAAAGTCAAAATTTCGATGTAAAATAGGTCATATTGTGGGACCTCCATCTATTACAAGGATGATCAATTTTATATGAAATTTGTTTATGCGTACACACATATAGTTAGCTTACACAAAAAAATAAAATTTGTATATATTCCTTAAAAAAAATTTTTCTATGAAAAAAAAAGTTAACGGCCTTTTTTGGGCTAAAGTACACAAAAATGCAATAATTTTGGATTTTTTAAATTGAAAATCGTCTAGTTTTTAAATTAGTAAAAATACAATCTTTAAATTTATCAAAACTGAAGAAATGGCAAGCTGTAAAAGAATTTCCAGGTGCGAGGTTCCCAACTTTGAGACCACATAGCGCCACACCTGGAGGGTGTATGGTACCCACCTATAAAACTTAAGTTCAGATACTCCTCTGCTATGCTCATATCAGATTTTAAATCAACCGGCCTAGCCGTTTATAAATTACTAGGTTATTTCCAAAATATTTTGACTCTGGCCCACTGTACAGTGGTCGTGTAGTTTTGATGACTTCAAAATAATCGTTTTACCATAAATGTGTGTATTTTTTGACAATCTGTACAAGGTAGTCTGATATCGTCTATTAGGCTGGAACGTTGGTATATGGCAGGAAAATAATTGTTTGTGCTACCCGTTCAAATAGTGATAAAAATTTTTCTTTTTATGTGAGAAGTTATTCTACATAGTTTTATTGTGATTGAACCACAACTTGCCGCAGAATCCTTGAACATATTTTTATGTCTTTAAATCTTATGTAGTTAGTTTTTTTTTGTGTTTTCATATTTATTATTATATTAATTTAATTAAAAGTAATCCTAAAATAATTCAAAACATAAGTATTTTTTATCCATCGTCATTTTATAACCTTTTTTCATGTTTTAATACCTAAATAGGGTATGAAAACATGAAAAATATTTTTTTTTTAATTTACTTTTTTTCGTTGTTTTAGTAAGATGGAGCTAGATATGATATTGTAATGTTTTTTCTTTTAATAAAACTTATTTAATGTACTATGGTAGGGACCTTTTATTTTTACAATGCGGTTTTTGCAGATACAAATGTATTGAAATTTGCTAAATTTCAATATATAAGTTAAGGATGGTACGTGTTATAATCGTTTATACGATTTTGTAAAATAAACGTACCTTTTGATGTCGAAAATGTGACTAAATTTTATTTTTTCATTTTTTATAACAATAATAATTTATATTACTAAGTTAACAAAAAATAATTTGAATGCAAAGTTTTACAATGAAGATCATAACATAACAATTAATATAACATACAACATACAACAATACAACATTTTGATAACATTATTTATTATAACAATAAATTAACATAAATATGTTGTTGGGTGTTAACTGCCCCCCTTTTAAAATGGAAACGTCCCCGTTTCAACTGCGGAGAGATTACCTGATGTTATTTTTATGTACCTGTTTGCCACATATTACAACCTTTGTTCCTAAATCCTTTTCAATGACTTCTTCCAAATATACCTTATCAACTTTATTACCTAGTCTTTTATTTCGTCGAACAAATACTACATCTCCTCCATTAAATTTCCGATTAGTACTATCGAAATTAGTTTCAACCTTTTCCTGTGCAGCAACTATATTTTCCCGTATGTTTTTGAAATAAGCAACCCCAAGAGATTGAAGAGTATCAATAGGTGTTTGATTTGTAATAGAATGTATAGTGTTATTATATTTGTGGGTGGAAATAAGTATTAGATCCGAAATATCATAAATACCATATTGTGCTCTAACACACCTAGCTATTTCAAGAAGAGTCGAGTGAAACCTTTTCACTTGCCCGTTGCTCTCACTGTGCAAAGGTGGTACAAAAAATTGCTCAATCCGAAAGAAATCTCTTAGCATATTTTTTATGGTATTTGATTGAAAAGACTTTTCATTATCAGAAACTATAAGCTTAGTGTTTTAGAAAATATTAAGGATCTGTAAAAGAGCGGCTTTAACATCAATAAGAGCTCTTGAATTTATTGGAAATATAGAAATAGCATATTTTGAAAACTTATCAAGACAAGTAAGAAAATGTATTTTATTAGTTGAAAAAATATCAATATGAAGTATTTGTCCGGGAAAATCTGGTATTGGCGATAAGCCAATAATTGGTTGTTTTGGTTTCCTATTGTATTTATTTTCTAAACATATTTTACAATTTTGAATAATTGAATCGAGCATTTTCTTCATTTTAGGGAAAAAATATTCAGATGTAATTTGTTTATAATTTTCATTTAAAGATCTGTGCGCACGAGTATGCTCTAAGTTTAATGTCTCCAATTGATCATTTTCATTTGTTAAATCTATTACGAACTTCTTCGTATGAATAAATTTGACTGATGGAAAATTATCTAGGATTTCGTTTTGAATTTCTGCCAATGTTCCTAGGTCGCAATGTATTGCATTAGCTACACGAGGATTAACGCAGTTTTGCAAAGTAAGTAAAAGCTTTTGTATGTTGCTGTACGTTATAATGTGTCTCTTATATTGCCGAAATATTATTTTCGTTACCTTGCTATCATCTGGAGCTTTATAAATTATTATTTGGTTGGTAAATTGATTTACAGAAGCAGCTATAGATTTTATGGTTCTTGAATAAGACATTTCACTATGCACTGTTTCAGAGTCAATGTTATTTAAATAATGCATGTACTGCCTCGACAATGCGTCCGCTACGATATTTTCCTAGCCGGGTTTGTAATTAAATTTAGGAGAAAAATCAGATATAAATGCCTGCCATCTTTTGATTTTCGGGTTTGGGTTCTTATCCGAAGTTGCGAACGTTAAGGGTTGGTGATCAGTAAAAATGTTAATACAGAAAATGTCGTAGTTTTTGCAAGGACCAAACAATACCGAGTAGTTCTCTCTCGTTGGTAATTATCATGGTAATTGGCTTGTTATTCTGTGACAATACAGCTCCAATGGCATTAGAACTAGCATGGGATATCAATTCAAATGGCTTTTTAAAATCTGGGTGCTGAAGTAAAACATCTTCAGAAACCAGTTTTGGGTACCTGAAAATTAAGAATATCTTGAACCTTATCAGGAGATGTCTTGATGCCATTTTGTGAAACAACAAATCCCAGAAACTCAACTTCGCTCCTAAAAAGATTTGATTTTTCGGTTGAAATTCGCATTCCTGAATTCCCCAAAATTTTCAATATTCGATCAACATGAGATATAAGATCCTTTTCATTTTCGGAAAAAATTATCACATCATCCATGTAAACAAAACATGTTTCTCGAATTTCGTCCCGCAATATATCATCTATAGCCCGCTAAAAAATACTGGGAGCATTTCGGAGTCCAAAAGGTAAACGACAAAATTCATACTTTCCATTGTTAACGCTAAAAGCGGTTTTACATCTATCTTTCTCCGCTAATCTGATCTGGTGAAATCCTGACTTCAGATCAAGAGTAGTAAAGAATTTTGATTTGCCTAGATTCGATAATATTACAGTAATGTCAGGCATAGGATATTTCTCTGGGATAGTAAAGTCATTTATTTTCCGGAAATCTATAACCATACGCATTTTTTGCCTACCGTCAGAATCTACACCTTTTTTGCTGACGACATGGATAGGTGACTTGTAAGGTGACGAAGATTTTCTAATAATACCGTCCCTTAACAAATTTTCTACTTCCGTATTTATAAACGTTGTTGCGGAAATCGGATACGGATAGCTTCGAGAATAAATGGGTTCTTTTCTGGTCAAATTTATTGTCGCTTCAACTTGAGTGTTGAAAGTTAGCGCTCGCTCCGGATCAGCAAAAGCAATTTCATTACTTTGAATAAGTTTTTCGAATTCACTGTGTAAATTGACAGGAACATATTTGTTATCAATCTCGATTGAATTTACCTGTCTGCATAAAAAATGATTAATTTGTTCCTTTCCAGTTTTATGAAAAAGAATACCGTTCTTAACATCAATTAAGGCATCTATTTCCTTCAAAAAGTCGTAACCTAAAATTCCATCAAAAGAATTTAAGCACGGCAATATAAAGAAGGTTGTTGTACAATTCAAAAGATTTATTTTACATTTTTCTTTAATAAGTGTTGATCCATTTATTGATTTTATTCGAAAAGGCTTATCCACTAGTTTAATACCTTTAATGAAATCTAAATTTCTTATATAATTTTTAGAAGTCCCTGTGTCTATTAAAAAGTTCAGCTCTTGCCCATTCATTGTTTTCTTAACAATATAAGGCAAGAGCGATTTTACACTAAAAAATCCAAATTACCATATGCATCATCCTGGGATTTACAACAAGTAAAGACTTCATTTTCATACATATCATCATTCTCATCATATGATTTGGCATAATTGATTTTTTGAATCTTTTGAACTGGAGATTGACCCGAATTATAACCGACGAGCTTCAGTTTGGATTTATTTTCGTGGGGAATGACTTCCTGTCCATTGTAATTGAAGTTCTTTGGGTAAGCACCATTTGAAGGTACTACTGACTTTCTAAAGTATGTTGTACTTTTATCAATTTCCATTGGAATGGGCGATGTATTTGGTTTATCGATTGAGAAACGTTCAGAAAAAGTATCTCTGGCTGAGCTATTTTTTATTTTCGAATACATTTTTGAGTTAGCAAATGCGTTTGCGAATCTATAACGTTCATGATTTTGTTCAAGCTCTTGAGCCGTAGCCAAAGCCATAGGTAAATCTATTGGATTAGCAGAGAAACAGATATCACATAAAGGCTTACGAAGACCCGATATAAATACACGTAAAGCATTTGCTCTTACTCTATCATTTAATGCTTCGACAACTTCCTGATTCGTATTGGTCATGAGAATTTTATTTATAATTAAAATAAGTTGCTTGTTAACTTTATCAAAATATTGATTTATAGTCGAGCTACCCTGTCTTAAAACACAACAGGTACAAAGGTCTCTAATCAGAATAAGATTGATCTAGTCGTGAAATTACGGCATCAAAATTAAAAATTGTGTTATATGAACTTAAAGTAGCATTTGCCTCACCAACTATCTTATTCCTTAAAATGCCCATGACCACATAATATGCCTCAGATCCCTTTATATAATAATTTATAGTAAACTTTGCGGACTCCCTCCATGCAGGGTACTCGCCTGAATTTCCACTAAACTGGGGAAGTGATTTTATTAAATCCAAATTTGTATTACCGAGAGCAGTGCCAGGTTCAATGGTTACTGGTGTTAAAGGTTCCACTCGACCTGGTTGCAATTGTTGAACAACATTTGTTAAATTACTAACATATCCTAGAATTTCTGTTCTAGTAACATCTACTGTTGATTCAATTAGACTTAATACCTCATTACTATTCATTTTGTTTTTTTTTTTATTTCTATCCCTTTTATACTATTAACTAACTAATACTTTGGACAACTCTGTGAGCGAAGTGAAAAAAGATATAAGATATAATTTATAAAAATGATCATCAACAAACCTAAATAAATAACGATAATAAATAATAACAGTAACAAATAACGATAATAATAAATAACAGAAAAATAAAAAATAAAACAATACTTAGAACTACGTATGCAGACGGATTCCAGCTTTTCTTTTGATGAGTTTACGATCACCACTTTTAATTGTGTATCCAATTGCTCTTAACAGCACTTTTCATTTGGCATCTTCTTCTGTTAAATTCCTTTGTATTTTCTGGAAACTTCACAAAAATTATTCCTTTTTTTTTGGCTTTTTTAGTTTTGTCTTTTTTAATTTAACAGCAAAATCGTAATTTTTTTTGCGTAAAATTGATGACTTTTCTTTTGTTAATCTTGATTTTTTAATGCTTCTTGATGAAGGATTTGTATTATCCATATTATAAATTTTATTTATTTATTTAATTTTATTGCAACACTTATTTTATGAAAAAGTATTTTTTGCAATAATAGTTCAGAATTTTTAAAAAATTTTAAAACACGCACATACATATGCAGAGGATATTAGGTTGTTAACGTTGGGCGCCAGTTAAGGATGGTACGTGTTATAATCGTTTATACGATTTTGTAAAACAAACGTACCTTTTGATGTCGAAAATGTGACTAAATTTTATTTTTTCATTTTTTATAACAATAATAATTTATATTACTAAGTTAACAAAAAATAATTTGAATGCAAAGTTTTACAATGAAGATCGTTACATAACAATTAATATAACATAATAAATAATTAATTATAATTTAAATTAATAAATACAACATTTTTATAACATTATTTATTATAACAATAAATTAACATAAATATGTTGTTGGGTGTTAACTTATATAAAACAGAGTTCTTATGAATATAGAGATCTCTAATAATTTTAATTGCCTGGGTTCAGTTTCTAGCTCTTGCCTATCACTGTCTGCCACAAAATAGGATTTTTTTATAATTTCAGAAAACAGACTTTTTTCTTTATTAATAATATTAAATATATTAATTTGGCCTAGAACTTTAAGTTTATTTTCAAAATCAGGTCGTGATAATATCTGATCATGGAAAAAAGTGGCAGATCTATTATGGGTGCCAAGAATACAATAATATGATTTAGCGAATAAGATCAGCGGGCACTGTCTTTTGGAACTAATACCGAAAGTATGAATTCCCAAATAATGGCTATTGCAAAAAATTAACACAATTATAAATAACTGGGTGTGAGATACTCAGGCTGTATATAAAATTCTTAAATTAAAAAAAGGTGCTGTCAAATTTACAGTACCTTTAGATCGGTAAATTTGCGCACTTCCACTAATTTGATTCTATATTTGAACCGAGATAACAATGTAACTCCTCACAAAATTTTGTTAAACTTTATCCAGTAGTTTTTACGTGATGCGAACAAAGATAAATAGACATACATAAGGACAGACTAAAATTCTAAAAATTGCTGTTTTTTATTCCATTTCTATTACTAACTGCACCAGCTACAAAATATTTCAAAAAATACTTCATGTACAAAAATGTACCTGTTACGGTTTTATTATAATTTATGTATAATTTTTCTTTTTCATATATTTGTGCTTCTGTCAATACGTCTCTGGCATATAAGTATTCCTAAATAAATATCTTCAAAATGTAAAAAAATGTATTTGTTTTTGTAATCAATTAAAAGTTTTCAGTTTAAAGCAAACTAGTTTTTAAAAAGTTGCTCATTACAATTATATAAATTTTGATTTTCTGTACTCTCACTTTGAAACATAGACTTTAAATATTATCAAATTGCTCGCACCTCCTCTTCAAAGTTTCTACAGACAAACGTAAAAAGAGCACAACGCCAAAGAATGCCAGACACATTTTGCTATTTACAAGTTATTGTTGTAATTTTTCAAGAGCTGTACTAAATTCAAGGTTGCTTTAACGGTATAAATTTTGCAAATTTTTAATTGTTAAAAATCGTAAAAATTTAGATATAAATCGTCCCATCGTCAGCATGCCAATTTTTGGACCCAAAATCGTCAAATCTGGCAGAAATGTTTGTGGCACCTTTTACCCTACTGCAATCTTGTTCACACTTTACAATTGACTTAACAATAGCAAATGTCAACTTTTTATCACTATTACATATTAAAATACAAAAAATATTTTTTCGTTCGATCCTATTGTCTATGTGTTTACTGCATTAAATTAAATTTTAAATGTATAAAATTGCTCTTGAGTTTAAGGGATACCATAAATTCTATTGATAAAATGTTTAGGAGTTATCAATACTCTCAACACTGGAAGTTAACAAAAAACATCTTTAAATAATCGGACCAAAATCGTCAAAATGACAATAAATCGTCCAATCTGGCAGCCGTTCTTGCGAGAACAAACTTGTGCACATAGCTGTCAAATTTTACGATTTATCGTCATTTTGACGATTTTGGGTCCTAACAATTACATGGTGACGATGGGACGATTTATACCCTAATTTTGATTTTAAATAATTCAACATTTGCAAAATTTATACTGTTAAAGCAACTTTGAACCCAGCACAGCCTTTGAAAAATGACAACAATAACTTGTTAAATAAAATGTCTGTCATTCTTTGGTGTTGAGTTCTTCTTAAGCTTGTCTAAAACTTCCGTCATCTGTAGAAATTTTGAAGAGGTGCAACCAATTTGATAATATTTTAAGTGTATTAGTAATAAAACCAAAAAATGTCAGTCGAGTTGGTCATTCCTTGAAGCTGTTGTTGTCAGCATTTAAAGGATGTACGAACCATTAAAGATTTTTTTTTTACATTTGCATCAAATATTAACAATATTGACACCACTAAGTTGATTTTGAGTTATATAAATTCCATAAATAAAATGTACCTAAGTTTTCAAAAATATATTTTAGGTATTATTAACAACATAAATAAAATATTTCAAAGCGAAAGTACAGAAATTGTAATGAGCAAATTTTTAAAAACTAGTTTGCTTAAACTTTTATTTAATTGATTATACAAACAAACACAATTTTTTAGATTTTGAAGACATTTAATTAGGAATACTTATTACCAGATATATATATATATATATATATATATATATATATAGGAATACTTATTACCAGATATATATATATATATAGAAAAATTTATTTATCTGAACAAGAATACTCTCGAACAACAACAACATTAATGGTTTGTTTTCTAACAATGATGAAAGAAGGAAACAAACAATAAAGAGCATCGCTAGTCATTTAGTTGTTGTTGGTCGATTAATCTAGAACCGCCCCATTAAATACATAAATACAAGCATAAACAAATAAAGAGCCACACAAACAGGTATAAAGAAATAAATAAATAACCACACAAACAAGTATGAAGAAATAAACAACCACACAAACAGAAAACAAGAGCAATAACAATCGAACCTGCTAGATCTGTCTGGAATAGAACATTCTGGTGCTTTTAAATCACCTATATAAGCGAACCGTGTTGGCGAGTAGTATGGCAGTATCAATTAAAAAGTCAAAGAGTTCACTTGTCGAATTTTAAGAGTGTTTAACAGTTTGCTGTATTTTTGAACAGTGGTGTTAATAAATAAAGTGACTTACAGTAAAAGTAATAACAGTGTGTATTTATTTTGCAATTAAAAGAACCCAACGTAAAGTAAAAACGTAACAATTGGTGACAGAAGTGAAATTGTGAAAAATAATAAATAACAATGAAATTTGAAGAACTTACAGTGGAGCGGCTGAAAAACTATTCGGCCTAGAAAGAAAAGTAAATCATTTGGAAATAAGTGGAATCGAGGTCCAGGTAAAGAACGTCGACGAGAAGCTACAGGATCTTGAAAACAAAATTATGAGCCTTGAAATAAGAGAAGGTCCAGAACGAGTAGTGACTGAAAACACAAATAGGATAAAAGCTCCCAGTTTCGACGGCGCCATAACCTTCATCGTCTTCAAATTTCAGTTCAAGACAGTGGCCAGTAAAAATCAATGGAGCAATAAAGAAAAAACGATTGAGCTGATTCTGGCACTTAAAGCATCTGCAGCAGAAGTCCTCGAAAGCCTACCAACTAGCTGCAGAAATAATTATGAGGACATAATGGTGGCGTTACAGCGCAAATATGGCGGCGATCATAAAAAGGAGCTGTATAGAATGGAGCTACGTGGCACGGTGCCGGGAGCAAATGAGACGCTTCAGGATTTTGCCATGGAGATAGAGCGCTTGGTGCAGCTAATATACCCTGAGGAAAACCATCCACTTCTAGAACAGTTCAAAGTGGAGGCATTTGTTAATGGTATTCGTGACCCAGATATTTATCACGCAGTTTGCGCTAAGCAAAACACATCCTTTGCTGAAACCATTACTTACGCTCTGGCTCAAGAAACGGCAAAAGTCATTTCGAGACCGCAGTCATACAAAGTGCGAAAAGTTGAAGTAGCTGCTGAAGATGAGAAAACAAGAATGGACGACATAAAGCAAATACTTGAATCGGTAAAGAAAGTCTTAGATGAAAGGCAAGGTAAGACAAACGCTAAGTGCTTTAATTGCGGTAAAGTCGGCCATTTTCAAAGAAACTGTAAGGCAGCAAGAAAACGAGCCAGATCTGTTTCGCCGCCAAGAAACAATAAACGTGCGACTCACAAAACATCTCAAGAGTCGTTAAACTAAAGAGAGCTAGCACTACGGGGCATAAGCTAGCTCCCACAACCAAGGGCCCCAAAATCTCCATATCTGTGATGCAGCAGCAAAACAGCAATCTTACTGCAAGCGGGTATATCAACGGAAGAAAGCGTATTCTGACAATAGACACAGGAGCGTCGCAGTCTATAATAAGGCCCGATTTAGTAAGGGGAAAAGTGGAACAATTGAATAATGTAAGTCTGCGCACCGCTACCGGAGAATTTCCTACTGTCTATGGTAAGGTCAAAGTCAGATTAACTATAGCCAACATGAGTGTGGACCATGTGTTTATTGTTGCCGATATCGTGGATTTTATGATCATGCATGGAGTCGATCTGCTCATGGGGCAACAAATAATGATCTGGAGAAACGTCGAAATACCCCTTGGATATGTAAGCAAATCTGCAGTAGGAAAGTTGGTTGCTGTAGCATTCCAGAAATTACCACCTCAGGCAGAAACTGTGATATGGGCACGTATGGAGGAAGATTGTGAGGACAAACGTTGTGGGTGGTAGAACCATCATAAGAGTGAGACAATAACAGCAAAAGCCCTCGTGAAAACCTTTAAGAATGGAAAAATTCCTGTGAGAGTGTTAAATCTATCCAACAGTGAAAAAGTAATTGGTAAAAACTCTCAGATAGCTCAATGTACACCAGCAGAGGCCATAATTAATTGCGAGAGAGACTCCGAGCCTGAAAAACTGTCAACTAAAGAGCGCGAAATACTAGCAGAACACGTGGGGAAATGGGTAGCAGAGCTGGAGCCACCTGACAGAAACAAAGCCAAGCACCTGCTACGAAAGTACGCCTCTGTCTTCGCCATAAAAGACATAAGCCAAGGTAGAACGGCAATAATGAAGCATGAAATAAATACTGGCGAAGCTAGGACAAAAAAAAGCCCCCAGGAGCATTCCTCTAGCCAAGCGAAGCGAAGTAAAGCAGCCAGTCAACGAAATGGAGCGAGACGGAATCATGGAACCATCTTCGAATCCTTGGAGCTCGCCGGTAGTTTTAGTAAAGAAGAAAGATGGCAGCATTAGATTCTGCGTTGACTATAGAAAGCTCAACGATGTTACCAAAAAGGACAGTTATCCGCTACCAAGAATCGATGACACCTTGGACACGCTAGCAGGAACTAAGTGGTTTTATACGCTAGATTTACAGAGCGGTTACTGGCAAGTCGAGATAGCTGACAAAGATAAAGAAAAAACTGCTTTTAGTGCTTCCGATGGTTTATGCCATTTGGTCTCTGCAACGCTCCAGCCACCTTCGAGCGTTTAATGGAACAAGTGTTAAAGGGACTCAATTGGAAGACATGCCTGGTGTATCTGGATGACATAATTGTCATGGGAAAGACCTTCGACGAACACCTAAGGAATATGGAAGAAGTCTTCAAACGTATATCAGCGGATGGACTGAAGCTCAGTGTTAAGAAATTTGCATTGTTTCAGAAGGAAGTCAAATACTTGGGGCATCGTGTAACAGCAGAGGGCATATCAACCGATGAAGATAAAATACGGGCAGTAAAGGACTCGCTCGTCCTCAAAATCTTCACGAGTTACGAAGTTTCTTGGGACTCTGCACATACTACAGACGATTTGTGCCAAATTTTGCTAGTGTTGCTGCGAGCCTACATGAACTAACCAAAAGGCGCGACCTTACCAGTGGAGTGAAGCAGCCGAGGAAGCATTCCAGAAGCTCAAGGAATTGTTGTGTGTGGCACCTATCCTGGCATATCCAGTAGCTGGGCAAAAATTCGTGCTAGACACTGATGCGAGCGGATATGGAATAGGAGGCGTGCTGTCGCAAGTGGTAGATGGGACAGAAAAGGTTATAGGCTACTACAGCAGAGTACTTTCGAAGCCTGAAAGAAATTATTGCGTAACGCGACGAGAGCTTCTAGCAGCATTGGAGTGCATAAAACATTACCACAAGTATTTTTGTGGCCAACATTTTACGCTGAGGACAGATCATGACGCACTCAGGTGGTTGCTGCAATTCAAGAGCCCTGAAGGATAGCTTGCACGCTGGATAGAGCGACTTCAGAGCTATGACTTTAGTATTGAGCACAGCAAAAGAGGTAAGCATAACAACGCAGACGCCCTTTCTAGGCGGCCATGTGATTTGGGGTGTAAGCATTGCACAAAGGCGGAGAGAAAAGAATTCATTATTGATGTTCGGCTTACACATATAGAATCTAGTGAAGACTGGCTGACAAAGGAACGATCCCATATTTGGCAAAAATTATAGCGGCTAAAGAGGAAGAGAGAAGACCGACGCGAAGTGAGATCTCACCAGAAAGTCCACTGGCGAAGGCATATTTGGCCCAGTGGAACAGTCTAAGGTTGAAGGATGGCTGCTTATGTCGCACCTGGGATAGCACAGACGGCAAAACTGTGATAGATTTAATCGTCGTGCCATCCTCCAAGATCAAAGAGGTCATGAAACAATTCCACAATGGTCCTAGCAGAGGTCACCTTGGTGTAACGAAGACGTTGGAAAAGATAAAACAACGTTTCTATTGGGTCGGCTGTCAACAAGCCGTAGCCGAGAGGATAGCCAATTGCCAGGAGTGCATTGCAGCAAAGGGTCCAGTACGAAGGAGTCGCGGCAGCTTCAGCAGTACAATTCTGGCGCTCCCTTTGAACGTATAGAGATGGACGCAGCAGGTCCCTTCCCTGCTAGTAATGCTGGAAACCGTTTAGTGGTCATGGACTATTTTAGCAAATGGCCGGAAGTATATGCCATTCCCAATCAAGAAGCCAGAACGATTGTAGACGCATTTATAAGCAACTGGGTGTGTCGCTATGGTGTTCCCTTAGAACTACAGTCTGACCAAGGCCGAAATTTTGAATCTGCTATATTCAAAGAGATGTGCGAAGTATACAGAATAAGAAAGACCAGAACGACACCGTTACATCCGCAATCTGATGGCATAGTCGAAAGATTTAATCGCACCCTGCAGGAATACCTAAACAAAGTGGTCAGCGCACATCAGAGGGACTGGGATGAGCATATACACAAATTTTTGTTGGCATATAGATCAGCTGTTCACGATTCCACCTCACGAACACCAGCGAAAATAGTCTTTGGGTCTGAGCTAAATTTTCCTGCAGATTTAGAGTTTGGTGTTAAGCCAACTTCGGCAGAAGGAGACGGCGAAAACTCTCTTCAGACACAAAGGGACCTCCAGGAGATTCATGAATTCGTGCGGAGTCGGATAAAATTAACCAGTGATAAAATAAAAGCCAGATATGATCGAGCTGCGAACTCCGAGGGATTTAACGAGGGACAATTGGTTCTACTTTTTAACCCACAACGGAAGAAAGGATTATCACCCAAACTACAAACTCATAGGGCGGCTAAACGGCGTAGTTTACAGAATACAGAAGTTTCGAAGCCCAAGATCAAAAATGAAAGTTGTGCACTTGGAGCGGCTAGCCAACTATGGAAAAGGTACATCTGTGCATTTTCGGGACGAACAGGCTTGAGAAGGGGGTAGTTTTACGAAAGAAGAATTTATTCCTTATAGGCTCTGAACAACAATACTCTCGAACAACAACATCATTAATGGTTTCTTTTCTTACAATGATGAAAGACGGAAACAAACAATAAAGAGCATCGCTAGTCATTTAGTTGTTGTTGTCGATTAATTAAGAACCGCCCCATTAAATAAACACTCTTCAGTTAAATACACAGGCACATACATAAATACAAGCATAAACAAATAAACAGCCACACAAACAGGTATAAAGAAATAAACAACCACACAAACAGAAAACAAGAGCAATAACAATCGAACCTGCCAGATCTATATTTTTTTAAATTTACATATGTTTTTAAATGTGGCAAATTTCAGAGTGGGACCATGGTGGGATCAGAAGTTATGGTAAAAAAACTACATATTTTTTAGTTTTAAGGAATATTTCATACAGTTTATAAAAAAACTTCTATTTTTTCAGTTTGTAATGAGTCAAAATGAAGTTTTTTTAATATAACTTCTGATCCCACCATGGTCCCACTCTGAAATATTTATGGTGTACTCACTAAGCCACATTAAAAAAACATATATGAATTTAAAAAAAAAAATTAGAAGACACTATCTCAAAGATTTTTATAAAACTTTTTTTTAAATATAAGAAAAAAATTTATTAAAAATTAGTTTTTTTCATGATTGATATCAAATTAAAGCATATGAAATCCCCTTTAAAATGAGCTATTACTCAACTTCCTAGGGCTTATAGAACTGGAATAAGACTATATATGCAAAAAAGCGATATTTTCCTATCTTCATAACTTCATAGCTAAAAAACTGTAAGAGATAGAATTTTTTTAAATGATATTTGGCTTTAGAAAGTCAAAGAATATAAACAACAAAAGTTTCAATAAAATCCGAAGTGGTAAATTTAAAAACAATTTTTTTTTTTTTTTGTTGATTTGACATGGAATTACCCACACATTCTTTTTTTCAAAATTCAAAAATCGAAGAATACGCATAAACTTTTCAATTGTCAACAACAAACTTATAATCAAACATATGACTAACACACGTGTACTAACATAACAAAAAAAATCGATAATGGGATGTACACAGCCCACGAAATTTTAAATTTCACCTTTTCTTTTGAACAGACCTCGATAAAAAAATATATTTTGGAAATACAATGTGATTAATTGTTAAAATCTTAAATGTTACTTAGTTAGTTATTCTTTTAGTAATCTACCATTTAAAAAAAAAAACGCAATAAATTTAACAATGCCGTAATTTCAAAGGCTGTAGTTCAGTACTTGTTACTAAATTACCTATTAGTTTTACATGAAAGGGTTATCAAGCTAAATAATAACAAATCAGTCAAATGCGACTTTAAAAATTCAAGTTGTTAATTTTTTCATGTCTTATGAGTCACCTTTTAATTTAAAAATTAAAGTCATAATCGCGAAAATTGCATCTGTTAAAACACCCTTTAAATTTTAATAAATGTTGTTATTTCGGCCATGGTAATACACTTTCTACAAAAATATACATCCGCCTACCTATTGCGGTTCAAAAATAAGGTAATATACGTTAAAAATATGTCATTGATGGAACACCCTTTATATATTAGTAATTGTTACAGCCGCACAAATACAACATCTACTGTAAACAATATAAGAGTATACCTATTACGGTTCAAAAAATAAAGCTTTTTACGTACAAATCATGTCTTTGTCGGAACACCCTTTAATTTTGTTATTTGTTATAACGGCCATGGAAATTATCTTTCTATGAATATTTCAAGAGTCTACCTAAACGGTTTAAAAAATAAGTCACTATACGTGAAAGACATGTCATTGTCGGAACACCCTTTAATTATTAGTAATTGTCATATCGGCCGTGGCAACACATCTTTTGTAAAAAATTTTAAGAGTCTACCTATTACGGTTCAAGAAATAAGTCGTTATAAATGAGAAGCACGTCACTGTCGGAACATCCTTTAATTTTTAATATTTGTTATAGTGACCATAGAAATAAACCTCCTGTAAAAACTTCAAGAGTCTACTTATTATCGTTCAAAACTTAGGCCATATACACGCAAAGCACGTCACTCTCGGAACACCCTTTAATTTTAAGGTTTAATTTTATATACTTGTTTATAAAGCGAACATACGAGTTAATTACTGTCTGCAAATTTTAAGTGGTTGCCTCCTATAGCTTAAGCTTAGGAAATAAAGACATAAAGGCAAATAACACGTCACTTTCGGAACACCCTATAAGTTTTAGTATTTGTTGCTATAGTGGCTACAGTTATACACCTTCTGTGAAAATTTCAAGACTCTACCTATTATGATTCAAAACTAAGGCCTTATACATGCAAAACACACCACTATCGGAACACCCTTTAATTTTTAGGTTTATTATTTTAGGCTTGTTTATAAAGCGAACTAAGTTTTAATTACTGTTTGTAAATTTTGAGTGTATGCCTCACACATTCGTGAATAACACCTCTCTATCGGAACACCCTATAAGTTTTAATATTTGTAGCTTAGCGTTATACCTCTTCTGTGAAAATTTCAAGAGTCTACCGATAGAGAGGTGTTATTCACGAACATGTGTTTATTTCTTGAACTGTAGGAAGCATAGACTAAAGATTTGCAAAACAGTAATTAAAACTATTTGAAAAAGGTCTAAAAACAGCCTGTCTCGAGAAATATAAAAAACAAGAATATGGCAAAGAGTCGCGTTAAATTCATGATGTAAAAGCAAGATAAGTATGGTTGAAATGATTCAATCGTTTCTTAAATCGAAGAAAGCATTTAAAGAAAATTATGGATTTTAATTGCGCTGAGTTGTGGGTTGAAGAATATGTTCAGATTTTAAAAAATTTAGTGGCCGTTTTAAATCCCATTAAAGTTGCAGTAGAGGCCTTGAGCCGCAGGGGCACAAATTTGTTAATAGCAGATGTTATTATTCAGACCCTCTACAGGCAGCTTTTGGGTCTTAATTCGACTCTTTCAAAAACGATGTTTGAAAAGAAAAATAAATGAACAAAGGGTTGATAAAACGTTTGCGATATTTAAGTATTTAGAAAGTGTTGAAATTGATAATGTGCAAAAAAATGTCATAAAACTTTATTCAGCACAATTGTTCAACAGATTATACAAGCCACCTGAAACTGTAGAACCGTCAACTAGTAGTTGTGTTGTTAACCTAATGGAACCAAGTTTTAAAGAGACTTTTGCAACAAAAATAAGGAAATGAATGTCCAGTGATTTGTTAAACCCACTAACAGTTCCAAAATCATATTTTGTAACAAAATAATTATTGAAATACTTTTTCAGTATTTATAAATATTTGTTATATCTTCTTATTTTTGTCACCTGGATTGTTTTTAAGTTTTATAAACTATGTATTTTTAAATACTGTTTCGGCAAATAAAGTTATTTTTTTGAAGAGTTGCTTTTCATGGGAATCCCGGGAATGCGAATATTTTTTTCCCGTTTCTCGGGAAGTGAAAAAGTCCGGGAAATCCCAAACCCTATGAATGAGTTAGTTATTCAAGGTTCTATATGTTTTTTAACGATTACGAACTTATTTGTAAAGTTCGATACTGTCATCATATATCATAAATTCAAATTTTTGCTATATTTATAAATTTGGTCAGCGACTTGTAATAAATATTACATTTAGATTTACAAACATCGACTATATTTTTGATTTTTTAAAAAAACTAACATACATATATATTTTTAACTTTGTCACATATAGATATGGAATGTTGTGCATCTCTGCAAATTTATAGCAATGATGGACAGGATTGTTGGAAAAACATCAGCAAAGTTTTTCCCTTTTGCTTTTGAGCTTTCAACAAAATCTTCATGACTTTCTTTTCTTATTTGGGAAATGATCATGCGAAAAGCTTATTTCGGAGTGAGACAGGGATTCAACGCTGCGTCAACTTCCACAGCCAATTTGGACATACATACTATCAACCTCATCGTTGAATCATATTCCAGGATGGCTAGGAGTCCATACAATGTGGTCCATACAATATGGTCCATACAATGTGGCAACACAATAGTCATCCGTTTCCTTTTGGTCATGTTTTCGCAGGCAGACATCTGTATGTGAAGATAAGTATTTTCTCGTACTTTCATTCTTGGGCTATTTCTGGTTCTGGCAATTATACATTTCGTAATTATGGAGTTTCAAATTAAAATATTGATTAAATAAAAAAAAAATTATTGAATAAATTTTATATGAAACTAGCTATCCCCGGTGCGCTTCGCTACACCCATCCACAAAAAACACAATAAACACTTGGAAGAAAAGTATGGCCAAATTTTAACGCGAAAACGCACGCTATTCTCAAGTCAAAAATGTTCCCATTTATATACGTATTAACACGATAACAAGTTTTTACTTTTAATGCGATGTGCCACTTCCAGTATTCTTATCCAGTCTGTATTTTGCTAGACTATCCACATTAGTATGAGGGTTACTTGTGCAAAGTTTCAAGACTTTACATAATATAGTTCTCTAGGTACGCGATAATAATTTTTCACTTTGTGTAGGAGGTACCACGCCCTCCATTCAAATTCAGTCTATGTTTCTCTACAGCATGTATCTTAATATGGGGATTACTGATGCAAAATTCCAAGGCGCTACCTATTTGAGTTCTCTAGATACAGGATAATAATTTTTTACTTTGTATGGGGGTACCACGCTCACTGTCCCAATTCAGCCTATGTTTTTCTAGAGTATCCGCATGGGTATGGGGTTTACTTGTACCCACTTTGAAGACCATACATATTTTAGTTCTCTATATACACAGTAATAATTTTTCACTTTGTATGCGAGGTACCAAGCCTACTGTCCCAAATCATTCTGTATTTTGGCAGACTATGCGCCTTAGCACAAAGGCTACTCTTGCAAAGTTTCAAGGCGCTTTCTATTGCAGTTCGCCAGGAACACGATAATAATTTTTTACTTTGTATGGGCGGTACCACGCTAACTATTCCGGCAATAACTCATGAACCAATACACATACAGAGACCGTTTGTACATAAAAACCTTAGTATTGACGTCACCTTTCATATAAACATTGCATAAACAAAATTGGTTCACGCATTCCAGAGAACATCAATTTCTAACACAATGCAACTTGTTTTTATATATATAGATTGTACCAAAAAGGTATGAAGTGTACCACTGATGTGTCGATTGTACCAAATTTGGTAAAATTGTACCACAAATCCCAACACTGTTATTGATTATTATTTTATTGAAATTTCAAATAGCAAATGTCAATAAAGCGTGTCGCCGAGTACCAAACACAAAAACAATACTCTATTCCTGTTACCGCCACTGTCTTATATACTAAAATTAACTTTGTTTATTCCTTAAACTCTTTTTCTTTATATTCACTCATTTAAATATGCACATAAAATTATATTTACATGCACTCATGTAATGTATGTACAAATGTAAGTATGCATATATAAAAATTAGAATAACGGCTTTATCGTATGATTAACTTCTGGTTTAAAAGAAGATGTAAAGAACAAATTTGTCTTATTTTTTTAAAAGTAAATCAAGTAGAACGGTTAAACAAAGCCATTTTAATTTGTCCAAATATTTTTAAAATAAATAAAAGTACAGTCGCTCTTAAAAGTAGTTTTTTTACTTCACTTGGTTACAAGAGAACCAACACTTCCCCACTCGTAATATGCTCAGACAATGTTACCCCTCGAAGGGAATCTTTGTGGTGCTACCAGTTTCTGTGGTACCAGTCGTTGGATTCTGATCAGACCTCGTAGGTTCTTATCTTCCAGTTTCAGGCCCTGCAAACCTCGGGAAGTGGCGTCCCTATATACTCCGCCGGCAATATTCCCGGGGAAATTGAATCTGTCAATGTTGCGAATAATATTAGCCGGTATATTCGTTTCACTTTTTAAAGTATTTTAGTTGAATGACATCACGTCCATTTTGAGCTTAACTTTTTCGTTTCTAAATATTTCAATCCATCGTCCATTATCGTTTTCTGGCGAGAAAACGATATAAAAATATATTTGAAGATTCATTAAATAAAATATGAAAAAAAAAAATATATATATAAATATATATATATATAGTATATATATATATATATATATATATATATATATATATATATATATATATATATTAATATATATATATAATATATATATAATATATATATATATATTTTATTTGCGGGTCATCCCTCTAATGTTCGGAAGAGAGAAAAAATGTACCTCCTTCTTAGTCGTCAGTACATGTCGATGTGTGGACTCGGTCCCCTAGTTGGCCATATCTGAAGTATACAACAAGTATAAAATCGGCCCCAATATACTACCCTGGGGAACTCCGGCTTTCAATTGCTCAGGTGAGCTTAAAAAATTGCCTTCTTTAACA
>OX451218.1:37214979-37620138 GCA_949628195.1 Phasia obesa | reverse complement strand
ACCTTGGGGAACAGACTTAAAGAATGCACGAACCGGCTAAGAGAGATGCTGGAATCTCGAAGAGTAGCATCCCTGAAAAACTATTTGGGAGACATAGACGCAACTCCTCATTCAGATTATTCATTATGGCGTGCTTGTAGAAACCTTAAAAGGCCAGTCTTACGTAAGCCTCCCTTGCGAACTTCAGCTTGAGGCTGGGCAAGGAGTGATACCGAAAAAGGAAATTTATTTGCTGGACATTTGAAAAAGGTTTTTACCCCAAATATATCGACTGATATAGTTGAGTTGCCAGTTCTCGAGGCTAGTGCTGCAGTACCGATAAGATTTGAAAATGGTGATCTTGAAAAGGCAATAACGGATTTGAACACCAAAAAAGCCCCTGGCGTTAATAAAACCAGTAACAAGATGTTAATTGAGTTGCCCCGTGTAGCTCGCAGAATCGTTCTTTTTATTTTTAATGCCATTTTACGTTTTGAGTACTTTCCCACAGATTGGAAGGTGTCCTTGGTTACCATGATTTCTAAACCTGGAAAAGACCACACAAAAATTGAATCATACTGACCTATAAGCCTTTTGTCGAATATGTCAAAGCTGTTTGAGAGGATGTTAATAACTAAGCTTAACCCTATTCTAAGCGACAAAGGATGTATTCCAAACCATTAATTCGGCTTCAGGAAAAAACATAGTACGATCGAACAAACTCACAGGTTAGTCAATGTTGGTAAGAAGACATTTGAAGAGAGAAAATACTGCTCTGCGCTTTTTATCGACGTTTCTCAAGCATTCGATAAAGTATGGCATGAAGGCCTAATATATAAGCTAAAACTGAATTTGCCCGTAAACCTATATAAGCTGCTAGATAGTTATTTAACCGAACGAAAATTTATTGTGAAAGAAGGAGATTTTTTGAGCTCACCCCAGCCAATCGAAGCCGGAGTTCCCAAGGTAGTATATTGGGACCCTTTTTATACTTATTGCATACTTCAGACATGCCAACTAGTAACCGAGTTCACACATCGACATTTGCTGACGACACAGCTTTTTTGAGCATTTACGAAAGACCCGAAGTAGCATCACGATATTTACAAGACCACATATCCAATTTAGAAAAATGGTTGAAGAAATGGAGAATAAAAGTGAATGAACAAAAATGTACTCACATAACTTTCGCACTGCGCAGAAAATCTTGCCCCCCTATTCGGATAAATAACCAAACGATACCTCAGCTTTCAGACGTCAAATATCTCGGCATACATCTTGACCGGCGCCTTACATGGAAACGGCACATAGAAACAAAGTTAACACAAATGAAGTTGAAAGCAGTCCAACTAAACTGGGTAATTGGCAGAAATTCGTATAGCTGTTTCTTTTTACACATTGTTTCAGACGATTCATGTTTTTTCTTATTCGTCTAAGAAAATGTAGTAAAAACATATGTTAACACGCTTTTTCAACTGTCAGTGTTGGGTATTCTGGTTATTTTGTGCTATAGACTTATTGTCTCCAGAAGCCTTTTTCCATCACACTGCCATTCTAAGTTGAATGGCATAGTCCCTTTTACATTAGGACAGAAAATGGGCAGACAGACCAGATTTGTATAGAAAGTATTGCAATACACTATCTATTCAGCCCCTTGCCTACCAATCTCGTCCCTCTGCCCTGTTTCTGTCCAATTGTAAAAGGGGTGTTAAGTAGAAAGAAAGCATTTTATTGTACGCATGAGAAAAAACAAACTCTGGGTTTCCAACAACCTTTTTACAGCGTTGCAAAAAAAGCAGTATTTCTTGGAATATATAAGAAAATGTAAACAAATTTTTGAAAAAAAATTGCATTTTTCAAAGCGCTCACAACTAGTCATTTGTTGTTGTAATTTTAAAATAAAAATTGAATTAGAAAGCATTAATCCTATAGAATGTAATTTTCTGACTGTAACTTAAATCAGTATAAGATATAAGGAGCTATATTAGGGGGATTTATCTATTAAGTAAAAAAGTTTTTTTATTTATAAAACCTAAACTATTCGTTGTGCCGCATAGCCTATAGTCGATAGAGGACAAAAATACGATTCAGAATTGGTATTGGTCTATTTCCGAAATACTTGCGTTCAAAAGTTATAGTGCAGCAAAATTTTTCAAATCGAAAATATCGCTAAAATTTGGTAAATAGTTTTTTACTTATAAAACCTAAACATTTCGTTGTGCCGTATAACGACCTATACCAGTCGATAGAGGACAAAAATGCGATTTAGATTTGGTAAAAGGTATTTTCTGAAATACTTTTATTCAGAAATTATACCTTAACAAACTATTATAATATAGAAAACAAAAAGTCGGTAAGATAAAATGATGTCGGTAAGATAAAATTATGTCGGTAATACTGTTCTTCTTCTGGATTGTTGCTCATACAGAGCAACAATGTTGGTGCCAAATGGTAAAAAGCTGCCATAAACACTAGGTTCTTATTTGCAGCTTTTGGTCATGTCCAGAAACGACGGTTAGGTTGAAAACAATGTTGTATTTATTATAGTTTTTCTGTATGTGGTTATTATTTATTTGTTTGTTGCAAATCCTTCTTTTGTTTTTCCTTTCGTCAAATGTGTGTAAAATTTATTTGTTTATTTTTCATGTGGTTTTCTTGATTTCGATTTTCAATTTATGCAAACACAAATTAACTGTACCACGGTACAGCTAACCGTGGAAGCCAATCGGCCAGTGCGAGAGGGAGACGCAAACCACTTGAAGACCGAGCAACAAGTACGGCATGATTGACCTTAAACGATAATGACAATGACGCGCGAACGCGTTCCTCTATCCAAAGCTACTTTACGACTCCCGGTAATACTGTTACACAATCATTCTGTAATAATATTGCCACCACTTTCTAATTTACCATTTTAAAAAATGTTGCCACCACTTTATTATTTATAATACATTATATGAACGCTATTACCGATTTCTTTTTTTGAGGCCAGTACAAAACTCGCCTGAATTTCATGTTTGAAATTTTGCATTTATTTCTACAAATGTAAAATTCATCATATAGTCGTTCGTAAAACTAAAAATCCTGAATACGTATTAATACAATTTTATTGTGTATCGTACACAATAACATTATTATATCAACATAGAAATGAAAAAATATTTTTAAAGTGTAAAAAACAGAAAATATGAAAAATTCATTGTCCATGCAATTATCTGAATTAAAGCCAATTTATATCAGGTGGTGTTAATAGCCCATGTCCATGCAATTATCTGAATTAAAGCGAATTTATATCAGGTGGTGTTGATAGCCCAGCTGTAGTTTGTTGGTTACCTTTTCTGGAGGATGGGTTTTTCATAATTTGTTTATTTAGAAACAATAATGAAAACAAAATTTAAATGAAACAAATTTATTCAAAAAAGACGTCACATGTTAATTTTTTTTTAATTATAATACACACAACACAATTACACATAATACAAAAATTCACAACTTTTTAACAGATTAGTCTTTTATGCTTTTATTTTAATTTATTTTTACTTTTTAGTTATGTTTTTTCTTCGTTTTCTCTTTTGGTAAAAATAAACAAAGCACATTAGGTTTGTTCCTTAATTAAAAACAGTTAATAAATTTATTTTTTATTGTTTAGTGGTCATGCAGCCTGCAGCTCTAGAAACATTACAGATCGTTTTGATATCTTATGTCCTCAAATATAAAATTATTAAGCCCTTAAATTATTATTGCGTAAAAAATAATTCGAATAAATATTTTTCATAAATGTTGGAAGTTTATGCTTTGAAATAAGCGAACCAAGGCATATTAATCAGGAAGCCTCACTTCGGAGGGGAGGCTACTTGATGAATGTGCCTTGAAGCGAACACTGCAATTTTTTTACATTTTGTTTTGATATCAATCAAGGTAGATTTATCTTACAAGGTAGTGGCGTCTCTACAACAAACACAACAATACAAGAACAACAAGGCATTTTATTGTTGCTTTGTAGTTCGAAATGTCAAAAAACATAGGAGAAAATTAAGAAGGCGTGTGTTTGCTTTGTTGCCTTCTCAATTTTTATTTTAGGTGGGTTAGTATTCTAGGGTTACAAATTCAGACATTCTTCCCTCTTGTTCTTTAGTTCTGCCCAAATACATTCTTGATGAATGGAGTCAAGTGCTTTTTCTTAGTCGACAAAAATAGTATATAAAAAGGGGAGCGCATTTCAATGTATTGATTGAACAATACATGATTCTTAAAGTGATGATTTTATCGACGCAGAAGTGTCCACTGTGAAACCGACTTGTTGCGGGCGCAGTTTGCCGTCTACTTGCCTGGACGATTCGCGCAAGAATTATTTTCATATAGACTTTTATAGTGCCTCTCCAGTTGTTGCAATTTGTTGTGTCTGTTTTCTTTGAGAGTATTATAATAATGCCCTTTAACCGAAAATTACTGGATCACGTTTTAGAACTTCTGCTCTGATGTTATTATTTCCCGAAGATTTTCCATTTTTTAAAGATTTAAAAATTTCTGGATTCGATGGGTTGGGTTCCTATAGGTAGGCTTGGCGCGGTATTGTTTGTTACAACGATATCCTCTCTGCACACATTAATTACACACATAAATGCCCCTATTACGGTTTACAACTCAACTCTACTTCAGTTGAAATTTTACAATTTGGTATTATCAATTACAACTCAACAGGACTGCCGATCCTTGGGGAATTCCATTATGAAAAGGTAGAGAGGTAGAGCTTTAACTTTGATTTTTCGATTACTCAAAAAGTTTTTTACAAAAAAAAGTAAATATGTTTTCCAACTTTTCATTTTTGAAGTTGCTGCAGAATGACGTGTGAGTCAACTCTATCGAAGTCCCTTTCGAAGTCGGTCGATGAAATGCTTATGTGATTTTTAGTAGATAGGGTCTTATCTTTGGAATGTTGAAAATAGAGGAGGACATCATCTGTTCCCTGTTTTTTCATAAATGCGACTTGATGTTGTTCGGTTTTAATATTGGAACTACTACTGAAGTTTTTCATATTTGTGGGTAAATATTGGAAAAGAAAATGTCGTTAAACAGGAAAAGCATATGTTTCTTAGTTAATGAGGAAAGGTTTAACACAGCATATTAAATACGATCGTATCCTGGTGTTTTGCCTTTCAAATAACTCAACGCGTTTTCTAGTTCAACAAAGTTAAGTGGGGTTTCGATTTTTTTTGACATACATATGTGTATGTGTTTTCTGTTGAAATTTAAGACATTTTTGTCTTCTGATTGATCGGACCAGTGGTTTGCAAAATATTTTGCTATATCAACTGGGGATATTTGATCCAGACTGTAAATGGTTTATATTATTGGCGCGTTTGCCACCTGTTATACGCAATATATCCAGATTCGTTTAAATGATGAGTTAGGGTTAATGCTGCCCTTCTTAATAAGAAATTGTGTTTTTTTATAAAGCTACTAATAGTTCTTAGGCGTTTAAAGTTGTGCAACAAAGTTTGTTTTTCATTACGTAGTTTGGATTCCACCATACATAACGAGGTCTGTATACTTTTCATTTTGTTTGTGGTATACGGCAAATCTTATGCTTTTTGTTATCGTTGCTGAATTTGATTTATATTGCTGGATTTTTTTGCTTTACTTAAATGTTCGTCACATAATTTTTGAAACAAGGTCCAATTTGCGAAATCGGTTTTAAATTAAGGCAAGAATTTTGTTTTTGTGAGAAATAAGTTATTGTGGAAATTGATTAAATTTGAATAGTGATCACTACCATGTAAGTTGGTAAGAGTTTACCATGTACAAATGGATGCTATTTAAAAGGAGCATATTGTTACGTTAACGTTAGTAAATGTATTATGCGTAGTAAAATGAATAGGTGGCCCGTCAGTGAGGAGTATTAATCTTCATTTAGTATAAAATCTTCAATTATGTTGCCCATATGGTACACAAAGAGTTAAAATCTCTTAGAATAATAGGAGAATTACTATATTTTTTAGATTATGTTCGGAAAAGATTTGTTGTGGAGGTATATAAGTACATAAGTGCAAGAAGCCGTAAGTTTAATGCCAATGTTAATTTCAACACCAATAGAGGATAATGTGAAGTCAGAGAAAATAAGGTTATGAGGGATTGATTTTTTAACTAGTATTCCTATTCCTTGTTTTGATGTTGTGTTTTCCTTTAAATTATGAAAGGAACCATTGTATTGATTTAGGAAAATAAAATTATTATGTTGATTACCTGGGTTGTGCTCCTGTATTAGTTTTAGCTCTAGGCAGCAAGAGATTTTTGTTTACATTTACTTTAAATAGTAAGGATATATTTAATGGCTTGGAGGCTCGAAAATGTCATTTAATCATAGTCCTGATAGTGTGACAATTTGCATTTTAAATCGTTGTGCAGAATCATTAGTTGCTCCTCTAACATTATCGTTTAATTCTTCGATTAGACATGGATATTTTCCTTTGTTTTGGAGAGACTCGTATATCATCCTATCCTATCACCTCTACATAAATCTGGGAATAAGTCTGACATTACAAACCTTAGAGGAATTGCCAAATTAAGTGATATTCCGAAATTTTTTGAAAAACTAGTTGCTGATTCTCTTTCTAATCAAATTTCAACAATTATATCACCTAGTCAACATGGTTTTAGAAAGGGATGGTCGACAATGACTAACGTTCTTCATCTTACAACTCTAATAAATTTTGGATTTTCGCAAAGAAACCCAAATGATGCTGTATATACTGATTTTAGTAACCAACCATAAATTACTATTAATAAAGTACGTGTGCAGGAAGAAGGTTGGTGGGGCGGTAATGCACAATTGTCACATAAAGGCTCATTCTTACACCATTTTTTCGTGTGGCCTAGGAGTTGGCAATTCTTGCAGCGCATATGGTTTGTCGAGAAAGTTCTTCGAAAGCCGGGTCGATTTGAATAATTTCTTTTAATTTTTATTACAAGCTTGAAATACTATATTCTTAGCATCTTCCAATTATTTTTCGATGTAATATTTATCTGTTGCAGGGGGACCAATTCTTATCAGCGAAACTGTCATGGCTATCAAAATCCTTCTCCGCCTCTTTAGCACTAACGTAGCTAATGTCTCTAAAGTCGCTGGAAGTTAGTAATGTCGCAACATCTTCACACTTAAGACCACACTTGAAATTTTTCGGTTTTTAATTTGTCTTTATCATTTATTACATAAAATGCTTCTACAAATTTATTATCTTATTACTAACGCCACGTATAATTGACGTACGCAAATTATACGCTTACTACTAACGCCACGTAAATTTTACGTATAGCCTTTCAATGATCACGTTCTTAGAGCAGTTAAATGACTAAATATGCTTTGTATATGTTTTTGCATTTGATCAAAAACTATTGCAAAAAGCACTTGTGGAATTTGGTACCGTTAGGCCATTGGATGCCTGTGTAGCAACAATAATAAAAAAACTACACGAAAAATTTGCGTAGGTTAGTATTCTAGATTTAAATCGATGCCATGAAATATATAGTTTCTCGGGGGTTGAATATCTGTCGAATGTCAGGAGAAGAAACCACAGGACGTTAATTTATCTTCCGAGTTTTTTTTGGTATTTATAAACAATAACGCCTTCAGAGCTAAGTTCAGTTATTATTTCGGCCTTTCGGAACCTTGTTAAAATACGGCGTATAAATAGTACCTTTGGATAAGTTTAAATTGCTATGATATTCGAATTTGATATTGCACATCCCTAGAAGGTTGCTATCAATTTCTCTGCACTTATCTTGTTGCTAACAAGTATTAGGAGATCGCCATCTCTAAGTTCAGAAACTGAGATAATGTCCAAGCAAATTATGAAGACGGCGTCTTACGTCCATTCAACGGAAAGCATGGCACAAACAAGTTCATAGTGCAGGTTCACTCATGGTATGGGCGGTATTTTTATCAAAAGAAAGTCTAAAATAGGCTTTGTGCTATAAAAATTGAATGCAGAAATATACATATGTAGATTTACTACAAAGCAAACACCTTGTTTTACTGGTGACTTACAAGGCAAGGTCTTTCCAGTAAGATAATAGACTGATCCATGCAGTGAAGAAAATAAAGGAGTTCTTTAACTTTCGACAAGTTGATTTGCTCGAGTGGTTTGCTTTAAGTCCAGACTTAAATTCTATCGAGGGTGTATGGTGAATACCTTTGTCCAAAATATATGCATCTTCCAAGCTATATGACAGCTTGAAACAGTTAAAAAAAGCCATATTGGTTGAATCGGTCATTATTACGGTGTCTGTCCTGAAAAAACTGGTAGCGTCAATGAACCTTGGTGTGAAATTGGTAAGTATACACAAGGGAAACACAACCTCTTATTAACATACATATATAAAACTTTTATTTTGTAACTAAAATAATTTGGGGGTGCTGTAGCTTAGGTGGTTAGCACGTTGACTACTAAGCAATGGTCACGAGTTCAATACTCAGCCGTGGCAACATCAATTTGTCTGATATGTATTAATTTCTCTTTATAATAAATCATATCACAGCGCCCTCCTTTGCCATTATTACCACATAGCACTAAATCGCCGGCGAAGTAAAATAATTATAAATTGGCTATGCTAGCTTCAAACTAATTCGCCAGAGGCGCTGCAATACTGTTCTAAAAATTATCATAACGTGCAATTGCAGTGTTGCCAGAAGCGAAGCTTTACTATTATCTAACGATCTCTCTTATCTACTACTATCCCTTTCCAAAGAAAGTAACACAGTTAATATGGGCATTAATTGCCTGAGTGTTACTTCTCTTTAAAAAAAAATTTGTATATCTATTAAATAAAATTTTTGCACATATATGTACATACATACATAAATATTTTCCAATGAGATTGAAAGCTTTATTTTTTTCATGTTAAAGATTAATATATTTTTGTTATTTCATTTTTATTTATTTATTTTTTGTTGTTTTGGAGTTACTCCGTGCTTCTCTGAAAGCCAGAGAATGGGAGAATTATTTGGCTGAACCGAAAGGTCAAAAAGCCATCAGGAATTTAAACAGAATTTAGTACTTTAAAGCACAGATAACTAACCAGATTACCCACTTGTGACGTTTAAAAAAGTACATTATCATTTGTACTTGCAGCTTTTGATAAAGTGAATAAAAAGATAACAAAAAATGTTTAAAGCAATGAGTAAGAAGTACCAGCTATATGTTGCCATTACTAACATATGTTTTCAATTAAGTAAACAAAAAATTGGAAACAAAATTTTAACAAAAATTATATTTTCTTAATAATATTAAAAATAAACTGGTACAATAATTTCGTTAAAAGTTATTAAAATATATTACGGTTGTTGCAAAGCGTAGTTAAAAGTTACAAAAATACAACATAATCATAAAGTTGAAAAAAATTGGCAATAGAAGTTTTTTAAGTGGCATTTGTTCAAAAAGTCTCAATGTTAAAGAGAATTTAAGGAAAATTTGGACACAAATGCAGTTGGAAGCGGAGGCGTCCCGTCTAAATTATTTGATTTCTTATGGTAAACAATTTTATACATGTATGGTTGTGCAATATACATAGATGCTTATATACATTACATGAATGGTTCTCCGGCGAAGTGCACGTTTGCTACCAGAACATAAGGAAATGTTCTTGTACATGATAATGGCGGTGAGAAAAAAAGATTATTCCGTCGATGCCCTATGATATGATACTTTATAATATTATTTCAAACCAAATCTAACATTTTAAGGGATTCGTGTGAAAGTATACGAATATATTTCATAAATATAAATAAGAGTGTTTGTCAGCAAACGAACTAAATCATCTAAAATCAAACAAAATACTAGATTAGTAAAAGAAATGCAAAAATCTGCTACAAAAATTTATAACTACAACTGAAAATGTGTGTAGGGAATTTTGATGCATCTTCGTATTTAGTTGCTTTTTTAGTAAAATGGGTTCATTGAAAAGTTGTAAAATTTTACCAGAGCAATGATCCCTAAGGTTATTGATCTTATTAATCAACCACGACCGGTCTGATAAGAAACGAAAATTGGAGTGGTGCCAGATCACAGCTTTCGTTGGAAAGGGATAGCAAGAGTTAATGCTTTTCTTATATTACTATCTCTTTCTGGTTATAGCTGCAATTTGACATTTTATTGTTTACAAAATAATTTGTGAAACTGGTAGAAAATTTTAATAAAATTTGATTTGTTTGTAAAATTAATTGTTATAAATAGCTTTAAAATAATTTGTGACAAAAATAAAATTTTAACAAATATCATAAAAGGAAACAAACAAAAGGAAATAAAACAACAGGAATCCAACAGGAAAAAATGTAAGTATAACAAAGGTTTTCTATTCAAATTAATTTGTTTTTAATTAAATTATTTTGCTATTTCAGTAGTCGCCGATGCATAAGGGGCTATCCAAAAAGGGAGAAATTTCATCAATTCCCGAAAAATCCAACCAACTAAACATATTACATTTGTTAAATTTAAAAGTGAATTATTGCCCGGAGGATTTTGTGCATCAGAAGGAACTTTGATCCTATGTACAAATTTCGGTTTAACAGTGTGTACTTCCAATTGATATTTAAAGACAATTCGAATTATTTATTTTGATTTATGTAATATGACATGTTACAAAAATATCGTCTTGCTGGATTAAAATATGTCTTATTTATTATTTAAGCAGGTTCTTACATTGGATAGATAATTACCCTGAGTTGGTAGGTCTGTTTTGTTAATGGTGACTAAAATCTCAAGGTAAATAAATATGTTACAAGTTTCCTTTTAGTTTTTTAATATACATATGTATGTAACTTGTTTTTTCTAATTTCAGTCGTATTTAAATCTAACCAAATTACCTATTGGTAACATTCCCTTCAAACAAACTTGTCCTGGAAACGATTGTAATCTTCATTGTAATCTTCGTCCTTAACTATCTACCTATACTAATAAATTGATAAAGATGCTACAACTATCTTCAACAACTGCAAACTATTATGTATTACGTTCACCTTTTTCTGCTGTTAACGTTCTTGAAATTATCAACAAAACATTAATAAGACCAGAAAATAAAAATACATAAATTACTTTATTTAAAAAGTTCACTTAAAATCCAAAAGTAAATATGAAAACTGAAAATAAATTTTCTATTTAAATTCAGTTAAACTAAAAATATGTGTTTTCTACTACTACCGGTAAAAATAACTGTTAAATAAATACAGGAGTCCTTAAGTAAATTTAGTGCAGCATCATTTAAAATTAATGATTATTTGGTGTAGCAAGCTTTCGTGTTGACCGAATGTTGGTACGAATGCAACGTGAACCAATCCCTTGGCATTTTTGCTCCTGATTTTTTTACAAACGATACGAAGGCGTATTCGATTTCATATTTTGAGAATAGCGTGTAATGAGCCAGTTAAGTTAAGCTTTCGGTTTCTTTATCAGGACTTAGATCTCCCGCAAAAACATTATGTGAACTAGTTATCAGAACTAGTGGCACAATTTACCTAAAATTAAAATGCAATTTAGTTTCCGTATATAACAGTATATTCAGATTGATTTGCTTACCATATTTTCTTTATCGAGAAATAAACGTTTATTCATTGCTGTTAAGACGGTCGTGGTTGATTAATAAGATCAATAACCATATTCAATGAACCCATTTTACTAAAAAAGCAACTAAATACGAAGATGCATCAAAATTCCCTACACACATTTTCGGTTGTAGTTATAAATTTTTGTAGCAGATTTTTGCATTTCTTTTACTAATCTAGTATTTTGTTTGATTGTAGATGTGTCTAGTTAGTTCGTTTGCTGACAAACACTCTTATTTATATTTATGAAATATAGTTGTATACTAATTATTTAATATTATGCTAATTACCCATAACGTTTTATAATAAAAATGCAATTTATTTGTTGGGGGAAAGAGCTAGTCCCTATACGTATTTCACTGGTTGCTCAGGCCAGATCATCAGGAAACCTTTTTCCTAATTTTAGAGAAGCCAAAAATACTCTATAAGTAATAAAATTCTACAAAACACAATGAGAATTATGCATGTTAATAGAATAATATTACAGAATATTAAAGCTTCAACAAAACACCAACAAACAAACCACGTTTTTATTTTTCCTTACTGTCCTTCTACAATTGGATGGTTTTTTGCCATCACTGAATGCAGACGTAAGGTGTGATGAAAAGCATACACAAGTTAATTTTGTTCACGCAAGAGAATCGAAAAAAAAACAAGTGTTGCCAAGGTTTGCACAAGCAGTTGCATATTTAGTTATTAATAAAATTTTTGGGAATTCAAATATTAATTATTTAATATTATGCTAATTACCCATAACGTTTTATAATAAAAATGCAATTTATTTGTTGGGGGAAAGAGCTAGTCCCTATACGTATTTCACTGGTTGCTCAGGCCAGATCATCAGGAAACCTTTTTCCTAATTTTAGAGAAGCCAAAAATACTCTATAAGTAATAAAATTCTACAAAACACAATGAGAATTATGCATGTTAATAGAATAATATTACAGAATATTAAAGCTTCAACAAAACACCAACAAACAAACCACGTTTTTATTTTTCCTTACTGTCCTTCTACAATTGGATGGTTTTTTGCCATCACTGAATGCAGACGTAAGGTGTGATGAAAAGCATACACAAGTTAATTTTGTTCTCGCAAGAGAATCGAAAAAAAAAAAACAAGTGTTGCCAAGGTTTACACAAGCAGTTGCATATTTAGTTATTATTTTTTTTCGATTCTCTTGCGAGAACAAAATTAACTTGTGTATGCTTTTCATCACACCTTACGTCTGCATTCAGTGATGGCAAAAAACCATCCAATTGTAGAAGGACAGTAAGGAAAAATAAAAACGTGGTTTGTTTGTTGGTGTTTTGTTGAAGCTTTAATATTCTGTAATATTATTCTATTAACATGCATAATTCTCATTGTGTTTTGTAGAATTTTATTACTTATAGAGTATTTTTGGCTTCTCTAAAATTAGGAAAAAGGTTTCCTGATGATCTGGCCTGAGCAACCAGTGAAATACGTATAGGGACTAGCTCTTTCCCCCAACAAATAAATTGCATTTTTATTATAAAACGTTATGGGTAATTAGCATAATATTAAATAATTAATAGTTGTATACTGTTTTAGGTTTTCGTTTCTTAGGTCCTCAATTCCACACGAATCCCTTAACACGTTAGATTTGGTTTGAAATAATATTATAAAGTATCATTATATAGGGCATCGACGAAATAATCTTTTTATTTCTCACCGCCATTAGCATGTACAAGAACATTTCTTTATGTTCTGGTCGCTAACGTGACCCTTCGTCGGAGAACCATTCATGTAATGCACATAAGCATCTATGTATATTGCACAACCCTTATGAAGTCACATACATGTATAAAATTGTTTACCATAAGGAATCAAATAATTTAGACGGGACTCCTCTGCTTCCAACTGCATTTGTGTCCAAATTTTCCTTAAATTCTCTTTAACATTGAGACTTTTTGAACAAATGCCACTTAAAAAACTTTTATTGCACATTTTTTTTCCAACTTTATGTTCATGTTGTAGTTTTGTAACTTTTAACTGCGCTTTGCAACAACCGTAATATATTTTAATAACTTTTAACGAAATTATTGTACCAGTTTATTTTATATATTATTAAGAAAATATAATTTTTGTTAAAATTTTGTTTCCAATTTTTGTTTACTTAATTGAAAACATGTTAGTAATGGCAACATATAGCTGGTACTTCTTACTCATTGCTTTTATTATCTTTTTATTCACTTTATCGAAAGCTGCAAGTACAAATGATAATGTACTTTTTTAAACGTCACAAGTGGGTAATCTGGTTGTTATCTGTGCTTTAAAGTTTGATTCTTGCTTCGTTAGGGAATTGATTTAACACATGATAGCTGTCAATTCTTTCTCTCGTGAACAACGCTGTAGTGTTATTGTATTTTTCTAATGTTGGATATTTTGAACGTATATTATTGTATCTAGTGCAATTGAAAATTATGTGGGAATCATCCTCCCTTTCCATGCAAAGGTCACATTGATCGTTATTTATCACGTGAAGCTTGGCAAGTGAATAAGGACTGAAGGAGTGACCCGTCAGGATTCTGTTAATTTGTTTTACCTCTACTGCATTCAGATTATGGGACGTACTCATGGAGTAAGGTATTTTCTTTATATTCGGAAAAATGTTACCACATTCAGTTCCTTTGGTGCGACTGATGACGGAATACGCCCTCTCCCATTCCAGAGCTTGTTCTCAATTTGTCGTGTAGGTTTCGCTTTCGTCCACTTTACTTGTATAAGAGTACCATTGACCGTCGCCTTCTCATCCACCAATTCTTTATCATGAATGCCCTTATGTGACGGTATGTAATGTATTTCGACACAATCAAGGATTGGCGCCATATCCACCATTCTGTGAATTCTTGATCTCATCAAGTTCGCTTCTCTCTAAGGCCTGTGCTCCACTTCTGCTATCTTTTTTTAAAGGGCTCAAAATTAGCATAAAATGATCCTCCTCCCTGATTTTAACCGTACACTGTTTAATCGTTTCTTTAATCATTGAATTTGTTTCGATTATATCCCCACCGATTTCCATTACTTTAAGTTTGTCATGTAACTTCTTATAAATGATCTTGCGTTTTTTGATAGTATTATCCCTTGGGGATCCATAACCAAAGGTTAAGGGCTTATGGTTACTCACAGTCAATTTCAGATCAAGGGTTTTCCAGGACATGTATTCAAACTGGTTTCTGATTAGGGTTAGGTCAATCGCCGATTCGCTAGATGGGCTGACAAATGTCTTCGAGCCGTCATTCAGTATTTTAAAAACGAAGTTAAAGATTCGATTTTCAAGGGCTAGACCTCTTTTTTCAGTTTGAGTATTACCCCACAAGGTCGATTTTGCGTTGAAGTCACCACCTATGATCGTACATAAATTTGAGTTTTCAAAGAAGAACATTGTCTTATCCATGATATTATTAAAGTCATCTAGATCCAGGTCAGGTGGGCAGTATATGCAAATTCGAAAAAAGAAATATATTTTACCAATTTCATTGTTTCTTTTAATGTTGAAGCATTGCACATACATATAATTTTTTGTCTAAGGTTCCTTTCGCAACTATGGGTTCGTTTGTATTTTCTCCTAATAAATCGTAAACCTTTTCATTGTAAATTTCAATAAATGATATCGATATCTTAAATTGTGATGAGGATATATTATTCTGATTGTTTTCCTAATTTTCTGAAACCATCTCATCAAAAGAATATATTTCTTTTAAACAACGTTGAATAATTCTAACATTATATTCATCAAAACTCTAAATAGAAAGATTACAAGTCAGATTTGGCACTTAATTTGATACTACACAATAATATTCACCATTGAGTTAAATCCCATAGTATAGTATTTACCAGTCCCTGTTTATTAGATATGCTTTCTTAACGTTTTATTTATTAATACGACAATATTTTATATATGTTAAAAAATATTTTATATATGTTAATATTTTATATAAAAAAAATATTTTATATATGTTAATGGTTATATGTAATAAAATGGAATGAATACAAAAAATGTTTATGAGAAAAAATATGTATAGGAAAAAACTTGTAAACAATATTGTCAATGATATTATGATAATACAAAGTGAACGATTGCTATGATTAAATATTTCTAACACTCCTCCTCAATTGTGAGCTATTTAATGTTACTGTTGATGCTCAAAATTTGGAGTTTAACTGTAGACAATGGTTTCGTCAACATATCTGCGAACATCTCATCCAATGAACAGTATATGCAATCAATTAGATTCTTTTCCACATAATCCTTTATAAAATGGATTTTGGTTCAATATGCTTTGATCTATTGCTCAATTTTTCTTCTTTTATAAGGTTTAAACAACTTCTGTTGTCCTCATACATTGTTGTTGGACGAACCTGTGGACAGTTTAAATCATATAATACGTTCCTTAGCCAAACTGCTTCCTTTGCTGCTTCTGACAAGGCGATGAACTCTGCTTCGGTTGTTGAGAGCGAAACACAGCTTTGTTTCTTACAAGCCCAACTAACTGTACCTCCGTTGAGAAAAAATATATAGCCTGAATTAGATTGCCTATCCACTCTGCATTCTGCCCAATTCGCATCAGCATAACCGATAAGTTCATTTTGATTCCCAAATATAGATCAGCAGTCCCCTTCAAATATCTTGCGACACGCTTCAACTCGTTCCAATCTTCCTGACTTGGGTTGTTTGTTTTTCTAGCTAGGATTGAGACACTAGCAGAAATATCTAGACGCGTATTAACAGCAATATACAGCAACGAGCCTATCAAACTTTGATATTCATCATTTCTCATTAACACATGTTGATCGTTTTTGCCATAGGATGGATCTAATGGATATTTTGAAGTTTTTGCATCTTGTAAACGAAATTTAGATAGCATCTTTTCAATATATTGTTTCTGGCGAATTTTAAAGTGAGATTTGTTTGTTTTAATCACTTCAATACCAAGGTAATACGAAATAGGACCAAGTTTGTTTACTTGAAACTTACGCTTCAGGAGATTAAACACTTCTTCAATTTTCTTTGCACTTACCGATGCAACGATCAAATCATCAACATAAATAAGTATATAAACTTCTTCCCCGTTGATGATATTACTGTATAGACATTGGTCAGCTCTACTTTGAGTAAAACCTCCACATATCAACATGTCATTCAAGGCTTTGTTCCAAACATATGCAGATTTTTTAGACTTCGTTTGAGTTTACATACTAAAGTACCGTCTCCAATAACAAAACCTGGCGGTTGTTTCATGAATATTTCCTCCTTCAAGTGACCATTTAGAAAAGCACACTTGCTATCCATATGCTCAATATTCATATTTTTTGCACTCGCTACAGACAAGAGCAAGCGGAAAGTACTTTGACGGATGACAGGCGCAAACACCTCGTCATAATCGCAACCATATTTTTGGTTAAAACCCTGTGCGACCAAACGTGCTTTGAAACATTTGATTCTTCCATTAATATCGTGTTTTATTTTATACGTCCACTTGCATCCGACGATATTTGCTTTTGGTGGTGCATGAGTTAATTCCCAAGTTTTGTTTTTTGTAAGAGAACCCAATCTCCTCCTTCATAGCAGACTCCCATTCTAGCCGTTTTTTTGATAATACAGTTTGGTTGTACGTTTTTGGTTCGACTACATAATCATGTTCTGCTAATTACACATATCTTTTCGGAAGAACGCCTTTGTTATGTCTGGACGACCTACGTGGATTTTCTTCAGTAAACTCTTCAATATTATGGTCTGTTTGGTTTGGTTATCAGTTTCGAAATACTGGAGGTCCGTTCCTGCACTGCAGTATGAATCATCATCAGATAATTGGTCTGTTGAAGTATCAAGATCGTCTTTAATGCGCTTTGATAAAACATTGACCTCTAAATAATTTTTAACAGTAGTTGATTTTTCATACGAATTGTCTTTTACATTATCATTAGGAGAAATAAATTTAAAACTTCTACTAATTGTAACTTTATTTGTGCGTGTGTCAACAAATCCTAAGCCTTTTGATTGTTGGTCATATCCCATGAAAGTTAATAAAACCGACTTATTGTCCAATTTCTTGCAGCTTACGTTTGGAAGTAGTATATAAGCTTTCATGCCAAAAATGTATAAATTAGTCATATCGGGTTTACGGGTTTCCCATCTCTCATAAGGAGTACAAGGAATAGATCTGGAGACTAATTTATTTTGCAAGTAAATTGAACAAGTAATAGCCTCTCCCCAGTAAATTTTAGGCAAACCTGCTTCTTCAAGGAGACAACGAGCCATTTCTACTAAATATCTATTTTTCCTTTCAGCCACGCCGTTTTGTTACGGGCAATAGGGAACAGTAAATTCGGATTTTATGCCATGGCTTTGAAGAAATTCATACATCTTTCTTGATTTGTATTCAGCGCCGTTGTCAGATCTAATACATTTCGGAAACCTTCCAAACTTATTTTTAACCATTTGGATGTAAATTTTAATTTTATCGAACACTTCAGATTTATTAGACAGCAAGTATACCATAGTAAAACGACTGTAATCATATATTAAGGTAAGAAAATATCTGTTTCCACTTGGTGTAATCGTTTGCATAGGACCGGAAATATCAGAGTGGATCAACTCAAGTACTTCCCCGGTTTTGTGTTCCGATTTTTTAGAAAATGGTTTTTTAATCATTTTACATTTGGCACACACGTCACATACACTAGAAACACCACAAGCAGCAATATAAAAATTTTTTTCAAACTTACCACACTGCATGGATTTTATGGTACTAATATCTCTGTGACCAAACACCTTATGATAATAATGTTGACATTTATTTAAATTACAAGCAGTAACCATTGCAGATTGATTTTGTTTTGTTTTGTTTTCAGCTGATATAAATTATTTACACAATTTGCGAAACCCACTTCTACATTATTTAGGTCAAGAATTTTACAGTTTGTACCGCAGAATAAAAATTTAAATCCTTTAATGGACAACTTTTTCACAGACAACAAGTTTTCTTTAAATGAGGGAATGTAAAGCACGTCGTCAACGGTAACCATCTCCTCAGATCCTTACTGTTCACTAGCATTATTTTACAACTACCTGTACCAGCAGAGTATTCCATTTCTCCATTGGCAAACGTGTCTTTTTCACGCCATGATTGATCAAAACTGATAAATTCATCCTTTGTACTACATATGTGACATGTAGCTCCGGAATCTATCACCCAAACACCTACTTCACCATTTACCACAAAACAGGAATTAATAGTATCATTTGTTTCAGCAATTTTAACACTTTGCTTTTTATATTGTTTGTTATTTTTTAATTTTCAACAATCCTTACGAATGTGACCAACATTGTGGCAAAAATGACAGACCTTTTTTTATTATTATTAAATTTGCTCACAGTTTTAAGAGCTGTTGTCTCGTCTGAATGCCTTTTTTGTTGTTTATCATCTTCTTCCAATAATTTATTTTCAACCAGAGTCATTGTTAGGTCTTTTTCGTCACGAACTTCAAGGGCTGTAATGAGAGTATCATATGCGCTAGGCAGACTACTTACCAACATTGATATCAACTACGATTCCGACACCTGTTCGCCAAGTGATTGTAATTTTGAAAATAGATGCTTCATTTGGGTTATGTGTTTATCTATATCATTGCCGGGTTGTAACTTTAATGCACAGATTGAACTCATAAGTTTTACCTTATTGCTCAAAGTTCACTTCTCATGATATGATTTTAAAATATTCCAAGAATCCTTAGCATTTTTAGCGTTTGCAATGATAAAAATCTCAGATTCCTCTACAGCTAGTCCAATTAAAATTGATGCTTCTGTATCACGTTCATTCCATTTTGTATCTGCATCCACAGGGATATCTTTTTCAATAACATCCCATACCTTTTCCCTTTTAAGCAATAATTGCATTCGATATTTCCAAAGTTCGTAATTATAACGATTAAGTTTTGTAATAAGCAATCTTGCATCAGCCATTTTTATGTATACAACACTAACCAACAGCACTGACAATTATACCACCTTAACAAGGGACACAGGATTGGAGGTTTTTAAACAGCTCCAAAAAAAAAATGGATACAATTAATATTCACTAAATATAACACCAGATTCAGGCTTGTTGCCTGAAACATTCAGTTATTCCTTTCCGATATTGATCGATTCCGCAACGTTTAACAAAGAAAACAATCCTAATTTCGATGGCCCATAACCTGTTAGATACGCTTTCTTAACGTTTTATTTATTAATACGACAAATATATTTTTAATATATTTATTTTAAAAAAAATCTTTAATAGATGTTAATGGTTATATGTAATAAAATTGAATGAATACAAAAAAATGCTTATGAGAAAAAATATGTATAGGAGAAAACTTGTAAACAATATTGTCAATGATATTATGATAATACAAAGTGAACGATTGCTATGATTGAATATTTCTAACACTGTTTGACCATAAGCCAATGCAGTGTAATTGAATCCCAGCTTTAAGTTGACAACCAGGGGCTTTATTAATACAATAACAATATTTGCGTAACCATTGGGCCCAGGGCATGATCAAATGCAAACAGCGATTCGTTAACAATTATGTAATTTTTTACATATGTATTGTTTGACGAGGGGTAAATCCCCCGAAATTTGGTAGCTCATGAATCAGTTAAGATGTCTTAATGAATTTCACAGAAGCAAGCAGAGGTGTTTTTCAGTCAAGTTTCGGACAGCAGGCCGCTTGTGAGTAACCCCCAAAGTTGGGTACCTCAGGCATACAAATTATTTGAAATATCATAAAAAGATTATTTACAACTCTAATGTTAAGATTTTTAAACTTTAATAGCCCTTTTTTCCTGGGAGTATCATAGTTTCCATGGGAAAAATCAGCAACGGTTTTTCCAGCCCACTAGGGATGAAGCCACTTTTTTCGGGAACGGCTCGACGAATATTTAGCACGATTAGCTTAAAAAGTTCATTAAAGTCTACATTTTCAACATATCGTCATGACGATATTTTGAAACTATGAGTTTCCATGGGAAAAATCATCATCGGTTTTTTTACCACTAGGGATGAATCCTCTTTTCTCGGGAACGGCTCGACGGATATTTAGTAGGATTGGCTCAAAATGTTCATTAAAGTCTATATTTTCAAAAAATATCGTCATTTTCCCTGGCAGTATCATAGTTTCATAGTAAACTTAACAAAAGTCAAACTTTATAAAGGGTGTTTTTTATAGAGGTATAGAACTTTAAGTTGGCATTACTTTTCAAGATGGCGACCGATTTAACAGCTGTCAAGTGATTTATTTTCAGTTTGGTTTGGCAATTCGTCATGAATAGCACAAATTAGACCAGATAAGACACGAAAATTTGAGTGTTGCCAAATCACAGCTTTCGTTCGAAAGGGATAGCAAGAGTTAATGATTTTCTTATATTACTATCTCTTTCTGGTTATAGCTGCAATTTGACATTTTATTGTTTACAAAATAATTTGTGAAATTGCTGAAAAATTTTAATTTCTGTGAAAAATTATGTTTTAAAATAATTTGTGGCTAAAATAATACATAAAGAAAAACCATCCGCAGGCGGCCAAATAAAAATATATAAAAGGAAACAAACAACAGGAAAAAATGTAAGTATAACAAAGGCTTTCTATTGAAATAAATTTGTTTATAATTAAATTATTTTGCTATTTCAGGAGTCGCCGATGCATAATGGGCTGCCCAAAAGGGGAAAAACTTCATCAGTTTCCGAGTAATCCGACGAAGTAAGTATTTACTTGGTTAAATTTTAAATTTACATGGTTAAATTTTATATGCAAATTATGCCTCTGAACATTTCATATGAAATTGTGATTGTGTACTACATTTTTGAACAAATTGTGTGAACATGGGTATCAATATAAAGCTTTTGAAAATATTTATCAGGTGGTGCTAAAACTTTAAAAAAATTTAACCCATTAAGAATCGGCGACATTTTTTGATGAAATTTTATGCATAGTACGTAGGAAAATTTTAGTAAGCGAAGCCGGTATTGGTCATACCACAGAGGAGAAGATTCTTGTGTCCGGCCGAAGGCCGGCAATGCTGGAAATCTTTAGTAAGCGAAGCCGGTGATGGTCATACCATAGAAGAGAAAATACTTGCGCCCGGCCGAAGGCCGGCTGTGCAAAAACCTTTAGTAAGCGAAGCCGGTGTTTGTCATACCATAGAGGAGAAAATCCTTACGCCCGGCCGATGGCCGGCTATGCAAAAAACCTTTAGTAAGCGAAGTCGGTATTGGTCATACCATAGAGGAGAAAATCCTTACTCCCGGCCGAAGGCTGACTATGCAGGAAAACTTTAGTAAGCGAAGCCGGTGTAGGTGTTCGATTTAAGGGTTTTATTTGTTGTTATATTTAACCGACTTCAAAAAAGAAGGAGGTTATCTTTTCGTATGAATGTTACTTTTTTTATGTATGTAACCACAGAACTCAGCCATTTCTAAACCGATTTTAAATTTTTTTTCTTTATTTGAAAGGTTATGCTTTCAGTTTGGTCCCATTTTAAAAACAGTTCATTATATTAAAAATTAAAGGGTGTCCACATACAACTTACATAATTTTTAAGTGTATTAAGAACCGTAAAGGGCAACAAATTAAAATTTTAACAAATTGCGTTCGCTATAGCTCCCAACAGCAGAAATTAATAAAAAAAAATTTAAAATTTAAAGGGTGTCCCCATAGGTAACGTAATTTGAACTATTTGGGCCTATCTTTTGAACCGTTATAGACAAAACCTTGAAAATTTAACAGAATGTCGATTACTATGACCGTTGTAATAAAATGTATAAATATTCAAAATTTTAAATTAAATTATTAACTGAAAAATGGTAGAAAATATTCTTGTATTTGATTATAATATATATTATTTAATATCCAAACAGGTTTTCACCATACGAAGAATAATTGCCCCGAGTTGGCAGGTCTTTTTTACTAATCCTAACTACAAGCTCAAGGTAAAAAAATATATTACAAGTTTAATTTAAAATTTTTTAATATTCATATGTAACTTTAATTTTTCTAATTGCAGTTTTCTAATAGCGTAGACAGACGACAGAGTTAATGTGCATCAGTCTTAATTCAAATTAACTTGTGTGTTAACATGACATGATGTGTTTTCCTGAATACTATCACATCTGAACAAACAACTAAATCGGCAGCAGCAGGTATCCACATCAACCACAAACTCTTATATATTACATTTAAAATTTGTTAAAAATTCTTTAAACTTTTTATTCTGTTAGACAATTAAAATACAATTGTTTGTTTGTTTTTATACTTAAAACCTTTATTTCTTACACAGTTTCGAAATATTTGTTAAACAACTAATTACAAATAGCAAAACTAAATACAAAAAATATACATATATTTGTTTTTAATCATCTTTAACACATTGTAAAATTTTACTAATTATACATATACGAGTATATACTCTCATTGATATTGTTTTATTCAAATGAAAATATTATGTAATCAATTGTTATTTGTGTTTTTAAATTTTGTATAATAATTAAGCATTTAAGATTTAAATCTAAATAATGAAAACATTAAATATATTATATTTAGAGTGTATGTTTTAACCATACTTGAAATTAAATTAATTAAAATAATTATTTAAATGAGAACAAAAAATTTATTTATTTATTACCGAACTACCTTACAATTAAAATTATAAGATAATATAAAAAAGAGCTTTAGCAACATCGGCCGGTAGCTCTGCATTTTATAAATACAAACAAAAACAATAAAAAAACTTAAATTTAAAAATTTAACAAATCAATTAAAAAATAGTACAAGAAAAAATTTAAAACAAAGATTTCAATTTAATACTATACTTTGTAGGTACATATGAGTCAGGCAAAAATTTATAAATTTATGTATCTATAAGAATGACTTTATATAAACGTAAAATAAAAACTTTAACAAATAAATATTCAAGCCGAAAATAAATTCTTACATTTAAATTCAAATAAAATAAAAATGTTTTTTTTTATTTGAAGATATTTAATAATTATGATTAAGATTTTAACTTGGGCTTCATAGGCGTAGTATTTTCAAGTGGTGCAACATGATAACCCATTGGAGCGATTGAAACGTCAACCGATCCATTTGCCATTTATTGCTTGCAATTCCTTTTCGTTTCTGGCTTTTTCACAAAACAACGTATTGTTTTCATTTCATAGCTTGTTTGTGCCCAATTTACCTTCAATGAAAATGCAATTTATTAGAAGTTGTATTTATATCACAGGGTATTGAAATTGTTTTGCTTACCCTTATTTTTATCGAGAAATACGCATTTATATCATAAGGCAATCGCGGCTGATTAATAAGAGCAATGAATGATAAAAGCATGTGGATCATTGCTTGGCTCACGTATATATTAAAACTTTCCACCGAATCCATTAACTGAAACGAGCAATTGTTAAATCGATACGAATACATCCAAATTCACTAGATAAATATATTTATTTATATATTTGTAAAATATATACATGTATATATTATCTATTAAGTTTCCACCATAATATTCAAAAACATTTCTTTGCAACTTTGTACATGAAGCTAACGTGCACTTCGCCGGACAACCATTCATGTAATGCATATAAGCATCTACATATATTGCACAATTCTTACGAAGTCCCATACATATTTAAAGTTGTTTATCATAAGACCTCTAATAATTTAGCCAGGACTTCTTCATTTCCAACAGCATTTGTGTTCAATTTGTTCCTGAATTCTGTTGAATTGAGACTTCTTGAACAAATACCACTAGGAAAATTTTGATTGCCAATTTTTGTAACAACCTTATGCACATGTTGTATTTTTTTAGCTTTTAATAGCACTTTGGAACCACCGCAACATATTTTTATAAATTTTAAGTTCTTAACTTCACGGAAATTTATATACTTTTAACTTTTTTTACAAAAATATAATTTTTGCTACAATTCAATTTAAATTTTTTTGTTTACTTCATCGATAACATATGTTTGAAATGGCTATGTATAGCTGTTTCTGTTAACTCATTGCGATGAATATTATTAGTTATTTTTTTATTCACTCTATCGAAAGCTATTAGCACGTATGATAATGTACTTTTTTAAACGTCACAAGTGGGTAATCTGGTTAGTAATCTGTGATGAATAGACTCACGCCTGAACAACGCAGGCAAATAGTGCAATTTGGCCCAAAACGAGATTACCGTTATTCCCGATTTTCGTAAGCGAATTTTGTTTAGCAATGAAGCGCACTTCTGGTTGAATGGCTACGTCAACAAACAAAACTGCCGCATTTGGAGTGAAGGTAATCCTCAAGTGTATGTCGAAACACCGTTACATCCAGAAAAACTGACTGTTTGGTGCGCTTTATGGGCTGGTGGAATAATTGTTCCGTACTTTTTCAAAAATGATGGTGGCCAGAACGTTACAGTCAATGGTGATCGGTATAGAGCCATGATTACTAACTTTTTCATTCCTGAATTGAATAACCATGATGTCCAGGAGATGTGGTTTCTATAAGATGGCATAACATGTCACACAGCTCGTGCCACAATAGATTTATTGAAAGACACGTTTGGTGACCGCCTAATTTCACGATTTGGACCTGTGAATTGGCCTCCAATATCTTGTAATTTAACACTGCTAGACTACTTTCTGTGGGGCTATGTAAAGTCATTGGTCTATGCGGATAAGCCACAAACGCTTGACCATTTTGAAGACAACATTCGCCGTGTTATTGCCGATATATGGCCACGAAATGTTGGAAAAAGTCATCGAAAATTGGACGTCCAGATTGGACTACATCCGCGCCAGCCGTGGCGGTCATATGCCACAAATCATATTTAAAATGTAATGCCACAAGATTATCTTTCGGATAAATAAAATTCAGGTCAATCGAATAATACATCGTTATTTGTTTTATTGTAACTTAAAGTTCTATACCTCTATAAAAAACACCCGTTATAAAAAAACAGTACATATTAATAATTCTTGCAAAAAAAAACCGACTTCAAAACAGACAAACTTAAAATCATGTTTCTTTAAGACGGTAATTATACAATGATTATATTATATTCGAGGAAGATTGTAGCGGGATTTTTTAAATGTCATTGCACAAACTGTCAATTCAGATAAAAAAAACTAATTTTTGAATTCAATAATCTAAAACAAATATCAGTCGATTTTCTACCTGGGGAGCAGTACTTCCGGAGTATATAGGGGCACAAGACCCCAGGGTTCTGTGCTTTTTCAGGTCAAACCAATGCCAAACGACTGTCTGTATACAGCGGATAAAAAGTTTGGCTATATACATAAAATTACACTAACTATTGCGACACCCTGCACTTTCCGAGTTCAAATTTTATACTTGTTGTAGCGGTCGTAGCAATACCGGTTCATTGCAAAATTTCAACCGTCTGTCTGTAACGGCTTAAAGGTTTGGTTATATACATCAAATTACATAAACTATTGCGACACCCTGTAATTTATAACTTTAAATATTTATACTTATTTTAACACACATAGTTATGGACATTCTGTCTAATTGTTAAGTGTTTGTCAATAACTATTTAAAAGATAGGGTCATATATATCAAATGACGTCACCTATTGGGACACCCTTTAAATTCAAATTTTAATATAATTACTTGTTAAAGAGAACTTTGTCATACAGATTCTTTGTAAAATTTAACGTTGTGTCCATATACATCAAATTACATCAACTATTGGGACACCCTTTAATTTCCAATTTTAAATATTTATACTTGCTGTTATACCAGACATAGTAGTGAACACTCTGTCTATTTTTCAAGTGTTTGTCTATAACGGTTCCAAAGATGAGGACATAATGGTCAAATTACATCAATAATTGGGACACCCTTTAATTTATCCAAATTTTATACTTGTTGTAATAGCGGACTAAGCAATATAGGTTCTTTGTACATTTCAACTGTATATCTATAACAGTTGAAAAGTTTGGCCATATATATCACTTTTACATTAACTTTGGGACACCCTTTAATTTCCAAATTCATATTTTCATATTTTTTTTTTTTAATTACTTTTTGTTATTGGGAGCTATAGTGATACGCACTTTTTTCTAATTTTAAATGGGTGACCTACAAATTTCATAATACACGTAAAAAACATGTATGTTGTATGGGGACACCCTTTAATTTTTAAACTTTTAAACTGTTTTTAAAATGGGACCAATCTGTAGCCATAACCTTTCTAATGGCGCAAAAATTTTTAAAATCGGTTCAGAAATGACCGAGTTCTGAAGGCACAAACATAAAAAAAAAGCAACATTCAGACGAATTGATAACCTCCTTCTTTTCTTGAAGTCGGTTAAAAATAATGTTTTTTTTTATATGAAGTTTGACTTTTGTTAAGCCATATTAATGACTAATGGTGACGAAAAAAACATTATTATTAATACTGTTTTTTTATATGAAGTTTGACTTTTGTTAAGACATGTTGATAGCAAATAAAGACGGGGGTTAAGGGGTTTTGTTTCCCGACAAAGAATTTCGGTATTTTCTGTAGGGAAGCAAGAAGCTTCGCAAACACTAGTTTTTTTAATATTAGGGAAGTTGAATTTTACGATTTTTTGTAAAGTGGACTCAAATAATGTATTTATGTAAAGATTAAACACACTTCTTTTTTTTCTGGTAAATATTAATAAATGATCTTGATATTTATTGATTCATTTCATTTTATATGGTTTTTTAATATTTTTCTAAAAAAAAACATAAGACCTCGTAGTATTTACCAGATTCCTTTCAGACTTTTTAGCGCAATTTTGAAGATTTTATAGTTAAATTTTCTGGCAACATTGCTTATCAGTGTTTTTTTTTTTCATCTTGTGTTTTATGTCTCATTTACGTGTTATAATCAGTAATCAGTTATCTGTGGTTTTAATAATATAATAAGCTGTAACGTTCGATTCTTTTTTAGTTATTATAAAATACTAACTAAACAAAGTGGAAAAGAATAATTAAATTGAATTATAAAAATTGATTCTCGGATTAAAAATATCCATTTAATACGTCTTAAAACATAGATTGTGCTATCAAAAATTTTGTAATAATACTGTCCAAAAATTTGCAGGTATTCAAGAATTACAAAAAAGTAATTAATTATTTTAAAAGTCGAAATCTAAGTATTAGATATGTACATATGTATGTATGTATATCCGTAAATGCTAAAAGAAATAGTTATGTACATAAATGTGTAAATTTCTATACGATATTTATAAGTTTTCATTTGTCCTTGTAACAAATTTGAGCAATCTTTCTTTAGTTTAAATAAAGAATGCATTTCGTAATTTTTTTGCTATTGCCAAATATTGTTTATAAAAATATATTCATATGCACATACTATAACGTATGTCTGTGTTGTTTTTTATTGCATTTGTTTTTATGATGAAAAGCATTAACTGAAAATTCGTTTATTTTTCTTGTTAATGTGAATAGTTTAATGCTCCAGTGGGGTATGGCTTTGCATATCCAGTGCGTAATTTTTGTAAACAAAGAGATGAACATTTTTCTCTTTGTTTTGATTTGTGCTATTTGCCTTTGTTTGAAAGCAGATCGCGTGGCCGATATCACGGCGGCGGCTAAACAAGAATATATTCGGCGGCGGTTAAAAGCCGAATGCATATCAGCGTTGGATAATCAAATAAAGCGGCTATGGCTTTATGGCAATTTTTTTACAAACATCGAAAACCAAATATTTTGAACAAATCTAGTTTACGGACACATAAAAATTAAAAAAAGTAGCCTATTGTGTGTAAACTTTACGGACACTGTGTTCGTAAACTAGATTTAAGCCAAAAATTTTCGAGTGAGCACAAAAAACATGAAAAAATCGCTTACTAAAGATTTTCCGCATTTTTGATTTTGCCCTTGGCTGTGTCGTGTGCACACGGTGTAGAGATAAGGCAGTACACATAATGAATGGTAACACCGTGAGATAACATGCTGTAACATGTACATGAAATTAAAGAATAGGACAGATAGATTATTGTGCATGCAGCGGCATGCACGAAATAAAATTAAAAAACAAAAATTATAGGGAACGGTAGATGGAGGACATATTGTGGCTTCTAGAAGGTTTCTTGGACGCAAATGGCGAAACATCTAGATCTTTTCCTGATATACTTACGAAGCGACAAGTGGTGATCCAAAAAAAAGAAAAACAATAAAAGTATAAAACCAAGCTAAAAGTTTATTTGTGGGAATACCCGTAACAAGAAAAAAACAAAGATACCATTTTAAGTTTTTGGTGAATAAATAATTTTATTGTGTCAAAGTGAAATTTCTATTAAAAGAAATAGAAAAAAGAGATATTAAGTTTAAAGGCAAAATAGTTATTATTAATAAAACTAAAATATTAATATAACTAAAAAGAAAAAAAACTTAAAGCTAAAACACTATTAAAACTGAGAAAAACTACCATCAAAAAGATTTAAAGAACTAAAAGCCAGTGTCAATATTAATGAAACACTAAAAGCTAAAATTAAAATATTAATTTAAATAAAAAACTTAGAGCAAATAAAAAAGAGGGTAATTAAATTTTTGGTGCATCACTTTCATCGCCGTCGCTTCCAACGAGGGATTCACCCACCAGCAAGAGCAGAGACACCACCACTCCTGGGGTGTCAGGTAACAGCCATTCGACCATCGAACCAGACGACGAACGACATACGAACTGCTAAGCCAAAATTTATATGTATTAGCTTTAGCCTTGAAAATTTTAGGGAAAATACTTACCGTAAAGAAAATCCAATCCTCTTGATAAATTTTAGGGCAAGAGTGCGCGGATAGGGGTGAGCTCAAACCTAGGGTTCGTTTCGCGGGCGTGTGCAATTTAGCCACGAAAGTGTTTGCCTTAACCTAGAAAAGAAATCGTAGGCAAAAGTGAAATATATATATAGGTTTTTTTTTTGAGTGTTAACTTTACCTATTAAAAGAATTCGGACGTAGGACACGTGACGGACGGACGGCAGTTCCTGCACCAATAGCTGCAGCAGATTTAAAAAAAAACATCAAGCCTGTGGAAGGAAATAAATAGTTAAAAATTTTTTTTTTAATTTTGTATAATTTTGTAATTTTAGTAATTTTCAATATAAGGCCAATATGTCTTTAAATTTAAATTTTAAATTAGATAATTGAGTTAAATTAATTTTGTTTATATTAATGTTTAAAATAACAATAAAAAATGAAAAATTTTATAACGTTTGAATGAAATTTTCAGCAGATTTTTAATCATGATGGCCTAAAAAATCTTATAAGCGGTAAGTAGGGGTAAAAAGGAGAAGGTAAAGCGGGTAGAGGAGATGTTCGGGACATCTAATATTTTACTTTTTACTACGATGTCATGGTGAGGTCTAAGGACTTCTTGTGGGAGGGCAGAAACATGGCATATCATCAGCCATGGAGGTTTAATGCGTGTTTGCTAACAGGGAGCTGACTAGACTTGCTTCGGGCTCCAAACTTTATATTTTTTTTTTTTTTTAAACTTTTTTACTTTTTCATATTAGCTGGTATGGTTTTTTGTAGCTGTTGAATTAGCTAGGCTGGTTGGCAAGAACCACCCCAAGACGGCGAGCCCTAGCCGGTGCTTACGCCAGCATACCAGCGCGGCCAACAGTCTGGTAACCCTAGAAATTTTAGTATTTACATTTTGTTTTCACAGCAGCTGCTACAAAAATGGCGCCCAACGTGGGGCCCGAAGCAAGTCCTGGTAGACAGAATTAGCTTAGATTTTTTTCATTTTTTTCTTTTGTTGGGAAACGTATGTCCAGTTAGGTAGGTCATAAGAGTCCCTAACTTGTAGCTACGTGGCTCAACAAGAGAGGAGGTTTAATTTAATATTTTCCTTTTATTTAAATCAGGTGAATCTGATAAGTCATCATGATACCTGTCTCTCGCACATATGTAAGTCCCGATGGCTAAGACGTAGTGTCTGGTATCGCGTTGCGACATATGGTGTGAGCGATAGGTTCATGAGGATTTACAGATTCTAATATCTTAGTCTTTTGCTGTCAACTTGAGGCTTAAATATAATTAAGTACAAATTTAGTATGGTTTTTAATTGCTCAAGTTGAGAGGAAAGGATGGAGATACCATTTTGTGTTATTCCTTAAATATACAATAGCCCAAGAAATAGTTGAATTTTTAATTAATACTCACATTTTCCCGTGTTAGTCGAAGAAAAAAAATTTAGATGCCAGTTATAGTTTTCGCTAGTCCTGAAAAATAATGGATTTCTTCTTCCTAATCTTTCAGCTGCAGCAAAACTATCCTTGGTTTTGGTTGATACAACTATTTCTCTTAACTCAACAATTTTTTTATTTGCCTTTTTTTCAGCTCCTGAAAATATTTATGATTTTTTTAATAATGCAAACACAAAGTTAATTTCAGATACATACCTTTACCCTTTTTACTTCGAATTTTTCCCCGAAATATACCGCTTATTACGTATTTGTATTCGTGAGGATTTTTTTTTATACAAAAACCTTTTTTTTTAGGATTTTTATTTTATTTTGCTTTCATTTTAATTTTTTGGAATAGATTTTGATTAATTTTGCTTTTTGGCGTTTTGTAAGGAATTCTATTTGTTTTTATACTTGCTTATTATACCTACAAGGGGATAGGTACATATTTGCATATAAGTATTTTTTTTTTATTGCTTTTTTTTACCAACCTAATTTTGAGTCCTGTGAGAGGAAACCCAATTTAGTTGGTTATATATTTATTTTTATATTTTTTTTATTATTTTTATTTTTATATTATTTTTATTTTTTTATTATTTTTATTTTCCTTTTTTATATATACCTTTTCTTAATGGTTTTAACTCGCCGTACTAGTAGACTAATGTTAGAGCCCAACAATATGCCTACATCTACAGCAAGTGCGACTTGTAGTACGAATACTGCTACTACTACTACGGTTTCGTCACTGGTAAATCCAGTGATTGCTACCACCAGCTTACAAACTTTTTCGACTGGAAATGACCCAATTATGTCAACATCATCGCATGATTTGTCTATAAGTTCTGAAAATGCAGAACAGACGATTATCTCGCCGACTTTTAGTAGCGTCACCGCTCAAAATATTCGACAGGAGTTACGAGGAGGTACAACCAATAATTCAGCCACCGAAAGGCCGCTCAACGCAAACAGTATTCAACAAATTGTTGAGGCATCGGTTGGTTTATGCCAAGTTAACTTTATGCGTGAGGTGGATAACAAAATTGAGAAAGCCCTAGCTGACATCAAGCAGGTTTTATTATCACAGGCAGCAAACAATGCGCCGCCAGCACAAACATCTGGTGCTGCCCCTAGCGTTGAGAGAATTCAATCTACGCCTGCTCAGGTGCAGTCGACGTTTACCCAGCCGCCAGTTGGTTTCCGGCCTTCTGTTGCGACTGGGTGTAATCAGCCACAAAATGCCTCTGTGCAGATTCAGCAGGCATGTGCGCAGCCACCACCTTTAATTCCAGCTCCACATTATGTCGAGCCTGGCCTGCAGCCGCAAAGACTACCATCGAGGGCAGCAGCGTCGCTGGTACCTCCACCACAACCACAAACACCATATCAGCAGCAGCAGTACGTCTTGCAACAACAAAATCCGCTGCCATATAATCAACAGACATATCAGCAGCCAGTATGGCCACCGGTAAACCAATTACCTCAGCAAAATGTGCCACAAAATCAAAATTACCAGCCTTCACATAACTCTCAGGCCGGGTATCCACAGGATGCTTGGTCTGCAGCAGCTTTTTATCAGCCCCTAGATCGACAGCCGAATTATCACAGGCCCATGTCGATGCCAAGTCAGCCAGAGTCTCTTGACAAGTTTAAATTAGCCAAATGGGGAGTTAAATTTGATGGCACTAGCAAGACAATGAACGTCCAGGAATTCATTTTCCGCGTTGGAGCTCTGAGAAGAGACTATAACTGTGCCGATAACGATATTTTGCGATCATTTCATTTGCTACTAGATGGCCCAGCTTTGGACTGGTACTGGGACTATCGAAAGATAGTAAACATAAATACCTGGGAGGAGTTGGAAAAGGCTCTTCTAACCCAGTATCGCCAGTATGCAAAAGAATATCAAGTTCAAATGCAAATTTTAAATCGCCGTCAGTTGCCGCAGGAGCCTTTTGATGAATTTTACCACGCTGTAATAAAGTTGAGAAATCAACAAGAAACCCCGTATGATGAGGAGCAGCTGGTGGAAATAATGAGAGGTAATTTGAAACCTTCACTGGCGCAGATGATGTTTTCGGTAAACATTAGGACTCTATCCGAATTTTGCCGAGAAGTCAGACGAGCCGAAAATTTGATAGCGGGTCAACGCCAGCTTTATCAGCAGCGTACTTTTACGCAGCGTGTAAGCGAAATTTCGCCTGAAGATGAGGATTTGCCTTTGATTGATCTGGAAGTGGATGCGATACGTTCTACGAGTCATTATACTTGCTGGAATTGTAAGGTAGTTGGTCATAGCTTCGTAGACTGTCCAGAGCCTTTAACTCGGCAGTTTTGTTTCCGTTGTGGTAGGGACAATGTAGTGACACCAAAATGTCCCAAGTGTCAGGGAAACCGGTCCCGAAACCCGTCTCGAACTGGGGAGGCGCGGTCGACCGATGTCTAAACCCAGTTTCATTACAACAAATTGAGTCTGAGGGTAGTAAAGTCAAAGTTTTAATAAATAGTGATAGGTTAGCTTCTACAGTAAGTTTCGAACCTCGTCTTAGAGAGCTTAAGCCTCTGCATGTTCGTTTAAAAGAATACAAGGAGGCTAGGCAACGGATTTTCGGTAGCGTATCGACAAAAATTAGAAAAGCACGCGAGCGGTACAAAATTCGAAAACGTATTCGGCATGAAATTTCGTCGGCTTCGCTATACGAGGGTAAAGACTCCCGTCTCTATACTCGTATTAACCTAGGTGGCCACGAGATCGAAGGTCTGCTAGACAGCGGGGCTACTGTCACGTGCCTGGGCCGTAACTGTCTTGATATTGTAGAAAAGGCGGGGCTTAAAATCCACGATTTCTCTACAATTATCAAGACAGCTGACGGCACAGTGCACCATATAGTGGGTCGCGTACGGGCAGAAGTTAGCTTTGGCCAAGTAACGCAGGTTATAACGTTTTATTTAGTGCCTACTCTGAGTCGCGAGCTATTCTTGGGTATTGATTTCATGAAGGTTTTTAAACTATTTGCCAATATAGAGAGTCTTACGACCAACGGTGTTAGTCTCTGTGTAGAGACAGATAACAGCCCAGATGTCGTGACTCATACCTTGACGCCTGAACAGCGCAAGAAATTGGATTTAGCCATATTGATGTTCCCCTGTTACACAAAGAAGGGTCTAGGTAAGACGCATTTAGAAATACATTCTATCGATACCCGTGACTCAGCTCCGGTTAAGGACCGTCATTACCCCGTCTCCCCGGCTGTGCAAAAACTTATGTTCGCAGAGTTAGATAGAATGCTTGATCTTGGCGTAATTGAGCTTAGCGAGAGTCCGTGGAGTCATCCGGTTACTTTGGTTAGAAGGGGTGAGAAAAACCGGTTATGCCTGGACGCCCGTAAGCTTAATGCGTTGACGGTCAAGGATGCCTATCCTCTGCCGCACATTGAGGGTTTGCTTAGTCGATTGGGAGATACAATGTACATATCTAGTGTCGATTTAAAAGACGCTTTCTGGCAGATACCACTAGATCATTCTAGTAGGGAGAAAACTGCATTCACGGTACCAGGGCGGCCACTTTACCATTTTACGGTCATGCCTTTTGGGTTGTGCAACGCAGCCCAGAGGTTATGCCGTCTGATGGATAAAGTGATCCCCGCGGCTCTTCGTGATAGAGTTTTCGTCTATCTAGATGATCTCTTGATTGTATCGCCAGATTTTGAAACACATGTGGAGTTATTGAAACGGGTAGCCGATAGATTAACGCAAGCAGGTCTGACCATTAATGTGGCAAAATCGAAGTTCTGTTTCAAGGAGTTAAGGTATCTGGGTTATATAGTAGGAGGTGGTAAAATAAAACCTGATCCGGCCAAGGTGGAAACGATCACTCGTTTTGCTTATCCTAAGACAGCAAGACAGGTGCGGAGCTTCATGGGGGCAACAGGCTGGTATAGAAAATTTATACCAGACTATGCCACCATTGCGGCTCCAATCTTTGAAACGCTGAAGAAGGGTAAGCAATTCAAGTTTTCCGATGAAGCTAAGGTCGCGTTTGATCAGCTCAAGAAAGCTCTGACTTCGAGCCCACTGCTTAGTCACCCTGATTTCTCTAGGCATTTTTACGTTCAGTGTGACGCGTCAGATGTAGGTATTGGGGCGGTGCTTTTCCAGAAGGATGAATCTGATGGAGAACACCCTATTGCCTACTTTTCCCACAAGCTGACGCCGGCGCAAAAAAATTATTCAGTAACTGAGCGTGAATGTCTAGCAGTGGTCCTGGCGATTAAAAAGTTTAGGCCCTACATAGAACTTATGCCTTTTTCAGTAATTACAGATCACAGCAGCCTTAAATGGCTCATGTCTCATAAGGATTTGAGCGGTCGCCTAGCTAGGTGGAGTCTGCACCTCCAAGCTTATGACTTTTCTGTAGAACATAGGCAGGGGAAGCAAAATGTAGTACCCGACACCCTATCGCGCTACGAGATGGAGGAAATAGCGGCAGACGTGAATGGCTTGATTGATCTGGATTCTGACGCGTTTAAGGCTGGTAGTTACTTAGAACTTGTTTCCACTATAGAAGCAAAGTCTGAGCAATTACCTGATTTGAAGGTAGTAGACGGCCTTGTATACAAGAGAGTTCAGCCTTATGATGGTGTGGTTTTAAATGAGGATTTTGCCTGGAAACTATGGGTTCCTCTAGAGTTGACCAAGACCATAATAGAAAAATCCCACAACTCACCACAGGCTTCTCATGGAGGTATCGGGAAGACTTTGCGCAGAGTCAGGGAATATTTTTACTGGCCAAACCAGAGCACTCAAGTGCGAGATTTTGTGGCTAACTGTCAGGTGTGCAAGGAGTCGAAACCGGCGAATGTAACGCTTAGGCCACCTATGGGAGCGGAGGTAATAAGCGAAAGACCATTCCAACGAATTTTTGTTGACTTTCTCGGTCCTTACCCGCGTTCTAAAAACGGCAATTGCTTTATCTTTATCGTTTTAGACCATCTAACAAAATTCGTTCTGCTTAAAGCCTTACCAAAAGCAAACACTAAAAGCGTAATTAAATTTTTAATAGCTGAAGTTTTTCATAAGTTCGGTACGCCTGAAACAATCGTATCCGACAACGGGAAACAATTTATAAGTAAAGAATTTTCAGACTTAGTGAAAAATTTTGGCGTGAAGCACATTCGAACTGCTGTTCATTCACCACAGGCCAACGCGTCCGAGCGTGTAAACCAGTCCATTTTGGCCGCAGTGAGATCGTATATGCAAGACGACCATTCTGACTGGGACAAGCATCTGTCCGAAATTGAGTTTTCGCTAAGATCTTCGGTTCAAACCTCGATAGGTGTTACCCCTTATTTTGCCCTTTTTGGCATGAATATGATAGGGCATGGTAGCTTATATAAATTAGCCAGAAAACTTAAAAGTTTAGAAGATCCAGAGCTAAACATTTGTGAAAAACCCGTAAAACTTTCTTTGATACGTGAGAAAATAAGGGACTCACTGCATAAAGCGTATTTACGTAACGAAAAATCGTATAACACGCGGTGCCGAACGATCAAGTTTGTCCCGGGACAAGAAGTTTACCGTCGCAACTTCCAACAGAGTGATTTTAAAACCGGATTTAATGCAAAACTTGCCCGTAAATTTGTAAAATGCCGAATTGTTAAACCCGTCGGTAATAGCCTATACGAGGTCGAGGACTTGAAAGGCAAATCTTTAGGTGTCTTTCATGGCAAGGACCTAAAACAATAATTTTATTTTTATTAAACCGTCGCGAATATAATCAAAAACCTGCGTATACGCCACCTGATCTACAAATTAATTTTATTAACTAAGTAATAATAAATTTTTTTACTCATATCTATCTCTACTTTTTGAATAATAATTAAAAAGGTCTGCGTAACTAATGTTTTATATTCATCCCATAATCTTTGCCAGCTTTTACTTGAAATTTGAAAATCGTCTGCCAGTAGAATTGTTGTTCGCAGTAAACTTTCATTATATTGCCGTCTCAAGCATGCGTTCTATTTTTAGTTACATTTGTAACTGTTATTATTCCATTGGTGCAACCCCATGTTAACTCTGGGGAACTGTGCCATTAAGAGCTAGGGGTTATTAGTCACCTGGAGTAACAACTCCTCTCTATGAGTGAACTAGAGCGAGTCAAGGCAGATATGAAATGTTACTGCGAAAGCTTAAATCTTTCTGGAAGTGATTTTCGTTTTTCTAAGTTACTGGTAGAAGATGGGAACTCTTAGCTACGCAGCAAGAAATATTAATATAATACTACTACTAATAACTTAAGAACTAAGACTTACCCTAAGATTTCAGTTTGTTGTGATTCGTTTTTGCTCGTCGTTTTCTAGGATGATGATAGCGTTTCATTTTTTTCGTGTTTGCTGAAGTTTCTTGTAGGATCTGTAAGAGAAAGAAAAAGTACGTTAGAATAGTTACAAACTTTTTATATAAATATTAATTTACGATTTAATGATTCATTCACTCAGGATTTGTATGCATTATATTTTCTTCATGTGTATAATTTCCTCTTGTTGAATTTTGCTAACCTAGAAAAACATTTTTTTATTAGTATTATATTAGTTTTTGAATTTTCATTAAAATCTTTTAAAAGGAAATAAATGAATTATAATGGGTTTTTACGACTTCCTTTTAGAAGGTTTATTTATTTATAATTTTTTTTTTTTGATTTTTTTTTTTAATAAATTGTTAAGAAAATTTATTTTTTTATTAAGAATAATAATTAAAAATAATTTTATTTTTTTTTTTATATTTTCTTTAGGCAGAAGTTTCTAGGGGTTTTTCTCGCCAAAGAATTTAAGCATATGCTTAAGAATCTTTGGTGGTTCTAGTCCTGGTAACTTCTGACCAGTTTGCTGTTCCTGAGGGGAATGTAATCGATAGGGTGTCTTACCTTATGTCCTTTATGCTAAAGTTTCATGCATTCAAAATCTATTTCCTGTAGATTTTTAAGTGCTAGTCAGTAACGATACATTTTAAGTAAACAGTAATACGTGTTACTTATGTAGGCTGCAGGTTTAGCTAATTCTACCTTTAGAGTAAAAATGTCAACACTGTAGTTACCTGTGAGAAAAAAAAAAGGTTTATTAGTTTTGTCGAAAATTTTTTATTAAACCTAGTGGTATTATACAAGACATATTTAATCAGGTGACAGCACAGGGCGGAGCTAATATTAAAGAGAAATTTTTAAAAAAAATTTTTTTATATGGAGTCTGACATGAATCATGTATTTTAAGAGGGAATAAAATAGATATTACTGTCAGAATCCATATAAAAAAGAAATTTCAAAATTTTTTTTTGCTGAAATTTCCTCTCCCTTACAATGTCACCTTGTTTAATATGCCTTAGTATTATATAAATATAAATTAAAATATTCAGGCGTATGATAGAAAACGGTTTTGCTGTTTTGTGTAAAAATTAGATTTTTACTAATTAGATTTTTACTAATTAGATTTTTACTAATTATTGCTTGAATTTTTTTTATCTTCTGGTATACTTTTCAAACTAAAATGTTAAGAAACGGATTTAAAATAAAAAAAAAAAAAAAAAAAAAAGAATAATTCTAGAAATAGATTGTTTTCTATCGCACACCTGATTGTTTTAATCATGACACTTTCGCAGATCGCTGTATATTGTCTGTTTCATTTTATTTTCTTTTTGGTTTTTTTTTTTGCTTTACACCTCTTTTATAATTTTGCTTAACATTAATAGCATTAATTATGCACCGCACTGTGTTCGCCTACAATTATGTTACAGAATTTAAAACATTATTCTGAAAAGTTTTTTTTTGTTGTTACTTCGGCTTGTACATATGTACGGTCGTTTGCAACATACTTTTGTATGCGAGACACTCGCGGGATTGTTTTTTCTTTAAGGTTAATTTCCATCCGTATTTTCGTCACCGGTAGCAATTTGCTTTTTCTTTACACTTTTATTAAACTCATTAATCACTCACCTTGTTTCCGTAGAGCCCATAGTAATTCGTTAACCAGTTTTTGTTTTCTGCTTCTCCTGTAAAAGAAATAAATTAAAATTATAAATTTTTTTATATCATCAGTTAATTGCAATTACTTACCTTTTAAAATTTTTTTTTATCGCATGTTTATTCGTCTAAATATCGTTCTTACACCAGCTCCATATTTATTTAATTTCGAGACACTTACCTTTTTGTCAGCTACTTGTCGCCTGTCGCTTGCCTCCGCCGTTGTAATCTGCAATAAGTATGGGTTTTACACACATGCAATGAATGAACTAATTAAATTTGTTACTTACCTTAATCCAACAGCCAGCACAATAGGTCCATTATTAGCTGAAAAGAATGTAAAAAAAATATACAATTAATTAATATCATTTATTGTTTCAGTAAGGTTATTATTAATTTAATTAATTTAATTTCATTCTTATTCATACTTACCTGCATACGCCATGTAGAATTGTACCATGTGTTGTAGTAATTTGTCTTTTCTTTGTCATCGTATTCGTTGTTAGTGAGAGAGTTGCCAGATCAACAAAATTAAATTAGTGTAGACATGAGGGATAAAAAGTGTTACCATTGTGGTAGTGTTACCGTTGGGCAGGTAGAAGAAAATTTCCCCAGTTTTTTTTGATATAGAAGGACAATTTCCCTCCCATCCGGTGACCGTCAAGGGTCTTCCGGAATGGTTGGGTTTGTCGTGTGCACACGGTGTAGAGATAAGGCAGTACACATAATGAATGGTAACACCGTGAGATAACAGGCTGTAACATGTACATGAAATTAAAGAATAGGACAGATAGATTATTGTGCATGCAGCGGCATGCACGAAATAAAATTAAAAAACAAAAATTATAGGGAACGGTAGATGGAGGACATATTGTGGCTTCTAGAAGGTTTCTTGGACGCAAATGGCGAAACATCTAGATCTTTTCCTGATATACTTACGAAGCGACAAGTGGTGATCCAAAAAAAAGAAAAACAATAAAAGTATAAAACCAAGCTAAAAGTTTATTTGTGGGAATACCCGTAACAAGAAAAAAACAAAGATACCATTTTAAGTTTTTGGTGAATAAATAATTTTATTGTGTCAAAGTGAAATTTCTATTAAAAGAAATAGAAAAAAGAGATATTAAGTTTAAAGGCAAAATAGTTATTATTAATAAAACTAAAATATTAATATAACTAAAAAGAAAAAAAACTTAAAGCTAAAACACTATTAAAACTGAGAAAAACTACCATCAAAAAGATTTAAAGAACTAAAAGCCAGTGTCAATATTAATGAAACACTAAAAGCTAAAATTAAAATATTAATTTAAATAAAAAACTTAGAGCAAATAAAAAAGAGGGTAATTAAATTTTTGGTGCATCACTTTCATCGCCGTCGCTTCCAACGAGGGATTCACCCACCAGCAAGAGCAGAGACACCACCACTCCTGGGGTGTCAGGTAACAGCCATTCGACCATCGAACCAGACGACGAACGACATACGAACTGCTAAGCCAAAATTTATATGTATTAGCTTTAGCCTTGAAAATTTTAGGGAAAATACTTACCGTAAAGAAAATCCAATCCTCTTGATAAATTTTAGGGCAAGAGTGCGCGGATAGGGGTGAGCTCAAACCTAGGGCTCGTTTCGCGGGCGTGTGCAATTTAGCCACGAAAGTGTTTGCCTTAACCTAGAAAAGAAATCGTAGGCAAAAGTGAAATATATATATAGGTTTTTTTTTTGAGTGTTAACTTTACCTATTAAAAGAATTCGGACGTAGGACACGTGACGGACGGACGGCAGTTCCTGCACCAATAGCTGCAGCAGATTTAAAAAAAAACATCAAGCCTGTGGAAGGAAATAAATAGTTAAAAATTTTTTTTTTAATTTTGTATAATTTTGTAATTTTAGTAATTTTCAATATAAGGCCAATATGTCTTTAAATTTAAATTTTAAATTAGATAATTGAGTTAAATTAATTTTGTTTATATTAATGTTTAAAATAACAATAAAAAATGAAAAATTTTATAACGTTTGAATGAAATTTTCAGCAGATTTTTAATCATGATGGCCTAAAAAATCTTATAAGCGGTAAGTAGGGGTAAAAAGGAGAAGGTAAAGCGGGTAGAGGAGATGTTCGGGACATCTAATATTTTACTTTTTACTACGATGTCATGGTGAGGTCTAAGGACTTCTTGTGGGAGGGCAGAAACATGGCATATCATCAGCCATGGAGGTTTAATGCGTGTTTGCTAACAGGGAGCTGACTAGACTTGCTTCGGGCTCCAAACTTTATATTTTTTTTTTTTTTTTAAACTTTTTTACTTTTTCATATTAGCTGGTATGGTTTTTTGTAGCTGTTGAATTAGCTAGGCTGGTTGGCAAGAACCACCCCAAGACGGCGAGCCCTAGCCGGTGCTTACGCCAGCATACCAGCGCGGCCAACAGTCTGGTAACCCTAGAAATTTTAGTATTTACATTTTGTTTTCACAGCAGCTGCTACAGCTGGCTTAAATTAATGTCAAAAAATGAACGTAAAGCCTGCCAAATGTTGTTTGGTGGTGTAAAAGCAGTGAAGAATTTTTACGAGAATTGTTCCTAACTTTATTTAATAAATATTTTTACCATAATGTATTAACTTAACGTTGTATTTTCTTAGAAATTTAAAAGAAGGGTTGTGCCAGAAATGGCCATTGGGATTTACTTTAGAAAACTAAAACTAAGAAACACAAAAGGAAAAAGAGACCAATGTGAGACCTGCTACCTATCACTCAGCCACCCCACAACGCGATGTCTAAGAGCCCATCGAAAAAAATCTCACTTAGCATCTAAATCTGTGACTTTGTAATACCGGGTAGTGACACACGATGTGCTCCACACATCTCGCACATCCTACAAAAGTTTGATGTACCAGCGACCCAGTTGCTGATTCTTTCCCTAGTGGCTCAATGGCCAGTTATCACGCCTCTCAAAACTTTCCTGTGTAGACCCAGAAGTACTAGGTTTTCGTATCGTCTAGTCTGGGCCGAATTGCCCGTGTGACTGCAATCCTCCCTTACTTCCCAAGACCGGTTGGTTCTCTTTACTACCCAATCGAATATAATCATATAGCAGTGGCTAATCGGTGGCTTCACCGATTATTAGACCCAGAAGTACTAGGTTTTCGTATCGTCTAGTCTGGGCCGAATTGACCGTGTGACTCTGCAATCCTCCCTTACTTCCCAAGACCGGTTGGTTCTCTTTACTACCCAATCGAATATAATCATATAGCAGTGGCTAATCGGTGGCTTCACCGATTATTCCCTAAGTTATTACCTTCGATTACGTTGCCCTCAACATTGCAATGCCCCGGGACTCTATACTTGTCCGCTAGCACATCCATAGCATTTTTGCACACGCCTACCAGACTTGATGTGACACTGTTTCCTTTCTAGGCTTTGAGTGACGCTTGGCTGTCGACGTATAGAGTGACCTCCTTCACCTCCAAAACTTGTTCAAAAACCAACTCGGTGGCTTTCAAAACCGCCAACACCTCTGCCTCGAACACACTACATTCTGGAAGCGGTCCGTTGAGTCCGACCTCAAGTAGAATCTTTGTGTGCCTATGTTACTCGACCTCACCAACCCTGATTCAAAAAGTCTAACCAAACTTGTCGCCATTCCGGCCACAAAGCCCTCAATGGGAAACAGGTGCAGAATGATGTCCAAAGCTGCTTGAGGTGTACTTCTCCTTACATCTGTGAAGTCAATCGAAGTACATCTCTGGACCTTGGCAATAGTTTTCTTATGAGACTTTGTTCTTAAAGCCTTCCACCAAACAGCACATCCATACGAAACAATGGGTCGTACAACCGACGCACAGTGAACCATTTGACGAGAAGGCGGTCAAAAATCCATAAATTTTGATTGGATTGGAATTTTGACACGCGGTGCTTTTTTTTTGTGTTTAGTAGGTGGGACTTTAGTCTTTAATTTTTGGTATAACATGAAAATCGACTAATAATAAAAAAGTTATAGAGGATTTAAAATACATTAGTTAAATTTTAGTATAAAAGTAGTGTTTAAACATGTTAATAATGGCTATTTAAGTTATAGAGGATTTAAAATACATTAGTTGAATTTTAGTATAAAAGTACTGTTTAAACATGTAAATAATGGTTATTTTATATAACATCTTTATTTTTAAGTTACTTTTGCAATTAGCACTTGTTTTTAACTTCAATATTGTCAGAAAATTCCAAACTTTGGCCCCCGTGAACTTTTTAACTCTAATATTCACAAGGGCCAAAGGTTGTCCGTTTTGAAACAACCCGAGTTAAAGTAAGTATCGAAATAAAACTGTCACCTGGAATTGATTCAAAATTACCTCAGAGAAGTTTTAATGTAAAAGTATATATAATATGTTTCTATTTTAGTTATTTTTTATTTGAATATTTCCATATCAAATTATTGTAAATTTATAAAATAAACATTGATCAACTAACATAAATTTTGAAATCAAGAACAAGCTGTTATCTATATAAAAACAAGTATAACTAAGTGAGCTGCAATGCTCTTAAAATTAAACAATTTTAGTAAATAATTCTTCTAAATAGCCTTGATTTTCATATTCTAGAAGCTTTTTAGCTTCTTCGTCCAATTCAACAGAGGTAGATTTCCATTTTTGTCGAATATGGAACATATGAGGTCATAAGTGCACAACAAAATAATGATAAGATCTTCATTAGTACAACATCTAGACATCTTTCTTGTGTTGTGTTCGCGATAGAATCTGTAGTCTTTGTTCCTCTTTTCTTGCGCTTCTTCAGATAGATCTCCTATTGGTAGCATATTGTGTTGAATTACTGGTTCCCCATAGTACAAAATTTTATGAATTGTAGATGACATATCGCACCCTAAATACAAAAGGGTCACAACTCAAAATACTAAAATTTTCAGGAGAGATAAAAAACTTTATGTGCAGAAGCAACACACTTAACATAAAAATAGACATTACTGTATTTTTCCATTTAAAGAAGATAGTGATGTGAAAGAAATTTTTGCAGTAGTTAGACATATGAACTCTGAATTAATTTATGGAAAAAAGTCAGTTTTAGAAAATTTTGAGTTGTGACCCTTTTGTATTTAGGGTGCGATATATAACCATGAGTACCTATCGTTATAAATTATAGCTGTTTCAATTGCGTACTCCAAATTTTTTTGCATTTATCTTCCTGCTACATGTAAGAACTTGTAAAATGATTTTAAATCGTCTTATTAATTCATGATCTACACCTGTAATAGACGCAGCAGTATCTGTATCAGAAGAAAAAAATCTTCTTGCAGTGTTTCCATCGTTTGAGTTACCTCCTCCTTGTTTTGGTTGATCAATTATAAGGCCTAGCTGATGAAAATTTTTCTTAACTTTCTTCCATTACTTTTTCTCACAGTTTCGCCTAACGGACCAAATTCCAAATCATAACTTAATTTAAGAATATGCTCCATAGAACGTGTTCTGGCATGAAGAAGGGACAATCCAAATTCACACGCTTTCTTAAAACTATCGTCTTGTGGTGGGGGTTGACTTAATTGACTTGATGTTTTGTTGACATATTATGCAGCTTGACGATGACTTTGTTTGAGTTAAAGCCTGTGCGACTTTCCCATCAATCATTGTGGACACATTTTAAAATTTAATTCGATGCCCCGGCCATCAAATTTAAATATAACTGGTTGAAGTTCTCTAATTTGATCTTTTATTTTTAACTTCCTCATTTATGACATCTTTTGTTTCCTTTTGAAATGTAAATTTTATTGGTCTGCAATACTTTGTTGAAGAGGGAATTTCATTTATCCATACATTAATTTCTGTTCCTTTACTAGTTGGTGGATGTAATCCGCTTTATTTTTTTGTGAAGCGCAATGGACAAAAGATACCATAAAAAAATTAGCATCTGATGAATTTTCGGCATTGCATTGGTTGTACTGCTTTTGACGAGAAGATCCAATACGCTCCTATTTTAAAATTAATGTAATACTACAATTTCCAAGTTTTTTTTTTTAAATGATCCGCATCAATCGTATTCAATAAACGTTCAGCCGTATTTTCAAGAAGATCTTGCAAGGTAAGCATTCTTTTTTGACAGAAACCAGATCTCGATACTCTGGGAAAATCCCACAACCCTTTTCATTTTTTCGCTTACGCAATTCCTTATATTTTTTTTAGTCAATTTTAAATTAAAAAACAGCGCGAATGCTTCTTCTTTCTTATCTTGAATTGGTATAGAAATGCTTTTTATAATCCTCCTCGTGCGTCTTGGGCTCGCTTCTACCATTTTCTCGATTATTTCAATTTTATTTTTCTTATTTTGTAATTGTTGAATTTGGTGCAAAAATGAATCCTTAATGATTTTTTGAGAAATTTATTCATTGATATGCTCAATCTTGCGTCTTCGATATCTTGCACTACATTCGTCAATTTGTTTTGCTGGTCGACCTTTTTTCCACTTTCCTTGGGGAACTTTCAAAAATAAGTTCTCTTGATAACCATTTCTGGTGACGTTTGTACAACCTTTCCTTGTTTCGAAAGCATTCTACTCTTTGCAAAATGTATAATTTTTGCTATATGTATGTCCATTTCTTGTAAATTGCATGTCTTAAAGAATTGATTGTTCAGTATGTGCAACATTATATTATCTACATCTTTTTGTTGAAAATAAATATCAGCGTGAATACTATAACAGTACTTTGCCATTGTTTAAACAGTAATGATAAAGAATTGTTACATTACCACTTTTCAAAACATAAATAACTGGAAAAGTTTGACCTTTAAGATAAATTTCCCATTTTAACAAGTACTTCAACTATGTTATTGATGTTACCACTATTAATTTTCTTATGAAAAATCTACCTAAATTAAAAAAGAATTTGCATATCAAATGTAACAATTAAGCGCATTATGTCCCAATTCTTTTTAACCGACTTCAAAAAAAGAAGGAGGTTATCAATTCGTCTAAATGTTGCTTTTTTTGTTTGTGCCCGCAGAACTCAGTCATTTCCGAACCGATTTTTAAAATTTTTTTCTTTATTAGATTTTTTCTTTATTAGGAAATGCTTACAGATTGGTCACATTTTAAAAGAAGTTCAGAATTTTGAAAATTAAAGGGTGTCCCCATACAACATACGTGTTTTTTACGTGTATTATGAACCGTAAAGGGCACCCTTTTAAAATTTTAAAAAACTGCTTATTACTATAGCTGCCAATAATAGAAATTAATAAAAAAAATAAACTTAAAAATTAAAGGGTGTCCCCATATGTGACGTCAATTTAAATATATGAACCATTTGAACCATTGTAGACAATCACTTGAAAATTGGACAGAATGTCCAATATTTATAATCAAAAATTAAATATTTATAATTAGAAGTTAAAGGGTGTCCCAATAGTTGATGTAATTTGATGTATATTGCAAAACTTTTGAACCGTGACAAAGAGACGGTTGAAATATTCAAAGAACCTGTATATCTAAGTCCTTTATAACATCAAGTATATAATTTAAATTTGGAAACTAAAGGGTGTCCCCATAACTGATATAATTTTACCTATCTAGCCCTATCTTTTGAACCGTTATAGACAAACACTTGAAAATTAGACAGTATCTCCACTACTATGTCCCGTATAATAACATTAATAAATATTTAAAATTTTAAATATTTACAAAGAATCTGTCCTTTAAAATAAGTGTTTAATTTACAATTGCACATTAAAGGGTGTCCCCTAGGTGATATTGTTTAAGCTCTATGGCCATATCTTTGGAACCGTTACTTTTTATTACTGTGTCAGTAATAATAAGTGTAAAAAAATAAAGGGTGTCCTCATATCTGACGTAATTTGTCGTATATGGCTTTATCTGCTTAACCTTTACGGATAGACATTTGAATGTACAGAACGTATATTACTATGTCCGTTAGAGCAACAAGTATAAAAGTATTTGATTTGAGTACTATTTCTTACACATTACTTTCTTTTAAATTTTTAGTTCAGAATTGATGCACATATATTTGTTTTGTAGTCGGTTTTTTTTGGAAGAATTATTCATATATAACAACTTGCGTTAAGTCCACCGTTTTTTATGCCACCATAAAAAACACAAAATAACGCAAAAAAATACACTCCCACGATCAATTTTGTTTGTAATCAAGCTAACATTCCTAAAAATGTCCAGGTAGTACCTGTGAACAAATCAGGAAAGAATGGATGAGTCAATTTCAAGGAATTTTATTAAAAAAACAAATATTGAGTTTATATTAATTCCTCTAACATTTTTGTTCAAAAAATAATTGGTTTTGTAAAACTTGTGTATTCATTAATTTGTGCAGAAAATATCGGACCTTGGGTCAGAAAAATTATTTTGGTGCCTACGGTCGCAACCCGGCGCACATATAATGGGGTATAGGAGTGTAGGGGAGGGTTCGGACTACAAACTGGTGAACGATTTTTTTGACCTGGTTTGACCTTTAGGAGTTATACTGTATTAACTCGGAAATTTTTAAGCTATGTATATGGACCCTTGTTTTAAAAAATTAGACATTTCTGAAAGATACAAATACTTTAATTTTTAGGAACTAATAGCGTATAAGTTACATAAGTATACAGAGTTTATTTTGTATCAAAATCTTTTAAAACAAAAAAGTTAGGTATTTAAAAAGGTATTTAAAAAAAAATGATTTTTGGACGCCTTCTCAAAATATATGCCACAGTGCGCCGGCAGAATAACGCAATTGATTTAATGAAATTACTCTCAATCTCAAACAGTAGGAACAAGTGTTGGGATTTGTGATACAACTGTACCAAATGTGGTACAATCGACTCATCAGTGATACACTGGTACACTTCATACATTTTTGGTACAATTTTATATAAAATTTATTCAATAATTCAATAAAATAGGTATTTTGACAAAATAATTGTTAGTACATAAATTAGCAACACAAAAATAATAATTCAAGGAATCAAGGTCAATTTAAAATATGCGATGTCAAAAATCGCCAAAATGGTTTTTTATTATTTTTTGCTGATAACTTTATAATTCATGTTAATTTTAAAAATATTTTTAATAAATCACAAAAAATGAATTGAGTCGAAATCGCTAAAATTCGCAAAAAATAGAAAAATGAAAAAAAATAAATAAAAAAGCGCCTTTCGTTTAAAAGTTGCAACCTCTGAATTGGGAAAATGTAAAAATTACCGCTTTTTCAGGATTTTCCCCAAAAAGGTGGTATGGGCTTTTGTTTACGTAAGTTAAACTTACTTCGTTACTAGTATGTTTGTTTAAAATATTTTAAAGACAACCTAACAAAAGAGTATACAACAAATTGGTTCATAAATTGTAACTGTTCTTCTTCAAGCCCTATCCAAACATAGTCAATTTTGAAACAAATCGATTAAAAAAGTACACAAATTTTTAAAGCTTAATTTCATGGCAACATACTCGAAAAAGGATTAGACGGCACCATGGTTTACAAAGGCAGGGTAAACATTTTGTAAAAAAAGACAATTTTTTGCAACTCATCATTTCCGTTTCAGGAATTTAGGTGTTACATTTTGTTCTCACGAACTGACGGTAGATGATCGAATACAGTTTTTCTTGTAATCCTTTTTCTGAGTTTGGTTGGTTAAACAGATGATGGTTACAACTTAATACCACCTAATAAAGTATGTAGATGCGAAGAATGCTGAAACGACTCTAATACACTTTCCCATTTTTTTCTTGAAAATTAACACCTAATTTGTAAAACATATTCTTACTAATATTTAGAAAGAATGAAACGAACTTAAGCCTGGCTTCGAAAATTAATTTGTTAATAAATAGTTCGAAATAATTAAAATTTTATTTTTTTTTTAATAATATTAAAATTGATGATACGTTATTTTGTTTCATAAAACAATAATTCAAAATAACGTAGGACACATTGCACTTAAAAAAAGCTTCTTTTTATCCAAAATATATTTCTTGTTTCATGTCACTCCAGTTTTAAATTTTGTTTTTCTATATCTCAAATAGTTTTCATATTATATAATTTTTGCTTCTCGTGTAAACTTATGAAATGTGATGTTACGTTATTTTGCATTTTAGATGACGATATGAAGTTTGACAAATCGATGGCTCGAGAAAACGGGATGTTAAGCCTTTAACAAAACACCAACAAACCACGTTTTTATTTTTCTTACGACCTTCCCTTTATTTTTATTGCTTGCGCGTTATTTCAAATTATTTTTTGCAGAAAAATTAATAAATCATATTAATTTAACTATTTTCTTTTAAGCTTTAGGTCTTTAAATAATTTTATTTTTATTTTTTCGATATTTCGCTACTCCTTTGTGTAGCATCATCAGGAAAAATTAACAAATTAACGTTATGAAAATTACGTTAATTTGTTAATTTTTCCTGATGATGCTACACAAAGGAGTAGCGAAATATCGAAAAAATAATAATAAAATTATTTAAAGACCTAAAGCTTAAAAGAAAATGGTTAAATTAATATTAATAAAAAGGTCAAATAAACTATATAAAATATTAATAAATCATAGAAATCGAAAGTAAATTCTTAATTTCATAGAATATTTCCTGATGTAAATTAGGTCTAATTCTAATAAATGTCTGTTGAAAGCAAGAAAACTACTGGCAACACTGATAGTAACTTCTTTTTCATTTAAAAATAGAAAAACAAATACATATATAGTTTAAATTCTAGTGAACAACGATAAAAAATTCTAAAATTAAAAAAGGCTATTTGTCTGTTGGATTGCAATGGCTTAAATTTGTTGGTAATGTTTTAGTAATTATCCAAATTTGTTTCAAAGAAGTTATAATAATATTGCTTATAATTATTGGAAAGTCTTTGAGTTATGTATATACATATGTTACATATGACATGCACATACATATGTACATATGTTAGGTTGCACGGGTCGCCGGCTCCGTGTAGAGGAGATATATTAATATATTTTTATATTAAAAATTTTGATTTCATAAACCAAGGTATATTTATCTTATGTGCTGTTTATGTAACCCAATTGAACAAAACGTCTAGAAAATTTGTATAGGAAAAACTCAAAAACTTGAGTGCTTTTCATACAAATTTCCTAGACGAATTGTTCAATTGAGTTACATAAACAGCACATTACTTTCGCCACTTACTACCTAAGTGGCGTCCCTACAATAAATACAAGAACAACATGGCATTTTGTTGTTGCTTTGTAATTAGAAATGTCAAAAAACAAAGAAAAAAATTGAGAAGGCGTGTGTGTTTTTTATTGCTTTCTCAATTCTGCACTATAAAATTTCTAAACACACAACTTTTGACATGTCGAACTACGAAATCAGCTGGGCGGACTACACTACGAGTATTCTTACAACAACACTCATAATTTGTTCGTGCATTTTTAGAATTTTAGCGATAGATTTAGCTAAGGATTACAGAATATGGCATCAGGTCTAAAAATATTTTGCAGCTAAATCTGATTTAAAATAATGCTAAACAATATTCCAAAATGCTAGTTTTAAAATTATTTTTGAATTAATATATCCTTTATATCAAGGCATATTAATCAGGTAGCCTCACTACGAAGGAGAAATATTACGGCGTAAATTATCAATTTTTTTATATGGATTTCGACAGTTATACTTACAATTTTTCCCCTTAAATGAAAGTTGAACTATCAAACTCACATAAAAAAAATTAAAAATTTTCGCCTTAATTTTTCGCTTTCGTAGTGAGGTTACCTGATGAATTGCCTTGTTCCCCTTAAATAAAAGTTGAACTATCGAACTCCATATAAAAAAAATTTTAAAAATTTCGCCTTATTATTGCCGCTTCGTAGTGAGATTACCTAATGAATGTGCCTTGATTTATATCACTTGAATAACATAAAACTGTTTAAAAACAAGAGCAATACAATATTTATCTATGTACATACATATGTAACATAAAATTCTATAACTATTTAACAAATATATTTTAGTCTTGAAATACTAATATATATCTATATACATATAATAAAGTAGTAACTCATTTCCGTCTGTGTGTCTGTTTGCTTTTCTTTTACGTTCGCATCACGTAAAAACTACTGGATGGATTTAAACAAACCTAAGTAAACTGATCCCAATAAAGGATACTTATTTCCAAGAAAAAGTGAAGAAAAAAGAGTGAAAGTACGCTTTCCGCTATAAAAGTACTGCTGGTTTTTGTCTCTGCTAGTTAAATTCGAATGTATCTTCACTAGGGTTTGGGATTGCACGGACTTTTTCACTTCCCAGAAAACGAGGAAAAAAATATTCGCATTTATTTATTTACCGAAAAATTATTTAAAAATTCATAGTTGTATAAGTATTAACAGTTTATAAAACTTAAAAACAATTCAGTTGAGAAAAATAACAAGATATAGAAAATATTTATAAATACTGAAAAAGTATTTCACTAATTATTTTGTTATAAAATATGATTTTCGAACTGTTAGTACGTTTAACAAATCACTGGACATTTTTTTCCTTGCTCTTGTTGCGAAAGTCTCTCTTTAAAAGTTGGTTCCACTTCATTAACAACACAACTGCTGGTTGACGGTTCTACAGATTCTAGTGGCTTGCTTGAATAATCTGTTGAACAATTGTGCTGAATAAAGTTTTATGACAATTTTTGGCACATTAGCAATTCCACCTTTTTCAAAATACTTAAGTATCGCAAACGTTTTTTCATCCCTTCGTTCATTTATTTTTCTTTTCAACCATCGGTTTTGAAAGAGTCTGATTACTAGCCAAAAGCTGCTCTTAAAGGGTCTGAATAATAACATCTGCTATTAACAAATTTGTGCCCCTGCGGCTCAAGGCCTCTACTGTATCTTTAATGGGATTTGAAACGGCCACTAAATTTTCTAAAATCTGAACATATTCTTGAACCCACAACTGTGTGCAATTGAAATCGATCACAATTTATTAAATTGCGTTCTTCGATTTAAGAAACGAATTAATAATTTCAACCATACTTATCTTGTTTTGACATCATTAATTAAACGTGACCACTTTTCCACGCGGACTTTTTCAAATGGTTTTACAATTTGTCTTGCACGATCTATAACATATGTATTTGTAAGTTTCTAAAAATATTACAATTTTAAAACTAATTGTTTTTTATTCAGCACAATAACGATCAAATATTTGTGTGATAGCAAAAGAAATGCTTATTTAAAATTAAGAACCACTGAATTTTCTTTAAAGTGCTCATGATTTTAAACTTCCCGTTTCCCGGGAAATTAGCAAAAATTTTCCCGGGAAATTGTTTATAGCTTTTCCCGGGAATTCTCGGGAGGGGTTTCCCAAACCCTGTTTCACACCCATAAAACCACTAATTTTTTAGAACATGAAAAATAAAAAGTTTACTTTTCAAATCGTATTTTATTTTCATTCTACAACTTTTCTGGAACCTGCCTGAATGTGTTGTTGTTTTTTTTTTATTCTATATTAATTTATCCGATTAAAAATTTCATTTTTCTTAGAATCTATCTTAAACAACACATCTAACAAAATTAAATTATATGTATATTGATTTAAAGCTAGGATTTTATCGGAGAGATTAGTTTTTCGTTATTATAAATAATCTAAAAATAACCTTTAACTATAAGGTACATAAGGTACATTAAAGGAAAGTTATAGTAACGATCATTACATTCCTTACTATGAAGAAAAGCTGCTTATCTCTCCGATAAAACCTTACTTTAGCTGTTGGGTGGTTCTAATATTGGGCCTAAATGATGTACATCAATATGTATGTATAGGTATGTATGTGTGTATGTATGTATGTATGTATGTATGTCTGTATGTATGTATGTATGTATGTATGTATGTATGTATGTATGTATGTATGTATGTATGTATGTACCCTGCAGGAAATGTCAATAGTGAAACTGTACTGACTTACTATTGACACAGTCACCAGTACTAGTGACTTACAATACCCCAGACAAAGCTTTTTACTATAGACATTTAACATGTGCTTGTCATTGAAAATGCACTACTGACATTGGTACTATTGACTAGGTAGTTTTTTGGGACAATATGTAGAAATTGGAACTAGTTATTCACTAGTTTATTTACATTTTGATAATTCTAGTTTACACTTTTGGTACTTTTCTGAAGTAGTTATAATAATATAAGGTTATATGATAAAGTTAAGTGACTTATAACAGATCTGATAATAAATTGTGAACGTTATTAGATTTTTTTCCTCATCAAAGAAAAATATAAAAAATGTAGACGATTTGTTGACAATGTCGCCAAAGAGTCACCATAATAGTTGACAAAGTGGTGACTTGGGGACAATTGTCCCCAGGTTTCCTTCAGGGTATGTATGTATGTTTGTATGTATGTATGTATGTATGTATGTATGTATGTATGTATGTATGTATGTATGTATGTATGTATGTATGTATGTATTATTATTTACATGGATATTTTGTTTTGGTTGTTACAAACAAAACAAAAAACAGACACTGACTAATATGTATTGTATTTTTTATTTCAGGTAAAAAATATACTTTTCTTGTACACAATTTATGAAACAGAAAACATTAACTGCTAATTTTTTTGCTAATCTATTCCCGTCAAACCACTTCAAATACAAAGCTTTTGGTTGCAGCAACTTTTTTTTAACAAGTTTTCTTTGTTACAAAAAATAACTATTAAAATAAAAAATATCGCGTAGGTAAATAAAATATAGTGGATTAAAACAAGAAAATGCCAGCTGATTCCGTATCCAGGTATGTCAATAAAAATACTACACATTTGTATGTACATATATATACATATATATGAATATGGAGATTTATATATGTTCATACATATGTATGTATATACAAAGTGACTGCCTTCCTATATATATAATATTTGTCTACTAATTTGCAATTTACATATATACGTTACATACGTACATATATTTGATGACTAAACAATACAAAGAAAGTAAATTTCAAGTTCAATTGTGATTTAACGAAATAAATGAACTAATGAATTGGTAGAGATAAGTTTTGTAATTTTCATGTTAGCTAATTTTGTTTGTGTGTACATATCTATGTATAATTCATATCGAGTCTTTATACATTTATACATACATTACTAAAATTTATACATACATTACTAAAATTATCGAATAATTAAATATTTTAAGAATGAATTCCAATGGCGCCTCTGGTACTAATGGATCTGATATTCCTGAAAATATCCTAGGAACATCCCCGGGTACTTCCAGCCTGCGTTCACGTACGGATAGTGAAAGTTCAGATAAGTATGTTATCGTTTTTTAAATCCTTAAAAATATCACAAAAGTTTTGCGTACTTCTAGATTTGCTCGGTTTGTTTTACCAAGTATGGATGGAAGTCCACCCAAAGTAATGACCTTGGACGAAGTAGCCGATGTCGTAAAGAACATACAAAATATGGAATTAGTGCATGAAATTGCATTAAACCCAGAATTCAAATTGCAACCATATGAACCACCAGAAAATAGGTATTACATTTATACATTTTTTTGTCTATTTTTGTACAATATTTGTTTCATTTTCAGTCTTGAAAAACGTGTTAAGGAAACCATGCACAAGGTATTTTGGGATGACTTGCGAATTCAACTAAATGAAAATCCACCATGCTACGATTATGCCATTCGACTTCTAGGTGATATTAAAGAATGCTTTCCACAGATTTTATCACCGAATAATAAACGTGCCTTGGAGCATATAAATGAAATACTCGACGAGTCTGTAATACGCCAGCAAGCTGAAAAGGGAGTTCTAGATTTTAGAAATTATGCAAACTTTGTTGTGCAGATTATGGCTAAGTCGTGTGCTCCAGCTAGGGATGATGCTATACAAAAGTTGACGGAAATTAAAGACGTTGTTGACACGTTTAAAGGAATATTAGAAACGATGACGTTAATGAAACTTGATATGGCAAATTTTCTTCTCGATTTTGCACGCAACGATATAATGGCAAATTCGGTAGAATATGAAAAACAGAAATTCCAAGAGTATTTAGAATATTACAAATGTAAGTAGTTTTTAGGGTTCCGTACACAAAGTGTAAAAACGAAACCCTATTGTTTTCGCTACAATGTCTGTCGGTCTGTCAGCGCCTTTTATCTCTGGAACCGTAATAGGTAGACTCTTGAAATTTTCACAGATGATGTATAGTTGTTGCCGCTATAGCAACAAATACTAAAACTTATAGGGTGTTCCAATAGAGAGGTGTTATTTACGAAAATGTGTTTATTTCTTGAACTGTAGGAGGGATACACTTGAAATTTAAAAACAGTTATTAAAACTTAGTTCACTATATAAACAAGTATAAAAAAATAAAAATAAAAATTAAAGGGTGTTCCGATAGTGGTGTGAAATGCATTTTAAGGCATAAGTTTTGAACCATAATAGGTAAACTCTTGAAATTTTTACAGAAGGTGTATAGCGATGGCCGCTATAACAACAAAAATTAAAACTTATAGGGTGTTCCGATAGAGAGGTGTTATTTACGAATATGTGTTTATTTCTTACAAACAGTAATTAAAACTTAGTTCGCTTTATAAACAGATCTAAAAAAATAAACCTAAAAATTAAAGGGTGTTCCGATAGTGGTGTGCTTTGTATGTGTAAGGCCTAAGTTTTGAACCATAATAGGTAGACTCTTGAAAATTTTACCAAAAGTGTATAACTGCGGCAACAATAGCAAAAAATACTAAAACGCAGGGTGTTCCAAAAGTGATGTGTTATTTACGTTTATGTCTTTTTTTTGAGCTGTAAGAGGAAACCACTTACAATTTGCAGACTGTAATTAAAACTATGTTTGTTTTATAAACAAGTATACAAAATTGAACTTAAATATTAAAGGGTGTTCCAATAGTGACGTGATTTGCATGTATATATCCTAAATTTTGAATGAATCTTGAAATTTTTACAGGAGGTGTATAACTATGTCCACTATAACAAATAATAAAAATTAAAGGGTTTTCCGCCAGTAACGTGATTTGCATGTATAAAGCCTTATTTCTTGAACCGTAACAGGTAGACTCTTGAAATTTTTTATTGAAGATGTGTTGCCACGGCCGATATGCCAATTACTAAAAATTAAAAAGTGTTCCGACAGTGACATGTTTTTCACTTATAGTGACTTATTTTTTAATCGCAATAAGTAGACTCTTAATATATTTAGAGAAAGGAAGTTGCCATGGCCACTATAATGAATAATAAAATTAAAGGGTGTTCCGACAGTGACAAGATTTTATAAACCGTAATAGATACCCTCTTGAAATGTTTACAGTAGATGTGTTACTTCGGCCGCTATAACAAATACTTAAAATTGAGTGTGTCCATTAGTAACGTGTTTTTCATGAATATTACCTTATTTTTTTAACCGCAATAGGTAGGCTCCTGATATTTTAATAGAAAGTGTATTACCATGGCCGCTATAAAATCAATTACACATTAAAATTTAAAGGGTGTTCTAATTATGATGCAATTTTCGCGAATATTACTTTAATTTAAAATTTAAGGGTGTCCCATAGGACATAAAGAAATAAACAACTGGAATTTTTAAATTATACTGAACATAGTACGGAACCCTACGTGTGTGAGTCTAACTCGCACTTGACTAATTTATTTACTATTATTTAACCGTCGACTAATTAATAATATGAGTATTAAGCACTTACATATTTAAATTTTTACTTATAGTCGGCTTTCCGGCAACTGAAAATTGGCTTAAGCGTAATCGTACGCAAGATCAAAATAATGTTCTAATTGGAGGAGATCAAACAATATCAAACGCTTATATGGAACTTATGGACTGGCCAGAAGACGTAGAGTTTCCTGAAGTCCTTTCCATTGATAAAGATCGAATTTTAAAATTGGGTTTAAGAGCAAAACGTTTATGTGTTGCAGCATCTTTGATTGCTATATGTTCTGCTGTGCCCATCATATCACAACGCCCGGAAAATCGTACCCAATTGTCAAATCAAATTAATATATTGCTTCAAACTGTAACAAGTGAAAAGTAAGTACGTTAAAGTGCTTAGTATATTTGTTTCAAGAACATAAAAATATAATAGGGCATAATTTTAATAATTTTCAAACAAAATATGTTCAATAAAAATTTATAAGTATTTTGTATTTAATTATTTTTATTTTCAAGCTTTAGGTCGTTAATTATTTTTATTCTCGATATTTCGCTACTTCTTTGTGTAGCATCAGGAAAAATGCTAATCGAAAATAAAAAAAAAAAATAATTGCGACCTAAATATTAAATACAAATTATTAAAAAGTATTTGACCTTTTTAATAATTTGCATATCAAAATAAAACATTTATAAGTACTTTATAAACCGAAAATACTTTTTTTATGAATGTGACCCACAAAAAACAAAAAAAATTATATTAAGTTTTAAAATGGATTGTTGCTCATACAGAGCAACAATGTTGGTGCCAAATGTTAAAAAACTACCGTAAACATTAGGTTCTTAGATGCAACTTTTGGTCATGTCCAGAAACGACGGTTGGTTTTTAAACAATGTTTGTCTTCTTTGTTTTTAGTTTATTTGTGTTTAATTGTTTTTCAATATTTTAGTTTTCTTTAGTTTGTTAATTTTTCTTGTTGATTTATTATTTTTGTAATGTAAAATTTTCTTTTCGTTTGTTAATTTTCATTGTGTAGTTAAATATCAAAATTGAGGTTATACACGATAACCAGAACGATTGCACGTGGGTGATTAATGCAAACACCAATCACCCAGTGCGAGAGTGAGAATCAAACCACTCGAAAGCCGAGCAACAAGAACGGCCTGATTGACTTTAAGCGATAACGACAATGACGCGCGACGTGTTTCTCCACCCAGAGCTACTTTGCGACTCTAATTAACATGTTATTATAAATCTTAATTTGTTTTGGACTATAAATTTTTTTAATATTGTTACTTTCAATCTTTGCTTTACTTTACTTCATTACAAGGATTTTTTGCATGTATAGGTGTAATGACATGCGGTCACGTCTTCCCACCAACAGCATGGATGCCCATAGTTCAACTGTCCCATGATTATTTGTGATCACTTTCCTTCGCTCATACCTAAACTAAGCCTACACTTCTCTCAAATAAAAAGTTTAGAAAATCATTTTTGCTTAGGTTTATTTAATTATATAAAAGAAAATGAAACATTACTTTTATACATTTAATAATAAAATTTTTTTTCGTTTTAACTTTAAATGATACAATTTCAAAACGTTTATGAGTATATGCATATACCAATAATTTAGTATAATCAAGATTATTAAATATAAGTTGGTATTTATCGTTAAAACGGATAGGAAATAATTTATAATGTATTGTAATATCCAAAATATTTATAATAAAACTATAAAATATGCTTACAATTAAGTTTTCTTATATAAATTTTATATAATGTTTCTTATATTAGTCTAATTTAAAGTAGGTTGTATACATACTTATGTTACAGACTGTGTTTTCGCTGTTAGTTGTTTCTATTGTTGTTGCTGTTGAACTTTTCTTTGGTTCATATGACTACTGATGTTGTTGTTGCAGGACTTGTTTCTAAGGCACCTTGCTGTACGGATTATGTCCCAGTGACATTGGAGAATAAGGATGAACTGAATGCCATAAATATTTTTAAATGGAGTTGTGAATCATTGTTATACAAAAACAAAATACATACATACAGTATGCCGCAAAAAGACCATCCGTAACAATATTTAAGATTATTTTTTGAAGCCAACATATTTTTTTTTTTTGTTCATAAGTCTACATCATTATTAAATTAATAATATTAATCTATCAACATAAATTAACATAAAACATATATATTGTATATTGATTAATATTATAAATTTTTTACTTTTAGAAATATTAGCGAACATATAGTTAATATTTGGGAACAAATCAAAACCGCTATCAATCAATATTTAGAAAAGGAAAGTCAGCCAACAATGGATGCTGAAGCCGAATTTTTAATTAAAACACAAATAATGCAAATTGCTAACAAAGAGTCGCCTGTACGACAATTAATGTGTAAGTATTTTTGAACCAATAATAAATATAAATAATAAAATATGAAATACCAACGTTTAGGGAAACGTTTACAAACATATTTCCTTTTGTGTCTTCGCTCGAAGGCTGGTCTACCACCACCACCGCCTGGATATACTGATTTCAAGGAGGAGTTGGAAAGTTATGCAGCGGCCCTTAAACGTGTTATAGCTTATAATCATACCGTTTTTGGTGAATATTTTATCAATGTTTTAACCAAGCGACAATTTGAAACGACCAATACTGAGACAAACGAGAGTGCTAGCAGCTCAAGCTCTTTACAAACTAAAACTCAAACTTCGCAATAATAAACTATATCTAAAAAGACGAATGGAGTAGCTTTTTAAGCCAAAATTTACGTACCGAATTGATCCAAACTTAAATAGGCGTAAGCATGTGTAAGTGCTTTGAATTGACGCTGGACAAATAACTCGATGTGCTCCAAAGTTAATGTGTGAAATTAAGCAAAGGGTGCATTTCTTTAGAAATTAAATTATGACGAATGTGTTAAAATTAATGCGAACATCAACAGTGCATTTAAAACCCTTTACATAAATTTACTTAACACAAAAGAAGAGGTATTAATAAAGTTATTGAAATTCAGAAAAGTATTCAAGGGATTTGAATCTTCTAAATAAATAGCGTTCAATTGTATAAAAATTTAATACTAACATGGCAACATTTATTTAAAATAAAAATCCCCCTTTCTCTTTAAAATTAATTAAAACAATAAATAAAATAAAAAATATTTTAACAGTTTACGCCGACCTTTGTTATGATCACCAAAAAAACACAAAATCAAATATGTGAGTAAAATCAAATTTCTACAAAAAAAAAGAAAAGATAAAATGCAAAATCAAATAAGTAAAATGAAAATCGTACTATTTATGAAATGATTCATACTTTGTAGTACCAAAAAGTTATAAAATTAATTTAATATATGCTTTAAAAGCACAAGATTAAAATTCAATATTTTATTACTTGATTTTACAAATTTTAAGTTTTTTGTTTTATATTTTTATGTATCGTATCTTCAATATATTTGAACTAGCAATAATTACTCATATCTGAAATAAAAATAAATATACTTATATGTTTCACGGTTGCTGTTATCATATGCGGGTCATCCCTCTGATATAGTCGAATGTAACCAGGTTTATTTAGCCAGCCAGGGCCAGCGGATTTGGATGAGTTTCGCAATTTCGGATTTAACGCTTGGCACGTTTAGATCTTTGTGAATGTTCAAGTTTTTTATATTCCAGGTAGCAACTGTGACCATTCGGATAATCTTATTTTGGCGCCTTTGTATTTTTTCTACATTGCTAACTGAGGCAGTGCTGCATAATTGAATGACTTAACACCAAATTGGTTTTAGAATTGACTTGTACAAAAAAAGTCATTCTAAAGCGAGAGTAGAATTTCTGCCAATACGCCAGTTTATTTGGACGGCTTTTAGCTTCATTTATGTTGACTTTGATTCTATGTGGCGTTTTGAAAGTAAGACGCCGGTCAATATATATGCCGAGATATTTCACGTCTGAAAGCTGAGGTGTCGTATGGTTATTTATGAGAATAGGGTGAAAGTTATATGAGTACATTTTTGTTCATTCATCTTTATTCTCTATTATTTCAACCATTTTTCTAAATTCAATACGTGGTCTTGTAAATATCGTGATGCTACTTCGCTGAAAAGCTGTGTCGTCAGTAAATGTTGATGTGAGGACTCGGTTACTAGTTGGGCCCCAATAAACTACCCAAGGAGCCTTCGGCTTCAATTGGCTCAAGTGAGCATAACAAATTTCCTTCTTTTACAATAAATTTTTGATCGGTTAAATGACTATCTAACAGCCTATATAAGTTTACGGTCAAATTCAGTTTTAACTTATATGTAAGGCTAGCATGCCATACCTTATCGAATACTTGGAAATCGTCGGTAAAAAGCGCAGAAGAGTATTTTTGGTTTTTCTTTAAAGATTTGTTTAACAACATTGACTAACCTATGAGTATGTTTGATCGTTCTATGTTTTTTCCTAAAGCCGAATTGACGGTTTGTAGCTTAGAATGGGGTTCAGCTTAGTTATTAACATCCTCTCAAATAGCTTTGACATATTAGATAAAAGGCTTATAGGTCTGTATGATTCAATTTTTGTGTGGTCTTTTCCTGGTTTAGGAATCATAGTTATTAAGGAGGAAAGTACTCAAGACGTAAAATGGCATTAAAAATAAAATTAATAATTTTGCGGGCCTTACGGGCAACTCAAATAACATTTTTTTATTACTGATTTTATCAAAGGAAGGCTTACGACTGTCATTTTAAGTTTTCTTCACGGACGCCATAATAAATAATATTATTGAGTAGTTGGGTCTAGGTCTTCCATATAGTTTTTTAGTGATGCTACTCTTCGAGATTCCAGCATCTCTTAGCCGTTTCGTGCATTATTTAAGTCTGCTTGTGAGTTATGTATCTGTCCATCCCAAATGCGTCTTGGATTTTTCTACACTATCCAAGTTCTGGTTATACTGTATTCAGAAGGCGACTTTTTATTTATTTTATTGTCATCACTCAACAAAATCGATGAGCAAAATTGTTTTTACTTTTGTTTTTATTTACATCAGTATTGTTATATTTTTCTGTCTTAAATTAGTAAAGCATAATGCCTTTGTAAAAGAAAATAATTCTTGCAAAAAAAACCGACTTCAAAATAGTTAGAAGTGCACCAATTCTAAACTAAAAATGTAAGAAGTAATCTGTAATAATTAGATTCAAACCAAATAATAGATGCGCCAAAATTAGAGGGGAAAAAAGTAGACACTATGTGAATGTTAAGCCTCTCCCTATTACTGTTCAAAAGTTAAGCTATTTTCACCAGCATCCGTCTTTTATGGGGACACCGTTCAAGCCTCTGTCTATAACGGTTTCAAAGATAGGGTCACATAGATCAAATAACATCACCTATTCGGATACCCTTTAATTTACAATTTTAAATTGAAGACCTGTTGTTATATAGGACTTGGCTACAAAGATTCGTTGTAAATTTCAATTATCTGTCTATAACGGTTCAAACATTTAACCATATACATATATCAAATTATATGAACTATTGGGACACCCTTTACGTTATAATTCCAAATATTTATACTTGTTATTATACCAGAGAAAGTAGTGGAAATTCTGCCTAATTTTCAAGTGCTTGTGTTTAACGGTTCAACAGATAGGACCATATAGATCAAATTACATAATTCATGAGGACACCCTTTAATTTCCAAGTTTAAATTGTATATTTGCTATAGTGGACTTTGCAATACAGGTACCTTGTAAATTTCAGCTGTCTGTCTATAACAATTCAAAAGTTTGGCCACATACATAGAATTACATTAACTATTGGGACACCCTTTTATTTCCAAATTCAAATTTTATACTTTTTGTTATAGCCGACTTAGCAATACAGATTCTTTGTAAATTTCAGCGGTCTGTGTAAAACTGTTTAAAAGTATGGCCATATACATCAAATTAAATGAACTATTGGATCACCCTTTAATTTATAATTTTGAATATTTATACTTTTTATTATAACGGTAATAGTAATCATGTATGTTGTATGGGGACACCCTTTAATTTTTAATATAATGAACTGTTCTTAAAACGGGACCAACCTGAAAGCATAACCTTTTAAACAAAGAAAAAAACTTTTAAAATCGGTTCAGAAATGGCTGAGTTTTGCTGTTACATACATAAAAAAACAACATTCAGACGAATTGATAACCTCCTTCTTTTTACTTTACCATACGTAGTATAAGGTAAAGTATAGTAGTAAAAAAATCGAGGTCAGGATTTCGACTGATTTACACGTTTAGAGGTCCCCTGAATCCATTTTGGCTATTTTCGCGATGATGTCTGTGGGTGGGTGGGTGTGTATGCCACTATTTTTGTGGAGTTTGTACAGGTCATACCGTATGACATATCCAAATCAAATTCAGTATTTGCCTTTGGTTTATGGAGATGAACAGCTGTGTAAATTTTGCCCATAATCGGGAAGGGGCAAGGGGTAGTTTACCTAACACACCAAACCGAAAATAATTAATTTTTCGATTCGAATATACTTTGAACTTATATTCTTTATGCAATATATCCATAAAAATATCTGTTTCCATTTGGTATGGTAAAGTTGAGTGTAGGCCACTCCAGTTTTATTTTGTTTGTTTTTTTTTTTAATTTATATGCAATATGTTTTTGTTTTGTTGCATTCTTTTTTTGGTTAAAATATATGTCACGCAGATGAAATATATGAATTCAGTTTATATTCTAAGTTGAAAGAATGTTTTATTATTAAAAATTAGTTGATTAATTTTGAAAGAAAAAAATTAAAAATTTTATTTTAGACGCTAGCAGAATGTAATGCATATTTTGGTTCGCTATATACATACATACATATATACATACATACATATATACATACATACATATATACATACATACATATATACATACATACATAAATATGTACATATGTATGTATGTAGTACATACGTCTTCAGCACTCTTCACATCTATGTAACTACTTTGGGTGGTGTTAACTAATTCCACACCAAGGCATATTTAACCTTGCTTATTTCACAGCTTTGATATAATGTTGCCAGAAACATTTCAATGTTTTTCCACAGCAAAAACTGAGTACTGCAACATTTTTTCATGACTTAAGCCTGGTACTCTGTTCAGTTTTTCATGCGGAATACTGTCAAACTACATATGTACATAAAACAATGTGGTATATTTAAAAGCAATAAAGTCATGAAATTCTTCCAAATCGCGAGATAGACACCACATTTTAAATGTCAAATTTTCGTTGTGAAATAATGAATGTTCCTCAATATTTTCCACAAATTCGAACAGAGTACTAGGCTTTTTTCGTAAAATTTTTTATGTACATATGTAGTTTGGCAGCATTCCGCATGAAAAACTGAACAGCGTACCAGACTTAACTCAATAGCATAGGTCCAAATAGGTTCAAGTATTATTTTGTAGAGTAAAACTTTATTTTCCAAAGAGAGGTGGGACTTATGTAGGTCCAAGCAGGCAGTACATATTTTTTAATTTTATGTCTAGATTTTTTTTTAACACTTACATACATATGTATGTACATATATGCGTTTATCTAAATGCATATCCAGATATTTTTCGTTATTATCGCTAGGAATTATAGAGCCATTGAGGATACAGCTGGACCATCATTTCGTCTTTTTGAAAAAGTAACGTGTGTTGATTTTTGGTTATTAACTTAAATATTCCACTCGTTGAGCCAAAGGTGAAGAGTATCAAGTTGCAGTTGTATGATTCTAGAACCATTCGAACACAAAAAACGCCTTCTCGTCTGCATAAGTTGCAACGGTTATGCCATCTCTTATCGGCGTGTCGTAGGTAAATATGGTGTACAAAACATGTTCAAGCACACTACCTTTTGGGATTCCGTCTTATATTTGACATATGTACATACATACATATGTATTAGAATTATAATTTTTTACTTTAACGTAAAAAAAATTGTTTCTTAAATAAGAAAGCAGAAATATATAAAATGAAGCTGGATGTATATTCTTTAATTTTTATAGTTAACCTTCCAAACTTTATCAAACACCTGCTGCATGCCCAAAAACACAGCAGAACAATTTTTGTTTTCGAAAGAATCAGTTATCACTTTGATTACTCTATGACTTTGTTCTGGAGGTCCGTGGTCATTTCTGCAACTGAACTGGTGGTCAGGAATAATGTTGGATTTAAAAAAAAAAGGAAAAAATGTTTGAGAAAATCGGAAGCAGACTAATTGGTCTATAATTAGTAGGGTTTGGGATTTCCCGGGAAACGGGCAAAAATATTCGCATTCCCGGGAAAAATTCATAGTTTTAATAACATAAAAAAAACGCAAATAACGACTAAATATTAGTATGAACAGTTTATAAAACAATTCAGGTTACAAAAATAACAAGATATAAAAAATCTATATAATTAATAGGCAAACACGTTTTTTGTAATCCCTTAATACTGCAGCAATTTTGGAAATACTTACATACATACAGTGGATCAATAAAGTTTAGGCACATCATGATTTTCAAGAGTGTTCTGTTAATAACTTTGCATCTGGTGCACTTAATAAAATTATTTTGATATCGTCTTAAAGATTGACAGTTATATTGACCATTTAGAACAAAAAATAATTTATATCTTATTGTTTCTAATATACAACGCTTTAAAAACTAAAAAACAAGCTATGTCTATCTAAAAAAAGTTTAGGCACTTACTGCATTAATGCCCTTTAATCCCTTGAATAACGGTAAATTTTCACTTTTTTATTTCAACTCATGTTTATGCACATGTTAAATCCTCAGTAGGCGAGAGTTTAAAAAAAAATATTCTTGGTATTTAATTCGTGACGAAAACGGCAAAATGAGCAATCGTTCAGAAATATCCGTGGATGTCCGTAAAATTATAATAAATCTTCATGGACAGGGAAAATCCTATCGCGAAATTGGTGTGATTGTACAGAGGCCCTATACCAGTGTAAGAAACATCATAAAACATTATGAAAAAACCAACAAATTAGTGCGTGAGAGGAGAAGTGGACGTCCAAAAAAATTTACATCTCGTCAGGAGCGTATCATTGTTGCTGCAGTGGCTCAAAATCCAAAGATTTCAGCTGTAGAATTGTGTCGGGAAATGAAGAATAGTTTTGGTGAAGACCTTAATCTACAAACAATAAGAAATACGCTGCACAGAGTTGGATATCATGGAAGAGTTCCCCGTCACAAACCTTGTCTTTCAGACATAAACAAGAAAAAGCGGTTAGAGTTCGCAAAACTCCACATTAATCAGCCTGAAGCCTGAAGGAACAGTGTGATATTTAGTGATGAATCGAAGTATAACATTTTTGGTTCAGATGGTCCACAAAAAATTTGGCGAAAAGCAAACAAAGAGCTTCAAGAAAATAATATTATTAAGACTGTGAAGCACGGTGGTGGAATTGTTATGGTTTGGGGATATATGGCGGCATCTGGAGTGGGAAATCTTGTCTTTATAGACGACAAAATGGACAAGCACTCTTATTTAAATATTTTAAAAGAAAACTTATCTCCAAGTGTTGCGAAGCTGGACTTAAATGGGAAATTCTTGTTCCAACAAGATAATGACCCCAAAACATTCTTCATATCTTGTGCAGGAATGGCTTATATACCACTGCAAACAGTTAAAAACCCCTCCGCAATCGCCAGACACGAATCCTATAGAGCATATTTGGCACTTACTAGAGAAAAAAATACGGAAACATCACATTACATCCAAAGAATCACTTAAAGCGACACTTCGCTTAGAATGGAAAAAAATTACTCCTGATGAAACATCTTACCTAGTAAGAAGTATGAGTAGACGTTTAGAAGCAAATATCCAAGCTAAAGGAGGTTCAACCAAATACTAGACATGCAAAAACCCCGAATATATCGAAAATTTTCACATGTGTGCCTAAACTTTTATTACATAGACTTACCTTATTTTTTAGTTTAAAAGCCATTGTATATTAGAAATAATAAGATATGAATTATTTTTCGTGTTAAATGGTCAATAAACCTATCAATCTTGAAAATAGCATGAAAATAATTTTATCAAGTTATGCAGATGCAAAGTTACTGGCGAAACACTTTTAAAAATCATGTTGTGCCTAAACTTTATTGATTGAAAAAATAAGGTAAGTCTATGTAAAAAAAGGTTAGGCACACATGTGAAAATGTTCGGTATATTCGTGGTTTTTGCATGTCTAGTATTTGGTTGTACCTCATTGAGCTTGGATAATTGCTCCTAAACATCTATTCATACTTCTTACTAGGTCAGGAGTAATTTTTTCCCATTCTAAGCGAAGTGCCGCTTTAAGTGATTCTTTGGATATAATGTGATGTTTCCGTATTTTTTTTCTCCCGTAAGTGCCAAATATGCTCTATAGGATTCGTGTCTGGCGATTGCGGAGGGGTTTTTAACAGTTTACAGTGGTATATAAGCCATTCCTGCACAAGATATGAAGAATGTTTTGGGTCATTATCTTGTTGGAACAAGAATTACCCATTTAAGCCCAGCATCGCAACACTTGGAGATAAGTTTCCTTTTAAAATATTTAAATAAGAGTGCTTGTCCATTTTGTCGTCTACAAAGACAAGATTTCCCACTCCAGATGCCGCCATACATCCCCAAACCATAACATTGCCACCACCGTGCTTCACAATCTTAATAATATTATTTTCTTGAAGATCTTTGTTCGCTTTTCGCCAAATTTTTTGTGGACCATCTGAACCAAAAATGGTAAACTTCGATTCATCGCTAAATATCATACTGTTCCAGAAGGCTTCAGGCTGATTAATGTGGAGTTTTGCGAACTCTAACCGCATTTTCTTGTTTATATCTGAAAGACAAGGTTTGCGACGGGGAACTCTATCTAGCTCTGCAGCGTATTAATTATTGTTTGTGGATTAAGGTCTTCACCAAAACTATTCTTCATTTCCCGACCCAATTCTACAGCTGAAATCTTTAGATTTTGATCCACTGCAGCAACAATGACACGCTCCTGACGAGATGTAAATTTTTTGGACGTCCACTTCTCCTCTCACGCTGTAATTTGTTGGTTTTTTCGTAATATTTTATAATGTTTCTTACACTGGTATAGGGCCTCTGTACAATAACACCAATTTCGCGATAGGATTTTCCCTGTGCATGAAGATTTATAATAATTTTACGGACATCTACGGAAATTTCTGAACGATTGCTCATTTTGCTGTTTTCGTCACGAATTAAATACCAGGAATATTTTTTTACATTTGAAACTCTCGCCTACTGAGGATTTAAACATGAATTGAAATAAAAAAGTGGAAATTTACCGTTATACAAGGGATTAAAGGGCATTAATGCAGTATGTGCCTAAACTTTTTTTTACATAGCCATAGCTTGTTTTTTAGTTTTTAAAGCGTTGTATATTACAAATAATAAGATATAAATTATTTTTTGTTTTAAATGGTCAATATAACAATCAATCTTTAAAACGATATCAAAATTATTTTATTAAGTGAACCAGATGCAAAGTTATTGACAGAACACTCTTGAAAATCATGGTGTGCCTAAACTTTATTGATCTATTGTATATATTTTTTAATTACACCCTCATTTAAACTAAAGAAGCAATAATTGAAAAACTCCGTTAACAGAATATATACATACATACAATCGTAAAAATTTAAATGAAACGGAACACAGAATACAAAACTTGAAAAACGGAGAAATGATTACATAGAATTTTTATTTTTTATCCAATAAAATTCATTACAACTAAATGTAAAATTACATGGGCAAAAATGAAATCAGCAAAACCTCGTTCTGGAGAAATTCCTGTAAACACATTCTTGTTTTGTGGATTTGCCTGTAAACGCAGGCATACTCCTAGTACAAAACAGCTTACGGTGCTTATAAATCCGGAGAGAAAGGAATTAAAGGGAAACGTGCCAACCAAGCAGCAATAAACGAACTGAATGATGCCGGTAAGCAAAGTGTAACCAAGATAAATATCGACCAGTTTTAATTTCTTCGGTGTCTTGCTTACGTAGTCATTGTAAAACTTTTCAAAAACTGTTTTAAGTTGAACCATATTTCTAGGCTATTTTTTAATTAAACAATTCTAGAGTTAATTTTTGGTTGGTTGGCCACAGTCAAATAGAGTTGTGCCGGTCATGTACGACCTAGTTCAATTGAACGATTCTCGTAACTGCATGATTCTGACTCGTTCAGTTTTTTCTTTTTTATCGTTCATCGTTCGTTGCGTTTTTTTTTTCATAAAAAATGATCAACTGTTCAAATGCTTATTTTTCTTATTTTTTGTCAGTGCCGTCAACTGGTAAATCTTAACACTACGTCATGACGAGCCATTGATTTGTTTGCACATGAACAAAGGGTCGGCAGAATAGGGAACAATAATTTGTTTAATTTCCTCTGTGTGGAGAACACATATCGATGTGCATGCTCCGACAAAACATAATTTTCTGTTTGTCGTCAATGTTGTTCAAATGCTTACAGCACAGCAAATAGGATTTACACGCTTGATTAAAAGAAGGCGTTCTTAAAAAGTCAAACTTTCATACTAAAAACAGCATTTGATGGCAGACATCGTTGTGCGAACAAATGTTCTAACAATTCTGTTTGAACAAGAATATAACATCGACAACGACGGTCTTCAAGAGTGGTTTTGATGTGCGCACATGAATTTGAACAAATCAATGGCTCGTCAAGGCTGCGTGTAAAAAGCAAATTATCTTAAATTTAATTATTGGTTGATATTTAATGCAATAATCCTTAACCTTTTTAACCGACTTCAAAAAAAGAAGGAGGTTATCAATTCGTCTGAATGTTGCTTTTTTTATGTTTGTGCCCGCAGAACTCAGTCATTTCTGAACCGATTTAAAAAAATTTTTCTTTATTAGAAAGGAAATGCTTACAGATTGGTCCCGTTTTAAAAGTAGTTCAGAATTTTGAAAATTAAAGGGTGTCCCCATACAACATACGTGTTTTTTACGTGTATTATGAACCGTAAAGGGCAGCCTTTTAAAATTTTAAAAAACTGCATATTACTGTAGCTGCCAATAATAGAAATTAATAAAAAAAAAATACACTTAAAAATTAAAGGGTGTCCCCATATGTGACGTCAATTTAAATATATGAACCATTTGAACCATTATAGACAATCACTTGAAAATTGGACAGAATGTCCAATATTTATAATCAGAAATTAAATATTATTAATTAGAAGTTAAAGGGTGTCCCAATAGTTGATGTAATTTGATGTATATTGCAAAACTTTTGAACCGTAACAGAGAAACGGTTGAAATTTACAAAGAACCTGTAATTCTAAGTCCGTTATAACATCAAGTATATAATTCAAATTTGGAAACATAAGGGTGTCCCCATAATTGATGTAATTTTGCCTATCTAGCCCTATCCTTTGAACCGTTATAGACAAACTCATGAAAATTAGACAGAATCTCCACTACTATGTCCCGTATAATAACATTTATAAATATTTAAAATTATAAAGGGTGTCTCAATAGTTGATGTAAATTGATGCATATAGCCAAACTTTTGAACCGTTTTAGACAGACATTTGAAATTTACAAAGAATCTGTCCTTTAAAACAATTGTTTAATTTAAAATTGTACATTAAAGGGTGTCCCCTAGGTGATATTGTTTAACCTATATGGCCATATCTTTGGAACCGTTTCTTTTTATTACTGTGTCAGTAATAATAAGTGTAAAAAAATAAAGGGTGTCGTCATATCTGATGTAATTTGTCGTATATGGCTTTATCTGCTGAACCGTTATGGATAAAAATTTGAACGTACAGAACGTATAAAACTATGTCCGTTAGAGCAACAAGTATTTGATTTGGGTACTAGTTGTTACAGATTACTTCCTTTTAAATTTTTAGTTTAGAATTGATGCACATATATTTGTTTTGTAGTCGGTTTTTTTTTGCAAGAATTATATGTATTAATATTGAATTTTTTAAGTACTGTAATAATTCCACAATATATATATATATATATATATATATATATATATATATATATATATATATATATATATATATATATATATATATATATATATTTTATTTGCTAAAATTATTCAGAACAATACGTATACCCTTTATTTCACCTTAAAATCTATACTAAAATAAAAAGATTTATTTTTAAGCTGAAATTAAGAAACCTGATAAATCAGAAGTAATTAAATAATAAGTTAAGGGCCAATTTTTGACTTCGTATTTATCTTTAAGTTTTATTTAAATATGAAAATTAGTTTTTCACCACACACTTAACTTAATTAAAATACATATATTGATTCCTTTCTATAAAAATATTCATATTACATGTATTTCAACAATTTTGCTGTTTTTAAGTACATTTTAAGCATTTTTTTATGTTGTTTGTATTTTTTGTCTATAAATACAATGAACATTTTTTGTTAAACAGTTTTTTTCTGCAAAATTATCTGCAATCAGTCGTAAAGTAGCTCTGGGTCGGGGAACAGGTGCGTGCGTCATTGTCGTTATCGCTTAAAGTCAATCAGGCCGTCCTTGTTGCTTGGTACGGAACTGTTATTGGTGGTGTCTTAATCAGCCACGTGTAATCGTTTCGTTTTGGTTTATAATCTATAAATTTTAATTTCAATAAGTCGGATATTGGTGGAGCACCTTTTAAAAAACTCTACTGTTAACCGGAGGAGCACCATTAAACTTAATTTTTAAATGGAGGAGAACCAATAAACTCAAGACTTTCACTGGAGGAGCACCATTAAACTCATTAATTTTTACCTAGCTGAATTTGGAGTCTCACTTCCTATACGAAGGTATAGGTCGCGCTGCAGATTTTGGAGGAAGCTAAGGCGATCACACCCTGGCAAATTTGCGAACTGCACATGCCATTTAATTATTTATTTATTTATTTATTTAAAAACCACACACAATTATCTGCAATTGTTTTGATATTTTGTGGTGCTACCATATTTTTACCACAATTAAGTAAGAACATTTAAATAAGACTGAAAAACTGAAACTGTATTTAAATACAACTTAAAATTAAATGAAAATTAACTAAATTCGCATTTAAATACGAAGTCAATAACTGGCCCTAAATGTTATTTATGTATGTACTTACTTCTTGAAAATATACATATAATAAAGTAGTATCTCATTTCCGTCTGTCTGTCTGTCTGTCTGTCTGTCTGTCTGCTTTTCATTTACGTTCGCATCACGTAAAAACTACTGGATGGATTTTAACAAAATTTTGTGAGGAGATACCTAAGTATCTAGGATACTTCTTCCGCAAAAATATCTTATTTCCAAAAGAAAGTATAGAAAAAGCATTGAAAGGACGCAGTTGAACTAACCGGATATGAATACTTTAAAAAAGTTTTTTTTTATTATTATTATTATTATAAAATTTATTAAAAATCAACTTAAAATATATAAGGTACAATAGTATGAGATTTTACTTAAAAAGTACTACAACAATTACATCTACTTAATTAAATATGAGAGACTTTTAAAAAGACAGTGTTAAGGAAAAGTTTATTACAAAAAACCTTATATAAACTTAAAGTTGTAATGAAATTTGTTAACCAATCACCAGATTAGATTCTTTTTTTCAAAAGAATCTTAGTGATTGCTTAGTAAATTTCTTATAGTTTCAAAATAAGACGATCTGCATTTTACATTAAATGACAGCGTCAAGTCCCTTACAAATGATCTAATCATTTTATGTTCAAAATTGGATTGTAGTAAATCAGTGGGAAATCTACGAGGAAGGTTGTGTATTATTTTTAAGTTTTTATTCTGGATAATTTGAAGCTTTTTTTGTGAGTTTTAGCAGTTTTGAAATACCAGACTTGGCAACCATAAGTCAAGATCGGTCGGATACACATTTTGTATAACAATATTTTGTTTTTTAGATTAAGCCTTGACCTCCTGTTAAGTAAAGGATATAGTGCGCAACCACACTTAATTGACTTGTCACATATGTATTTAATATGTTTTTTAAACAAAAGTTTTTTGTCTAGGATAATACCTAAATATTTAATATTTTCACTAATAGAAATGACATTTCCTTGAGAGTACAAGTATTGTGAAGGAATACGTTTTGGCGATTTATTGTATGGAAATATGATAGCTTGTGTTTTGTTATCGTTAACTTTAATTTTCCACTTATTGAAGTATTTTTGGCTTGAGTTTAAAGCCTGTTGCATTCTATTGACTATTGCGTTTGATACCTTGCCCCAACATATGAAAGCGCTGTCGTCAGCATAAAAAGCTGCTTCTTGATTTCTGCGAATATTTATATCCGAGGTATATAACGAATACAGTGTGGGAGAAAGAATAGACCCTTGTAATAGACCTGCTGGTATTTGCTTTTCACTAGAGTAATTCCTATCGACACATACAACAAATGATCTATTATTTAAAAAGCTTTTTACTATTTTTTGTAAATAAAGAGGAAAATAAAAACTATTAAGTTTGAACAACAAACCATCATGCCAGATAGAATAAATGCCTTTTCAATATCAAGGAAGATAACTCCGGTACTTTTGCGCTGACTTTTATTATCTTCAATAAGTTTAATTACCCTCTTCAATTGATGAACGGTAGAGTGTTCCTTACGGAATCCAAACTGCTGGTCATTAATGATGTTATTTAAGTTAGAAAAATCTACTATTCTTTTGTGTACAACTTTTTCAAAAACTTTGTCTAGTAGGCTAAGAATACTAATTGGTCTGTAACTGGTTGGTATTTTAGGATCTTTTCCAGATTTGTATACTGGAATTACTTTGGCCCTTTTGAAACACTGAGGAAAATAGCCAGTACTTATACAAATATTAAATATTTTACTCAATGCTTCAAAAAAACAATCAGGCATGTTTTTAAGCACAATGGCGTTAATTTCATCTAAACCTGGGGCTTTGTTATTTTTTAATGAAAATACATGTGACTTTACTTCTATGACATCGGTTAATACCATATTACTACCACTGTGCAGGGACTCATTGTTAAGACTTTCGACGTAATTTGCAACGCGAGTATCCATAGATGATGGATTACTTAGAGTTAATGTATGGGAATTAGCAAATGCATCAGCAATTGCATTGGCTTTTTCTACACCAGTTTTTAGAACGTCACCGTTCACGAACATATCAGAAAGTGGTTAATTCTTCCCTTTAAGGGCTTTGGTAAGCTTCCAAAACTTTTTAGGACCGGGTGGCAACTTAGAGATAAATCTAGACCAAGACTCATTTCTATCCCTGTTTATGTGAAAATTGATAAGTCTGTTTAACTGCCTCATTATACTAATTAAATGGATTCTATAGTTTTGATCCCCACATTTCTGTAATTTACGCCTAAATTTATTTCTTTGCAGAATTAACATTTTCGAATCATTTGCGGGTCATCCCTCTAATGTACGGCCAAGAAAAGCAGTATCTCTTCTTTTTAGTCGAATGTAACAGGAGAGCATGAGTCCCTACGCAGTGTGAAAGTTATGTGAGTACATTTTTGCTCATTCACTTTTATTATCCATTTTTCTAGCCATTTTTCCAAATTGAGTATGTGCTCTTGTAAAAGTTGTGATGCTTCTTGGGCACTTTCATGAATACTTAAAAAAGCTGTGTCATCTGCAAAAGTTGATGTGTGCACAAGGGTGCTAATTGATGTGTACAGTAAATATAAAATTGGTTCCAAAATACTACCTTGGGGAACTCCGGCTTCAATGAGCTGTGGCGAGCTTAAAAAGTCACCTTCTTTTAGTAAAAACTTGCGATTCGTAAAATAATCTTTTAAGAGCTTATACAAGTTTTCAGGCAAGTTCAGCTTTAGCTTAAATATAAGGCCTTCGTGCCAAACCTTATCAAATGCTTGAGAAACGTCGATAAAAAGCGCAGAACAGTATTTTTTTCTTCAAAGGTCGTTTTAATTACATTTACTAATCTGTGTGTTTGTTGGATCGTACTATGTTGTTTTCTGAAGCCGAATTGATGGTTCGGAATACATCCTTTCGCGCTAAGAATTGGATTCAGCTTAGTTATTAATATTCTCTCAAACAACTTTGACATGTTTGATAAAAGGCTTATAGGTCTGTATGATTCTAATTTTGTGTGGTCTTTTCCTGGTTTAAGAATAATAGTAATCAAAAAAACCTTCCACTCTGTGGGAAAGTAAGCAAGACGTAAGATGGCATTAAAAACAAACAGAATAATTCTGCGACCTATAAGGGGCAACTCTACTAACATCTTGTTACTTGTTTTATTAACCCCAGGTGCTTTTTTAGTGTTTAAATCCGCTATTGCCCTTTCAATATCGCTAAATTCAAATCTTAGGTGTACTGCGGCACTAGTCTCTACTGGTGGCAACTCAACTATATCAGTACACATATTTGGAGTGAAAACCTTTTTCAAATGATCAACAAATAAATTACCTTTTTCGGTATCACTTCTTGCCCAGACTGCACAAGAAGTTCGCATGGGGGGCTTACGTACGACTGGCCTTTTAAGGTTTCTGCATGCACGCCATAATGAATAATCTGATTGTGCAGTTGCGTCGAGGTCTTCCAAGTAATTTTTCAGAGATTCTTCGAGATTCTAGCAGCTGTCTTAGCCGTTTCGTGCAATCTTTAAGTCTAGATTTGAGTTGAGGAGATCTGTGTGCTTGCCACTCTCTTCTAATTTTCCTTTTTTCAGCCAAGATTGTATCTAGCTGATTGTCGGGTTACTGTTGCATGTTGGGCAGCTGATTTGAGGATTTGATCAAAATTAATAAGACTTTGTTCCACGTCTTCTGGTTTTCTCAGCGGTATATTTTCCGAACAGTGAGTACTGAGATACTTTCTATATTTCAACCAATTAATGCTTGTGCTAGTTGGTGGTGACACAATATTTTGCTGGTTCCATATATAGACTAATGTGGATGAATGATCTGAGGATATTCGAGTGAATCTTCAACCTTAATCATTTCTCTCGAAATATCTTTAGTCACACCAAAATCAATGACATCAGCTATTTTTTGTCGATCAGTAGGCCAATAGGTGGGTTGTCCGCTTGATATCACATTTCTTGCATCATGCTGCTCATAGAGCGCATAAAACTGTTTAACGAATGCACTAATGTCTTGATACTTGCTTCGAGACGATTGTACTTACCAGATGGTGTTTGTTCTTTATGTTCAGGGTGCAAATTTGGAGTAGAATTGGTTGCAGGGGTCTCTTTGTATGCTGAAATATGATTGGATTTTAACATATCCGCGTATGAAACATGTTGGGTTGTTGATTGAGATAACTGAGGGTAATGAGCATTTGCTTGATATTGTGGCTGCCTAGCGGGAGTATTTGACTTCTGAGTTGACTTCCTTACCATAGAAAAAACTGGACAGCCTCTGTAGTTAGCAGTGTGACTTCCTCCACAATTGCTACATTTTTTAATCTTCGAGTCATCCTTTGGTTTGTCGCTTTGGGCGGAACAATGAAGCTCGCCACACACAACGCAAACCGGAGGCAACTTGCAGTAAGCCCTTGTATGGCCGTAGTCTTGGCAATTTAGACACTGTACGGGTCCTGATCGCTTATGCGGTTCCTCTACGCTTATTTTGCGGTGCAACAGATATCTCAAATTATAAATAGGGTGCGTTTCGTTCTTTTTCAATCTCATATCTCCAGGTTCCTGTTCAACGCGAAATAGAGGTTGAGGGACACGTTCTCGATTTCTGAGATTGTCTACACTTTTTACCTTAAATCCCGCTTTTTGAAGGCCATCTCTAATTTCGACTGGATCAACATATGAGTCTACACTTTTTATAACTACCTGTAGACCTTTACTACTCTTCAGCTGATATGTATAAAAGTTCTTTTTGCAGCTTTCAAACTCGTTTACTACTTTACGATAAATGTTTTCATCAATAAATTCTATTTTTGTTTCATCAATGTTACCACGCTTGATGGGAATTACATAAAATGTGTTCTCACCAATAACTGAAATCAACTTCTTTATTAAGTCGCTGGGGTTTTTCTCCCTTAAATAAATTGGAGGTGGTTTGAACTACCTGGGTGCCGTTTTTTTTCACTTGTTTCGCTATCTAAAATAGCAAAACGATTATGGGAATTTATTCCGTTAGAGTCCTTGTCTTTTTGTACTTTAGCCATTGGTGCAATCTGCGAAGATTTAAGGCTTCGACCTCTTCTCAATACAGTTATGTATCTGTCCATTCCTACTTGCGTCTTAGGTTTTTCTACACTATCCATATTAGTTCTGGTAACACTTTGTTCAGAAGGCGACTTGTTTGTAGTTATTTTATTGTCATCACATAACAACAGCGAGGAAAAAGATTGTGCACGTAAAACTGGCGTGGTATTTATATACAAATTGTCACTAGTTTTTTTTGTTTTTATTTATTTCAACATTGTCAACATTTTTGTTGCTCATTAGCCTTTATTGTTTTTATTTTATTTTAAACGTAGCAATTCAATATGCCGTTGTATAAAATAAGAAGAAAGAAAAAGAAAAAAAAAATATATTTCAAACAACTTTGTTGTTGTATTAAAACAGGTTTGTTTTTTTTTTGTTTTTGTTTAAATTATTCACACAATGTATGTTTTGTTTTTTGTTAATGCGAGCTTAAAAAAATCGCGACCGCACTTATCAACGCACAAACTAAAATACTAAAATGAGAGGACTGGTTCTTGTGGCTTGTAAATCCAACATTGATTCCCTAGAGTCGGTAGTCTCTATAGAGTTTTCCACTGAAACACCTTGCAAGTACGTTGAAATTCTAGCTCTTAAAAAATTCTGAAGGTAGCATATAGCTAAAACGACCTTAATTGCTTTCTCTGGACTGAGGTTGATTGTAGTTAAGAGTACTCTAAATCGTGAGGCAATTATGCCGAAGGCATTTTCGTCAATCCTTCTGGCACATGAAAGCCGTTTGTTAAAACATTGTTGCTCTGGTGTTAGTGAAGTTCCACCATATGGTTTCATCAGATTTTCTCTTAGAGGGAATGCATCGTCTGCCACAAACACGTATGGTAATGGCACCTCAAAGTTATGAGGTTTTGTTGGTGAGGGCAAATTCAATTGATTATCTTCAAACATTGAATTGAATTTATTATTTGCAAACACACCGGCATCTGACACTCTGGCATTTGCTCATATTTCTCATATTTTGCATTGACCAACGCCAGTGCCGCCCCTAGGGCAGGGCGACCGGGGCGATCGCCCGGGTGCTTCGGTTAAGGAGACGCAAACTTGTGTAAGGGAGAAAGAAATATCGCTGTCAGCGTTATGGATAGGATTACGAATATTGAATATTTGACGAAAAATTCGAATGTAATCAATGACCATTAAAACAAGCAACAATAAGTTGTGCTCCACTCGAGGCTCAATGGTTGCCAGGTGTAAACACCGTTTTTCAAATGTACGATGAACCGTCCAATGACGCCAGCGAGTGTTCGAATTAAAAACGGCTAGCTATTGAAAAGTTAGTATTGGTTCTTTCACTGTCCATAAAAAAGTAATAAAGAAGTAAAACACAAAAACAATAATATTATATTTGAAATAACCAATTGCCATACCATAAACATTCAGTAGGATTATTACGAACTGAATAATTTTTTACCATCATGTTTAAAAGACTGTCTGGAGAACAAAGACACAATAAGTAAGAGAAGAGGAGGCAACGACTGGAGTGCTTCTTAAGAAGGTCCCAAAGCTCACTTCCTATTTTGCTCCTTCTAGTTATTTGGCTGTCATCAGTGAACGTGAGTACACTTAATGAAGTTGAAATACTAGAAATACCAGATTCAGTTTCTAATGACGAAGATATTAATGAGAATGAAACTGACAAAACGATTTTAATTTCTTCTCCTAAAACTGTTGGCTTGATAAATACGGATCCATCTTCTTGGCCAGAATTAAAAAAAACGAAAATTTTTAAAGGGTCCTTGTCATTAAAGGCTGATAACTATTTATCCAAAAATTACCTAAAAAAAGATATTTTTGTAATCAACATCAGCTTGGTAGTACAGCAAATGAGAAAAAAATAAAACGTTAATGTTTACCATTCCATTTTTCATTGAAACTTTTTTTATTTACATACTTTGACTCCCTAAATCGAAATAAAATTAAAAAAAAAATCTATCTTTTATATTTTTTTATTTTTTATTACATAATATGTAACCCTTTTGTAAATAAAAGTATAAAATAAAAAAAAAATAAATTATTTGAAATATAAAATTTATTTACACCAATTAATTGTGTAGGGGCCAGATCACAATCTCGCCCCGGGCGCCTACTAATCTTGGGGCGGCCCTGACCAAAGCCATTAAAACGATGCTGTAAGTCTTTTTATAACTAAAGTAATATGAGCACGAATTACGTGCTTTTGTGATGTTTACATGCTTCCCGTCTATGGCGCCAAGACAGTTAATAAAATTCCAAAGTTCATTGAATTCTGCACCAACAACTTTCCATTCTTCTTCACTAAACTAAAATTTAAATAAATTAAATTAAGTCAAACAAAATTAATTAACACAACAAATTTTATTTTTAGGAATTTTCGTTACAACCCAAAAAAACTAAAATGCGTGTCGGAGGTAAAACGTCATGGTTTGCTTATGCGAGCGGTGAACTGCCCGGAAGGGACGAAACCGAGATTTTGGGTCAATGTTGGGCGACTCTTTACAAAAAGCTGGACGTGCGGCAACAACTGTTTGCCAATAAAACAATATCCGAAGTACTCAATCAGGGTGCCCTGGGCAATTTGAACGAGACATCATGGAGAGCTTTCGAAAAGCAGTCTAATTTTCAGACCACGTCACTACAAACCGCTTCCGCCGCTCCCTCACCTTACGCCAACTCGTCGACCAATTCGTTCTCAGATTATAGTGACAACCCTGTTTATATCTCCATTGTCCGTCCGTGGCACAGCAAACACCACAGACAGAGCAATACTTGTCTGTGCAAGATATTCTTTCAGATGAATCTTACAACTAAAGTCTGACATATTTTTAAGTTTTTTTTATGCAGTATTTGTTATTGTTTTTTTAAGTATTTTTTCCTAAATTATACTTTAATTTTTTCATTACATGTATTTTTTAATTTAATAAAAAAATTTAATTTTCTGAAATTAATTTGTGTCAAAATTATTGAAATAATTTACATACTTACGTGTACGAAATTTTTCAGACCAATAATTATAGCTTCGCAAGTTTCAAAAGTTTTGCCCGTTGACAAAAATCGTAAAGTAACAGATAATCTTTCATGCGGCGAAATAGCTTCTGTCATCTGTGTGTCTTGCTTTACAATTAAACGGGCAACCTTCTGCAGCAACTTCTCATAAATACAATTATCCCATTCTTAAGAAATTTCGGTAGTCTTCAGGACCGGTTGCTTCTAATTCCCTTAATAAATTGGTACGGCAAAATTCTCTTCTTTTTGACAACCATTCCTTTGCCTATATTCTCCTTTTTCTTTTATTTTCTTTTTCCTCTTCTTGTAATATTTCATGTAGACTATTGAGGTTTTTACAGGATGAGTATTACTATGGCCACTATAACAAATAGTAAAAATTAAAGGGTGTGCCGACAGTGACGTGATTTACATGCACATTGACTAATTTTTTAACCATAATAGATAGACTCTTGAAATTTTCACAAATGGTGTATTACTATGACCCCTATAAAAACAATAAAAATTTAAAGGGTTTTGTCGACAGTGACGTGTTTTGCATGTATAACGACATATTTTTTGAACCGTAATAAGTAGACTCTTCCAGTTTGTATAGAAGATGTGTTGCCATGGCCGTTATGATAATTACTAAAAATTAAAGGGTGTTCTAACAGTGAAATGTTTTTTACGTATAGTAACTTATTTTTGTAACAGTAATAGGTAGACTCTTGATATATTCATAGAAAGAGAATTGCCATGGCCGCTACAACAAATAACAAAATTAAAGGGTGTTCCGGCAGAGACATGATTTGTCCGTAAATAGCCTTATTTTTTGAACCGTAATAGGTAGACTCTTTAAATGTTTACAGTAGATGTTGTACTTCGGCTGCTGTAACAATTACTAATATCTAAAGGGTGACATGTTTTTCACGTATATTACCTTATTTTTTGAACCGCAATAGGTGCATGTATATTTCTATAGTGTATTACCTTGGCCGCTATAACAAAAATTGCTAAAATTCAAAGGGTGTTCCAACAGTGATGCAATTATGACTTTAATTTTAAAATTAAAGGGTGACTCATAAGACATGAAAAATAAACAACTTGAATTTTTAAAGTTGTACTAAACATAGTACGGAACCCTTAGTGTGTGAGTCTTGAGTCTAACTCGCACTCGCACATTTATTGTTGTTTACATTATTCGTGATTTACTTTTTATTTTTAGTAGTCAGCTGGTAATGTTTGTCAAAGAGAAATCTGAAGTTGTCAGAGTAAAAGTGTTCTAAATTCGTTAAGCATATGACTAAATTATTTAATAAAATTATTCAACAAAAATAAAATTTTAATAAATTTGTTAAATAAAAAAATAAAAGTACTGAAGTTTGATTTATTTAATTTTAATACACAAACGTAAAAAATAAGTGAAAATGACAATAATAAATACTTAATTAACATGTAAAAGAAGCGCTAAAAAGCGAGATTTGTTTTTTTTTCTTTAAATCTAAAATTTGCGCTCCATAAAACTCAATTAAGTAGAGAAATTATAATAATGTAAGTATTGCTTAATGATATTAAAACAGTTTTTTCAAGTTCTTTTTCTTAGGGGTCTACACAAAAACAGTGCTCAAACTGAAATTTTTTTAAATTTATGGAGCAGGACACCGATATAGCCAAAGGGTTTGTTAAGGGGTACACTTTGAACAGTTATGGGCTAAGCTTGCAAGTGAACTGAATGCGTCGGGACCACCTACTAAGGAAGTACCAGGTTGGAAAAAGGTAGGTAGGGAAATAATTCACTAAGAGCTATCATTAAAGTATTTTTTTTAGGTATGGACCGACATGAAGCTTAGCGTAAAACAACGTTTAGCTCACAACAAGGTTGAGGTGGGTAAAACTGGCGGTGGCCGTTTTAATAGATATGTTATATCTCCCACAGATCGCTGTGATATGCGGATTGTATGCATCAGTGGATGGTGTTGAAGGTACAAAGAGTTATGGTGTGCCGAACAAGCTCTTAGCCACCACACCAACCGCTTCGCAATCTTCTACCGCACTCAAAGTACTCTCAAAATCTGCTAACGTAACACCAGTCGCTCCGCAATGTGCTAGTACATCGAAATCACAAGATGAAATGCCAACGGGTTCTCTGTTAGAATCCTTCTCAGTTGAAACACCGGCTACTACTTCCATAACGCCAACAACCTCAACCCCAGTAAGTAGCCGAAAACGGAAGAAACAAGTCCTGGATATCCAGGATGTTTTGGAAATGGAAGACGAACATTTCACTAAAATGTCTAGCAGTTTGGAGAAAATAAGAGCGTAAATGAAAGAAAGCAGTAGATATTTAAAAGATTTAAATAAAAATATTAGAGAGCTTCGATTACTAAAAGATAAAGAATTAAAAGAAACTATTAGGCACAACTATGTAATGGAAAAAAGCATGGAAACTAGAAATAAAATAAAATTGAAACTTTTGGAGCTAGAGGAAATTAAGCTGGGTATAAAACAACAACAATCAAATGGATCTCACTAGTTTATAGAAATATTTTTAAAATTGTACCTGAATTATTTAATTTTTGTTAACGTTTTTTACTGTTATTTTAAAACAACAATCAAGAAGATGTTGATCTTATTAGTTTATATAAATATTTTTAATATGTTACCTGAATTGTTCTCTTAAGTTTTGTTTTTCCTGTTATATTATTTAATAACATGTTTTTGATTAAAATGTTATAGTTAATTTATTTATTTTTTTTACTTTAATTCAAGGAACTAGCAATACACCGTGATTCCAGAACATGCCTGTATATATGTATGTATGTTTCCTAAAACATTGTTATTTAATGCTGGTTGTAGTATTTCATCATTGAACTAATTTATGTTATCGATTGTAATACACAAATTTCGGAAAATATAAAAAGCACGTATTTGAATAAATTACAGTGGAACATCTGTAGATTTCAGTTCTTTCTTAAAATCGGAAGCAAGATCCATTCATCCCCAAAAAATCCCCAAAATATTGAAATTATCCTCAACGAATCCCCCAATCTCCAAACTAAATTTTTAATCCCCATTGGCAAATAAAAATCCCCGATTTGGGGATAAATCCCCTAATCTGACAACACTGGTTTTAAAATAGATTTAAAGTATATTTTATCTATATATATAAAACAGGATGTGTGTATGTATGTAACGTATGGACTCCAAAACGGCTAGGCCGATTTTGATGAAATTTTCAGGAAATCTTTAGAATATTCAGGCGGGTGACACTGTGAAGTCTGATTTTTGATTTTCGGTTTGCGGACGGAGGGGCGTGGCAAAATCCGATTTTTATATTGCACCACCAATGACAGATACATATGTATATTTATTTTTTTTGAAAGCCGTTCTCATGTTTTTCAAAACAAGATATCAAACTCTTAAATCGGTTATGTAGTTCCAAAGATATTTAAAAAAAACCTACATATGTTAATAATGATCCAATATCAAAATTTTAAAACTTTCGAAATATTGCATTCAAAAATCCGAGTTTTCGGTTTACTTACAAAATATTTAGATTATTCGATAACACAAGATATTCCGCGCTTACTAAGGTGCAACATTGTACAATAAGTTAAAAATAATATTATATTATCAATCGATGATAAACAACTTTGTGTACTTTTGCATTTAAGATATCTACATTTTGTGCACATTTTTGAGTTTTTTTCAAACGCTGATAAAAAATAACATTCAAACAAAGTTTGCTTTCAATTGCTCACTGACTGCATTTGATTCCTTCCCAAATCTAACAACCTTCTACAAAAATCCGGATTGGCGAAGTGCAATTTTGGCACCAAAAAATGATGATGTCAACATGAGTAAATGCCACCGCATGTACTAACATTAAAGGTTGGTTCACCGGTAATTCTTACTCGAAACTTAAACGCATCAAACTTATGCAACGGAACCAGCTTGACAGTCATAAATTGTTCACCAAATTTAATCGAGGCAACAATCATCGGTGGTAGATTCAAAGGCGAAGACGTACTTATTCCACGAATTCCGATGATTTCCAACGATTTACCATTCCAATTCAAGCGGCTCCAATCCCTTTGCGTCTTGCCTTTGCTATTACAATCAACAAAGCACAAGGCCAATGATTGACAATTGCTGCTTTATTTTAGAAAATTCATGTTTTTCACACGGCCAGTTGTATGTGGCTTGCTCCCGAGTTGGCACACCAAAAAATTTATACGTTCTTACACTAAATTAAAAACAAAAAAACATTGTCTATCCGCTGGCCTTAAGATGAAGTAATAAATAAATATAATTTCCAATTTGCCTTTAATACATGCCTTTCTTTTTTGATTGAGACAATATTACACCATATGTAAGTTATTCTGCAAAAAAACTTTATGAAAGTATTTCATGGATTTCTATTTAAAGGCCGTATATTTCGTTAAAAGCTCAATTTAAATCTTGTGGTAATACAACACTACTGTTTGCTTAGGGCCAGCAACGCGGACCGGGTCAGCTAGTTTTTTTATAAAAATTTTTGTTTTTCTACTATTATTTGTTTTGTTTCATTCTAGTTATGTAACCATATTTAATACATAAAAAGTGGTTTTTTCGGTTTAATGGAACCCGTGGAATCTATAGAAGCGAAAAATTTATTTAAAATCAATTTTATTCCAAGTACTTAAATTTATGTTTATTCAGTGCTTTCTTGGATACAATTAAAAGCACTAAAAGGAAAAAAACGCACAATTTGCTTTGTAATTTCTTATTTCAATCGGCAGTTTTTGACATCTACAATTCACCAATTCACCGACTGTTTTACCAACGCTGTCGCCGCCGCCGATTTTGTTATAAATTTATCAGCTATGAAAATTTTTGTATTAATTTATCGATAAAAACAACTTTTTTGTATAAATATATTAATGCATAATATAATATAATATATTAAGAAACCTGCACAAATATAAGAAATTTTAAGAAACCTTTTAATTTTAACACTATGTTCTTGAATTTTTTGTAAATTATTTGATTTTAAATGAAGTTTTAGTTAAAATATCTATTAGTAATTTTAACTTTTTCTCTATTTAAAAAAAAAAGCATTTGATTATTTCAACTGTTTTTGATTAAGAGAAATTATTTCTAAATAGTAGCATTAAATTCAATGTTTTTCATATGGACCGACATAATGAGAAAATTTTAGAAAAAGTTGTAGTTTTACAATATGGGTAATGAGAAAAAGTATAAAAGAAAAATAGAAGCATAATTTGAAGAAAACAAATAAACCAAAATAGCTTTTATTGCTAACAGAAGTTGGCTGAATCAACAACAAATATAAGCTGGTAAATATTAAAGTAAAATATAAATAACAAGAAGGAAGCTTTGGGTAGTGGCAGACTTCGTTCTCACCAATTGACGATAGATGATTGAATGCAATTTTTATCATATTCCTTTATCCGAGTTTGATTGGTTAAATAGATGATGTTTACAACTTAACACTGTCTAGAAAATGCATTCTGTTTCTAAAACGTAAACCGACCTTCATATTTAAGTCGTAAAAATGGCCTTAAAAAATCTGTGTGGATTTATTTATCAATAACTCTTTAGCTGTTTAAAGGTCGATGAACCATTAAAACAAGGTATTTTAACTTCTGATAATTAAATTTATTTATAAATGGAAAACTTAAAATTATGTTGTAAAAAAGCAATTAGAAAAACGTGTCTTTTTGTGACGATGGAAAAATTCACAATAATCATCGTTGCAAAAATTTTTAGTGCACCAATTCAATACTTGAATGTCAAATAATAGATATGTATATAAAGTATGTAATTTTAAAGAGTTACTACTACAGGGCTCCCCTTCTAGAGATCGTGTCTAAAAACCTAGCTGGAAAACGTATTCGACGTATGGTTCTCGTGGACCGGGAATCGATTTCGGGTTGCTTTTCACTAGTCTGAAATCGCTGCTCCGCTCGCTGAACGCTTCGTTCTCGATGAAAGCAGGTTTCAGCCTGTCGCAAGAAATATTGGTTGACGTTCTGATGTACAACTGTTCCGATGGCAACGCCTGGCGCTTCAGTGGTCAGAATCAGCTTAGTATTAGGGGCAAGGTGAGAAATAAGTGTTGCGTTAGCTGTCCCAATTTAATGGCGTGATTCGTTCTTTATGTTCCCTTTAATGAGTGACTGGAGTTTATTTGATTCGTTGTTGCGTTTTTTTAAATTTACCATGAAAAGGAAACGCTTAAGATCTTTCGCTACTTTTGGTCGCAGATAGTTTCGCACTGCTGTGACTCTCCGTCAACGGTTTGATGCCCGCAAGTGTTATCTTATGTCCTAAGAAATTTACTTCATTTTTTCCAAATTGACATTTCGAGACATTAATGGCCAACTTATGTTATCTTAGGCGGTCAAAAAGTTTTTGCACATGCTGTTTGTATTCCACCATGTCCTCTGAAGCGATCAAAATATCGTCGATGTACGCGAAAACGAAGTCGAGACCTTGAACGATAGAATTTATATGACGTTGAAAAGTTTGCGCGGCGTTGCGCGATCCAAAACTCGAATAATCCGAAAAGAGTTGTTATGGTCGTCTTTGTTCTATCGGCCGCTTCCACGGGTATTTGATGATATGCTCTTTGTAGTTCGATAACAGGAAAACTCGCTTGCTATAAAAAATTTGTGTGCAGTCATGCAGAAAAAAAATCGGGTATCGGTCGGGTACGGTTCCAGTATTAAGTACGCGGTAGTCGCCGCAGGGTCTCCACTCACCATTCGCCTTCTTCACTGCTGCTAGAAGGTTTGCAAATACCCTGCTGCACCATATATTCGAACTCCTTTTTTGCTGCTGGGAATTTTTCCTGCTAACCTACGTGGCTGCAAAAACACTTCCGGCCTCTTCGTGACAATATGATGCGTAACGTCAGTTTTGCTTGTTTGCAGAAAATGATTGGTATTGAGGGCTATGCTACAACCGCCTATCAGCGACAAATATAGTCATCTTAAAAAATGTATAATTGACAGATTTTGCGAAAAAGAGCAAAGGAAAATACATAGGCTGCTGTCAGACGTCGATTTAGGAGACAGCCGGCCTACTCAACTAGTAAGCGAATTCAGCGAACTAACCAAAAACAGAGTAAGCGAGGATTTTCTTAAGTCGCTCTGGCTCCAACGACTGCCACAACAAGCACGAGCCATATTGCAAGCATCTGGCGCTGAGCTGCCAGAGTTAGCCAAGCTGGCGACTATCGCCACGTGGTCGCCGCTGTGTCTTCCAACAAAGCAGATGAAAAATCAGTGTAAGTCGAATTGCCGCATTGGAAGAAGAATTGGGCAAATTATTCCGTTCACGTTCTCGTAGTCGGACGTTTTAAAATACGAAAAGGAAACAAAAATCTTTCACACCATCCTCGGGCATATGTTGGTACCATGACAAGTTTGGCGATAATGCTCGAAAGTGTCGGAAACTATGCAATTACTCAAAAAACTAAATTCTAAGCCTGATGCAACGTTCAGCTTATCAGACTTAAATTATATTGCTAGACTCTCATTGCTGGACAATCTTACTAAAATAAAATATGTAAATGTATCTGTTTTACCACCGTCTATGCGACAAACAAAAACGAACGTCAACATTTTCTTTATTTGCAGCCAATAGAACACGGATCAATACGTACGGTGAACGGCGCCTTAAGTTATCTTTTTCATTGCGACGCGTGTTTCAGTGGACTTTAATTATAGCAGATGTTTCGACGCCTATAATAGGGTCCGATTTTTTAAAACATTTTGATATTCTTGTAGATAAGAAACGCAACGTGCTTATCGACCGCAAAACTTTATTGCAAATTACTCGGGCACCTTCATGTGCTCATATACCGGAAATATTAACATTTAGTACAAACGATTTTTTTTATTTAATCGTTTATAATTAGTTTGTAATTTATAATTAGTTTGTTATCTTCTCGCACGCAATGTACTTAATCAAACTTTTCGTTGAATATTATCAAATTTCATTTGCCTGAGCAAAGCACGAAACCGATCACACATTCCGTACGGAAACAGCTGTTTGTCCTTTGTGTTATACATATTTATGTATGTAATTACATTAGAGCACCTATGAAATATATGTATGGGATTTGCAAAAATATTATTTGTTGCACTCCCCGCGCATTTTCGGTTATCTGGGGATTAAAAATTGAGATGTAAACCGGCCAGGATCTTGCCTTAAAAGGCTGTATAAAGATATTTGGAGTTATTTATCAATTAAACTAAGAGCTTTTCGTAATTTAGTTATATAAACTTTCTAGAATTTCAGTATTAAAATTACTTAATAATATTGCAGGCCTGAGTCAGTTTTTGGTCATTAAGCCATAAGAGAGTTCGTATTTACATGCTTCCAGAAATGAATGAGAACCACTCAAAGTTCAGTTACAAGATAATCTTCGATTTGAACTGGTAAAAAAACCATTAACACTTTATAGTAGGTTAAAAGTTTGTATGAACAAAATATTTGCCCTTTATAACTAAAAAAAGCTTATGTACATAAGGAAATCACGAAAACCTCTCAGTTTAAGAGTTATTGACTAATAAAGCCAAATATCTTTTTTACAGCTTTTTAAGGCCATTTTTACCACTTAAGTTAGAGGGGCCTGACCGGTTTATGGTTTAGAAACAACATTTTTACTCACAACGTATTTTTTACCACCAACATAACCGAAAATGCTAATGGATAACGAAAGTGAACAAATTATTTCTAAATTTAATATAAAATGTTTAAAAAAGAAGTTTCTATAAGAAAAAAAAGAAGGCGTTGCATTATAGTCGTAATTAAAAAGAAAGAACATTTTATTGTTTATTGGTGGAGTGATGTTACACCGCAGTATTTTTTAGTACTTTTGGCAAAAATTACACAAACAGCAATATATTTTAAAGTTTTCTTTCGAAATTTTGCTAAAAGTGATAAAAAAAATTTTACTTTATTTTATTTCACTTTATTTTATTTATTTTGTTTGAATTTGTTTGTCACTGTATTATTTAAAATTGCAAAACATACATTTTACTTAAATTAAACTGCAACGCATGCATTGTTTTTAATAAAATTACAAAATACATACATTTAAATTAGTTTAAGTAATAATTTGCATTTTAATTTAGGTCAACTTCTTACCTATTTTGATTATAAGTTTATATTTATTTCCGAATTATAAGCATTAAGTAATTTAAAATATTGTATAAAAAGATGAATAATAACACAAATAAATCGTATTGATTATACAGTCTTCATACACAAATCACGTCTTATTTTATAGTCTTTCAGTTCAAGTACTAGAAAGACATAGGAAAACAAAATAGTGTAAATTCAGACGAAACGTTTGAGTTTAATTCCACTAGATATCCTAATTGTACATTGGTGACCCCGACGTGATCTGTTTAGGAAGGCACGATCAATCTCACGTAAACAAATTGCGATTTGACTAAGCGAGCTAGCAGTTATCGGAATAAGCTTCCTGGCTTTCCGTATCCATTTTCACCACCGTCTACAACATTTCTTCAATGGAAGAATTGATTAGCCTACAGAGTATCTTAGGTGAAAACATTCAGCAGATCATCCGGAACTTTAAGAAGGATTCTGCTGATAGAAAACGTAAGGTTTCCTATTTCGAGGAACGCAGTCGTCGCCTTTCAGACAAATGGGATGAATTTAATGAGGTTGACGAAAAATTACGTTTGATTGTTGAAGACCAGTCTGAAGTAGATTACTTCAAAACCAACTATTTTGAGCAGATTCGGGCATTGGCGCAAGAACATATTGACCTATTTCAATCTGAAATAGTGCGCTTAAGAAAGGGAGAACTCAAGAACCCGCAGGCAGCTCCGCATGAACACAATGTGCAGGTATCAGCAGGGATTACACAATCACCTGGCAGCAAAGAATATGGATCAGAAGACAATTCTTCACAAAACTTAATTAGAAGGTTTAACGCTCGGATGTCAGCATTACAGAGGTTATTGGCTGGAATGTCAAGTCTGAGTAGCGATGAACCTCGGCAGTTCTACAACATTAGAATTGAGACCATTAAAAACCTATGGAATCAAATAGAAAAGCTATATGATCAAATATCGGATCGATGTTCAAACCCCCTAGCCAATGGTCTGGATCAAGATGCTTATGAAGCTCTGAGAGGAATGGTCATTGATGGTTTGACAAAGTTACAGGTAATGTCAGATCACCTATCAAACACAAGTACGGTAGGCCAACATACAGTCATGGCAACATCATTGCCGCTGCCGAAGATATCAATTCCCAAGTTTGATATGTTCCTCCATATGGTCCATCAACAACCGATACCTGATGTTCAAAAGATGTGGTATCTAAAATCGTATCTAACAGGAGAAGCAGAAAAATTTGTTAGCCATCTATCAACGACAGAAGGCAACTATGATTCAGCATGGACTATGCTGCAAAAACGATACAATAACAAACGGGTTATTGTAACAACACTGATCGAGAAAATCATAACCCAACCATTATGCACTTCAACTTCTGCTACTATTAAAAAATTGCACGACACAACTCGTGAATGTCTTTTGGCACTAAATAACATTGGGATTGAGACAAAGGGCTGGAACCCTCTCCTGTTCCAAATATTGATTAAAAAACTAGACCGAAGCATGCATATGAGGTTCGAGCAGTCTCTTAGCAAGCCGAAGGAGTTACCAACAGTTGAAGACCTTTTATCCTTTCTGGAATTCCAGTTCCAAACCATCGAATCCATCACGCACAGGGAGAAATTGACACTTACTTCAAATAAAACAGCAGCAACTATGGTGAAGAAAGCAACTAGGTGCAATTTCTGTAGTAATGGAGATCATGCTCTATATCTCTGTGGAAGGTTCTTAAATCTATCAGCCATAGAAAGGCTAAGATTTGTTCAATCACAAAGGCTTTGCTTCAACTGCTTCAAAAGAGACCACTCCTCAAAAGACTGTTCATCAGGCTCATGTAGAAAATGCAGCAAGAAACATAACACATTGCTACATATTGAATCGAAACTAAGTCCACAAGTCAAGCAGACTTCAATTTCCGCCCCGAACATTGACGTAAAACGTAATATTTCCAACGTAGCGGTGTCATCTGCTTCTACAGATGCCTTATCATCAGAGAGGGATTATGTAATACTTGCAACAGCAAGAGTGAAGATAACAGCATCTAACGGAAATTCAGCAGAGTTTCGAGCTGTTCTTGATTCTGGTTCACAGGTTAACCTCATTTCCGAGCAAGTGATCAGAAAATTAGGCGTTTCAACCTCCGCAGCATCATTATGTATTGATGGTGTAGGAAATGGCAAGAAACGTGTTACAAAAAGGGTAAATGTAAAGCTACACTCAAGAAACAATAAGTTTGAAACAAACCTAGAAGCACTTGTCATCCCGACAATTATTCCCCCGCAACCAAGTCAACATATTAAAATTTCCAAATGGCAAATTCCCAACTTAGATTTAGCCGACCCACACTTCAATCTACCGGGGAGAATAGACATTCTGTTGGGTGCTGAATATTATTTTAGCTTGATACAAAGAGAAAAGATAGAAATGTCAAGCAATCTTCCAATCTTGTTAAACACATCACTTGGATGGATTATCAGTGGAAAATTATCCTCAAGTCAAGATGCAAATGACGGTGCAACTTGTGCAGTTTTCACCAAGAATCCAGAAATTTTTGACGACGAGTTATTAAGTAACGTCATTGAACGTCTCTGGAGAATGTAAGACGATGGATCTGCAGATAAGAGCTTTTCGCAAAACGAACAATAATGTGAATCAATATTTGTACAAAATACTCAAAGAAATGATGACGGGCGTTTTGTTGTCAAGATACCCTTCTGTGAAAATCCTTCTGTATTAGGGGATTCTAAGGCAACAGCCTACAAGCTATTCCTTAGTCTTGAACGACGATTAATGAAAGATCCATTGACCAGAAATCAGTACATAAGTTTTATGAATGATTATGAACAAATGAAACACATGACAGAAATAGATATTAACTCAATATCAACTCCAAACTATTTTATTCCACATCACTGTGTTATAAAACCAGATAGCACCTGCTAAAACATCGTCCGGTTATTCGCTTTATGACTTAATGTACACTGGTCCAACGGTTCAAAGTGATCTATTTTCAATACTCATCCGTTTTCGTTTACCAAGATTTGTATTTACTACAGACATTGAAAAGATGTACCGACAAATCTTGATACATCCAGATGGCAGGAGATACCAGATTATCCTGTGGAGGAATGATCCCTCTGCTCCAATGAAATATTATCAGCTCAACACCGTCACATACGGCACACGATCTGCTCCATATTTGGCAACAAGATGTTTTCAACAGATTGCTTTCGAAAATGAAAGAGATTATCCATTAGGTGCTCAAATGCTAAGGGAAAATTTCTATGTAGATGATGGTCTTGGAGGATCAAATAGTTTAAGTACTGCAATCGAAACACTACACTACTTAACTACATTTTAAAACAACATGGCTTCAACTGTCGTAAATGGAGTGCGAATAATAAACAACTACTTCAAAACATTCCACAAGATGACCGGGAGGTAAATCTTGATTTTAATAGCACACAGAAGGAATCTATTAAAACTCTAGGTCTAATATGGCTTCCTAAAGTAGACCATCTTTGCATAAAGGTAAAGGTGGAACCTGCAAATATGATTACTAAGCGAAAAGTTAGTTCCGACTTGGCGAAACTTTTTGATCCACTTGGACTGTTGGCACCAATTGTTGTGAAAGCAAAGATATTTAGTCAACATTTATGGCAGATGAAATTGACATGGGACGAAGCACTGCCTGAAGATCTAAGCTCAACGAGGTCGAATTTCCGTGAAAGTCTAAACTCATTGAACAACCTTCAAATAACACGACACGTGTTCAAGGACAACATCCCATTAACTACTCAGCTTCATATCTTTGCAGATGCATCCGAGAGAGCCTTTGGCGCAGCAGCATACATTCGATCAACGTTTAAAGGTAACATACTAATAACAAAGTTACTCTGTGCTAAATCTCGCGTATCACCAATCAAAAAACAAACCTTACCACGATTAGAACTTTGTGCAGCACTTATGGCTGCAGAATTAGCTCAACGCCTTCGAAAGGTTATGCAAGTGAAAGGTTTACCAATTTTCTTATGGACAGACTCTGAGATTGTGTTGTCATGGATACAGTCAAAATCATCATCTTTCCACACATTTGTGGGTAATAGGATATCAAAAATTCAAACTTTGACTCTTCCAGAACAATGGCGACACGTTCCATCAAAGGATAATCCAGCAGACATTCTTTCAAGAGGTATGACAGCAAAGGCACTTTCAGATTGTCATTTATGGTTTTTAGGACCATTATTTTTACACGGAAGGAAGGAATGCTGGCCTGCAGAGTTTCGGCCACAGTTACAAATTACCTCTGATCTAGAAAGAAAAAAAGATTCAACGATTGTTTTATCAACTGTAAACAACTGCAGTTTTGTATACAATATTGATCATAAGGGTTCATTTAAGAAGTTACAGCGAATAAAATCATATGTCCACCGTTTCGTTAAAACGCCTCTGAAAAATATTCACTGAGGTCACAACTGAATGCCTTAAGTACAATAGAACTTGAGACATCACTAGAAATAATTGTACGTGCTATTCAAAGTTATGATTTCTCCAATGAAATCAAGCAATTAAACAAACAACAAGAAGTCGCAAAAACAAGTCCAATACTCAGCTTAACTCCATTTATTGATAAGGAAGGCATTTTGCGAGTGGGAGGACGGTTGGAAGAATCAGCCTTATCCTACGATGCAAAACATCCAATTATTCTTCCATAAAATGATGCACTAGTGAAACTTTTATTTAAATCAATGCATGAAGAAAATAAGCACTGCAGTCCGCAAGCTTTATTAGGAATCGTGAGACAACGGTTTTGGCCGATCAAGGGAAAATCCATTGCCAGATTAACTGTACAAAAATGCATACAATGTTGCAGGGCCCGTCCAAAGCTATGTCAACAATTAATGGGAAACCTTCCACGGGACAGAGTTACTCCTGCACGGCCATTCATTAATGCAGGTGTTGATTACTTTGGACCGATATGGATCCACTACAAAATAAGAGGGAAAAAACCTACAATGGCATATGTAGCTGTATTTTGTTGCTTTGCAACAAAGGCAGTTTATTTTGAACTGGTTAGCGAATTATCAACTGCACGAACTTCAACAGCGTCATAAGTGGAAAACTTTAAGTCCTAACATCAAACCAGGAGATATGGTTATCATTAAAGAAGATAACACATTAAGGATGAAATGGCCGCTAGGAAGAATATTGAAGGCTTATCCTGCTAATGATGGATCCATTCGGGTTGCTGATGTCAAGACCGCATCTGGAATATGTAAAAGGCCTATACATCGTCTCGCATTGCTTCCTGTTGAAGAGAATTCACAGCCAAACCCAACAAAACTGGACACAAATGCAACAAATGAAAATAAGATAGAAGAATATCAAAATAGCGAACCCAAAAGCAAGAGAATAAGACTAATATCCAATAATGTATGCATTACCTTGCTGTCTTTGCTACTTATTTTGCCAATGATTTTGGGAACGCCAATCAATAACAAGCTATTTGGGTCTCAGCTAGGAATTCATTTTGAAGAAATAGGATCGACTTATATATCTACAAGTCAATGGAATCTCATGGTGTATTATGACCTAAAAGCATACTGGACTGACACATCATTTTTAGCAGATGGCACCAAATCACTTAAACAGATTTGTAAGAAAATGAAGTCCAATGCAACTTGTATCAATATAATAGAACATTTGCAGCATATTGAAATCGATTTAAGTTTAGATAACAGACTGCTATACAAATCACGACAAAAAAGAGGTGCTATTGATCTTGTAGGAAATCTTGCACATTCACTCTTTGGTGCACTTGATTCTGAATATGCAGAGAAAATGTCATCAACTATCACGAAACTACAAGAAGACGACTCATTCATGCTAAACCTCATAAAAGATCAAACTTCAGTTGTAAACTCAACTTTGAACATCGTTAAACAGGGTCTTACTGCAGCAAACTTCAAATTTGACAGTCTTCAATCAACCATAAATGAACTAGTGAAAAACGAAGAATCACGCAATGAAGAATTGTACCAATTCAAGCTTGCTCCTCTGTTCAACATGGGTTTTATGCAACTATCACTTATTGCAAACAATTTACAAAAAACTCAAGCCTGTATCTTGGACTCTTTAACTGACACCCATCATGGAAAAATCAACCCATTGCTGTTAACTCCATTGCAGCTAGAAGTCGAGATAAATCAAATAAAAACGCATATGCCTGAATCATTGATGTTACCCGTATCTGAAAATGAATTGTTAGAGTTTTATAAGTTAATGAAGGTAAAGGGTGGAATTACCCAGAAACACGTAGTATTCAGTATAATGCTACCATTAATAGAGCGAGATAAATTTAAATTGTATAATTTAATTCCTGTTCCTAATGCAGTTAACAACATAATGCTAGCGATAGAAACATGTAGTCCTATCTTAGCGGTAGACACAAACCGGAGACGTCACTTCCCAATATTATCAGATCAACTTAAGTCATGTAACATCATCGAAAAGGACACATTCATATGCTATAATATTCAACTGGAATATACCTTCGGAGCAGAGAGGTGTTCATGTGAAATTAACTTATTTTACAACATTACTACTCCAAATTGCAACCTACATAAGCTCTCGGCTAGTGTAACGTGGAAACCATTAAATCATAAAAACCAATGGATATATTCATCGTCATCAACCACACAAGTAACAGCAGTTTGTGGGAAAGAAATTGCAACCTTTTATCTTGAAGGCTCTGGATTGTTTAAATTTTACAATTTAAATTTTCAACATCATTCAACTTCAGAACACGGTGTTACAATGGCATATTCCACATTAAAGAAAATGACACAACGATCTTATTCTACTCCGCAACCATCCAAAGATAAGTCAACACCCTCACCACAACCACGCCAGAACTTCACAATTCAAGTTTAAATTTAATGCATTTTTGTAATTGACTCCTCATCAATGCCGGGGAGAATGTACTTATTTTACTTTATTTTATTTCACTTTATTTTATTTATTTTGTTTGAATTTGTTTGTCACTGTATTATTTAAAATTGCAAAACATACATTTTACTTAAATTATGTCAACTTAAATTAAACTGCAACGCATGCATTGTTTTTAATAAAATTACAAAATACAAACATACATACATTTAAATTAGGTTAAGTAATAAAATTCCATTTTTATTAATTTGCATTTTAATTTAGGTCAACTTCTTACCTATTTTGATTATAAGTTTATATTTATTTCCGCATTATAAGCATTAAGTAATTTTAAATATTGTATAAAAAGATGAATAATAACACAATTAAATCGTATTGATTATACAGTTTTCATACACAAATCACGTCTTATTTTATAGTCTTTCAGTTCAAGTACTAGAAAGACATAGGAAAAGAAAATAGTGTAAATTCAGACGAAACGTTTGAGTTTAATTCCACTAGATATCCTAATTGTACAAATGGTATTAGGTATATAAAATATGTTTATTTAACACCTTTTTGTTATTATCAAATCTTTTTTAACAAATCTTTTTTTGTTGCTGCTGAAGTTTTCTTTTAGTACGACAATCAACAACATTATTGGGTGTGTTGAAGGAAATTACTCAATTTATATTTTAGTTGGCTTGTTTTTTTTACAATTTAAACAATTGTTCTGCGCATCTTATTTAGGTTTGGTTTTTACCATATACACTCGTTTTATTAGTTTTTTTTACGTAATTTTTTGATTAATTATTTGAAATGTCTGACACAAGGTATATTTATCTTACTAGGTAGTATCGTCCGCCTAGCTGATTTAGTAGTTCGACATGTCAAAAGATGTATGTGTTCAGAAATTTTATAGTGTAGAAGTGAGAAAGAAATAAATCATATACACGCCTTCTCAATTTTCTTATATGCTTTTTGACATTTCGAACTACAAAGCAACAACAAAATGCCATGTTGTTCTTGTATTGTTGTATTTGTTGTAGGGACGCCACTACCTAGTAAAATAAATATACCTTGGTCTGACATTTCAAAAAGCTAAATTCATTTTGGAAATGGAATTGATTTCTCATTTTGCTTCTATAAGAAACTTAAGAAGAAAAAGTTGTTCGCAATGAAAGCACTTTCAATTTGCTATGTGGAATTAATTTTTTTTCCTTCCCCTTTGTCCCTTGCGCGTCCTCTTTCAATCGTCCAGCTCTCGGTTCCAAGGCCTTTATTCTGACGCTTGATCAGTGTAAGGATCGGACGTTTTAAAATACGAAAAGGAAACAAAAATCTTTCACACCATCCTCGGGCATATGTTGGTACCATGACAAGTTTGGCGATAATGCTCGAAAGTGTCGGAAACTATGCAATTACTCAAAAAACTAAATTCTAAGCCTGATGCAACGTTCAGCTTATCAGACTTAAATTATATTGCTAGACTCTCATTGCTGGACAATCTTACTAAAATAAAATATGTAAATGTATCTGTTTTACCACCGTCTATGCGACAAACAAAAACGAACGTCAACATTTTCTTTATTTGCAGCCAATAGAACACGGATCAATACGTACGGTGAACGGCGCCTTAAGTTATCTTTTTCATTGCGACGCGTGTTTCAGTGGACTTTAATTATAGCAGATGTTTCGACGCCTATAATAGGGTCCGATTTTTTAAAACATTTTGATATTCTTGTAGATAAGAAACGCAACGTGCTTATCGACCGCAAAACTTTATTGCAAATTACTCGGGCACCTTCATGTGCTCATATACCGGAAATATTAACATTTAGTACAAACGATTTTTTTTATTTAATAGTTTATAATTAGTTTGTAATTTATAATTAGTTTGTTATCTTCTCGCACGCAATGTACTTAATCAAACTTTTCGTTGAATATTATCAAATTTCATTTGCCTGAGCAAAGCACGAAACCGATCACACATTCCGTACGGAAACAGCTGTTTGTCCTTTGTGTTATACATATTTATGTATGTAATTACATTAGAGCACCTATGAAATATATGTATGGGATTTGCAAAAATATTATTTGTTGCACTCCCCGCGCATTTTCGGTTATCTGGGGATTAAAAATTGAGATGTAAACCGGCCAGGATCTTGCCTTAAAAGGCTGTATAAAGATATTTGGAGTTATTTATCAATTAAACTAAGAGCTTTTCGTAATTTAGTTATATAAACTTTCTAGAATTTCAGTATTAAAATTACTTAATAATATTGCAGGCCTGAGTCAGTTTTTGGTCATTAAGCCATAAGAGAGTTCGTATTTACATGCTTCCAGAAATGAATGAGAACCACTCAAAGTTCAGTTACAAGATAATCTTCGATTTGAACTGGTAAAAAAACCATTAACACTTTATAGTAGGTTAAAAGTTTGTATGAACAAAATATTTGCCCTTTATAACTAAAAAAAGCTTATGTACATAAGGAAATCACGAAAACCTCTCAGTTTAAGAGTTATTGATTAATAAAGCCAAATATCTTTTTTACAGCTTTTTAAGGCCATTTTTACCACTTAAGTTAGAGGGGCCTGACCGGTTTATGGTTTAGAAACAACATTTTTACTCACAACGTATTTTTTACCACCAACATAACCGAAAATGCTAATGGATAACGAAAGTGAACAAATTATTTCTAAATTTAATATAAAATGTTTAAAAAAGAAGTTTCTATAAGAAAAAAAAGAAGGCGTTGCATTATAGTCGTAATTAAAAAGAAAGAACATTTTATTGTTTATTGGTGGAGTGATGTTACACCGCAGTATTTTTTAGTACTTTTGGCAAAAATTACACAAACAGCAATATATTTTAAAGTTTTCTTTCGAAATTTTGCTAAAGCTGATAAAAAAAATTTTACTTTATTTTATTTCACTTTATTTTATTTATTTTGTTTGAATTTGTTTGTCACTGTATTATTTAAAATTGCAAAACATACATTTTACTTAAATTAAACTGCAACGCATGCATTGTTTTTAATAAAATTACAAAATACATACATTTAAATTAGTTTAAGTAATAATTTGCATTTTAATTTAGGTCAACTTCTTACCTATTTTGATTATAAGTTTATATTTATTTCCGAATTATAAGCATTAAGTAATTTAAAATATTGTATAAAAAGATGAATAATAACACAAATAAATCGTATTGATTATACAGTCTTCATACACAAATCACGTCTTATTTTATAGTCTTTCAGTTCAAGTACTAGAAAGACATAGGAAAACAAAATAGTGTAAATTCAGACGAAACGTTTGAGTTTAATTCCACTAGATATCCTAATTGTACATTGGTGACCCCGACGTGATCTGTTTAGGAAGGCACGATCAATCTCAAGTAAACAAATTGCGATTTGACTAAGCGAGCTAGCAGTTATCGGAATAAGCTTCCTGGCTTTCCGTATCCTTTTTCACCACCGTCTACAACATTTCTTCAATGGAAGAATTGATTAGCCTACAGAGTATCTTAGGTGAAAACATTCAGCAGATCATCCGGAACTTTAAGAAGGATTCTGCTGATAGAAAACGTAAGGTTTCCTATTTCGAGGAACGCAGTCGTCGCCTTTCAGACAAATGGGATGAATTTAATGAGGTTGACGAAAAATTACGTTTGATTGTTGAAGACCAGTCTGAAGTAGATTACTTCAAAACCAACTATTTTGAGCAGATTCGAGCATTGGCGCAAGAACATATTGACCTATTTCAATCTGAAATAGTGCGCTTAAGAAAGGGAGAACTCAAGAACCCGCAGGCAGCTCCGCATGAACACAATGTGCAGGTATCAGCAGGGATTACACAATCACCTGGCAGCAAAGAATATGGATCAGAAGACAATTCTTCACAAAACTTAATTAGAAGGTTTAACGCTCGGATGTCAGCATTACAGAGGTTATTGGCTGGAATGTCAAGTCTGAGTAGCGATGAACCTCGGCAACATTAGAATTGAGACCATTAAAAACCTATGGAATCAAATAGAAAAGCTATATGATCAAATATCGGATCGATGTTCAAACCCCCTAGCCAATGGTCTGGATCAAGATGCTTATGAAGCTCTGAGAGGAATGGTCATTGATGGTTTGACAAAGTTACAGGTAATGTCAGATCACCTATCAAACACAAGTACGGTAGGCCAACATACAGTCATGGCAACATCATTGCCGCTGCCGAAGATATCAATTCCCAAGTTTGATATGTTCCTCCATATGGTCCATCAACAACCGATACCTGATGTTCAAAAGATGTGGTATCTAAAATCGTATCTAACAGGAGAAGCAGAAAAATTTGTTAGCCATCTATCAACGACAGAAGGCAACTATGATTCAGCATGGACTATGCTGCAAAAACGATACAATAACAAACGGGTTATTGTAACAACACTGATCGAGAAAATCATAACCCAACCATTATGCACTTCAACTTCTGCTACTATTAAAAAATTGCACGACACAACTCGTGAATGTCTTTTGGCACTAAATAACATTGGGATTGAGACAAAGGGCTGGAACCCTCTCCTGTTCCAAATATTGATTAAAAAACTAGACCGAAGCATGCATATGAGGTTCGAGCAGTCTCTTAGCAAGCCGAAGGAGTTACCAACAGTTGAAGACCTTTTATCCTTTCTGGAATTCCAGTTCCAAACCATCGAATCCATCACGCACAGGGAGAAATTGACACTTACTTCAAATAAAACAGCAGCAACTATGGTGAAGAAAGCAACTAGGTGCAATTTCTGTAGTAATGGAGATCATGCTCTATATCTCTGTGGAAGGTTCTTAAATCTATCAGCCATAGAAAGGCTAAGATTTGTTCAATCACAAAGGCTTTGCTTCAACTGCTTCAAAAGAGACCACTCCTCAAAAGACTGTTCATCAGGCTCATGTAGAAAATGCAGCAAGAAACATAACACATTGCTACATATTGAATCGAAACTAAGTCCACAAGTCAAGCAGACTTCAATTTCCGCCCCGAACATTGACGTAAAACGTAATATTTCCAACGTAGCGGTGTCATCTGCTTCTACAGATGCCTTATCATCAGAGAGGGATTATGTAATACTTGCAACAGCAAGAGTGAAGATAACAGCATCTAACGGAAATTCAGCAGAGTTTCGAGCTGTTCTTGATTCTGGTTCACAGGTTAACCTCATTTCCGAGCAAGTGATCAGAAAATTAGGCGTTTCAACCTCCGCAGCATCATTATGTATTGATGGTGTAGGAAATGGCAAGAAACGTGTTACAAAAAGGGTAAATGTAAAGCTACACTCAAGAAACAATAAGTTTGAAACAAACCTAGAAGCACTTGTCATCCCGACAATTATTCCCCCGCAACCAAGTCAACATATTAAAATTTCCAAATGGCAAATTCCCAACTTAGATTTAGCCGACCCACACTTCAATCTACCGGGGAGAATAGACATTCTGTTGGGTGCTGAATATTATTTTAGCTTGATACAAAGAGAAAAGATAGAAATGTCAAGCAATCTTCCAATCTTGTTAAACACATCACTTGGATGGATTATCAGTGGAAAATTATCCTCAAGTCAAGATGCAAATGACGGTGCAACTTGTGCAGTTTTCACCAAGAATCCAGAAATTTTTGACGACGAGTTATTAAGTAACGTCATTGAACGTCTTTGGAGAATGTAAGACGATGGATCTGCAGATAAGAGCTTTTCGCAAAACGAACAATAATGTGAATCAATATTTGTACAAAATACTCAAAGAAATGATGACGGGCGTTTTGTTGTCAAGATACCCTTCTGTGAAAATCCTTCTGTATTAGGGGATTCTAAGGCAACAGCCTACAAGCTATTCCTTAGTCTTGAACGACGATTAATGAAAGATCCATTGACCAGAAATCAGTACATAAGTTTTATGAATGATTATGAACAAATGAAACACATGACAGAAATAGATATTAACTCAATATCAACTCCAAACTATTTTATTCCACATCACTGTGTTATAAAACCAGATAGCACCACCACTAAACTTCGTGCCGTTTTTGACGCTTCTGCTAAAACATCGTCCGGTTATTCGCTTTATGACTTAATGTACACTGGTCCAACGGTTCAAAGTGATCTATTTTCAATACTCATCCGTTTTCGTTTACCAAGATTTGTATTTACTACAGACATTGAAAAGATGTACCGACAAATCTTGATACATCCAGATGGCAGGAGATACCAGATTATCCTGTGGAGGAATGATCCCTCTGCTCCAATGAAATATTATCAGCTCAACACCGTCACATACGGCACACGATCTGCTCCATATTTGGCAACAAGATGTTTTCAACAGATTGCTTTCGAAAATGAAAGAGATTATCCATTAGGTGCTCAAATGCTAAGGGAAAATTTCTATGTAGATGATGGTCTTGGAGGATCAAATAGTTTAAGTACTGCAATCGAAACACAACAATAGCTTAACTACATTTTAAAACAACATGGCTTCAACTGTCGTAAATGGAGTGCGAATAATAAACAACTACTTCAAAACATTCCACAAGATGACCGGGAGGTAAATCTTGATTTTAATAGCACACAGAAGGAATCTATTAAAACTCTAGGTCTAATATGGCTTCCTAAAGTAGACCATCTTTGCATAAAGGTAAAGGTGGAACCTGCAAATATGATTACTAAGCGAAAAGTTAGTTCCGACTTGATATCAAAAATTCAAACTTTGACTCTTCCAGAACAATGGCGACACGTTCCATCAAAGGATAATCCAGCAGACATTCTTTCAAGAGGTATGACAGCAAAGGCACTTTCAGATTGTCATTTATGGTTTTTAGGACCATTATTTTTACACGGAAGGCAGGAATGCTGGCCTGCAGAGTTTCGGCCACAGTTACAAATTACCTCTGATCTAGAAAGAAAAAAAGATTCAACGATTGTTTTATCAACTGTAAACAACTGCAGTTTTGTATACAATATTGATCATAAGGGTTCATTTAAGAAGTTACAGCGAATAAAATCATATGTCCACCGTTTCGTTAAAACGCCTCTGAAAAATATTCACTGAGGTCACAACTGAATGCCTTAAGTACAATAGAACTTGAGACATCACTAGAAATAATTGTACGTGCTATTCAAAGTTATGATTTCTCCAATGAAATCAAGCAATTAAACAAACAACAAGAAGTCGCAAAAACAAGTCCAATACTCAGCTTAACTCCATTTATTGATAAGGAAGGCATTTTGCGAGTGGGAGGACGGTTGGAAGAATCAGCCTTATCCTACGATGCAAAACATCCAATTATTCTTCCATAAAATGATGCACTAGTGAAACTTTTATTTAAATCAATGCATGAAGAAAATAAGCACTGCAGTCCGCAAGCTTTATTAGGAATCGTGAGACAACGGTTTTGGCCGATCAAGGGAAAATCCATTGCCAGATTAACTGTACAAAAATGCATACAATGTTGCAGGGCCCGTCCAAAGCTATGTCAACAATTAATGGGAAACCTTCCACGGGACAGAGTTACTCCTGCACGGCCATTCATTAATGCAGGTGTTGATTACTTTGGACCGATATGGATCCACTACAAAATAAGAGGGAAAAAACCTACAATGGCATATGTAGCTGTATTTTGTTGCTTTGCAACAAAGGCAGTTCATTTTGAACTGGTTAGCGAATTATCAACTGCACGAACTTCAACAGCGTCATAAGTGGAAAACTTTAAGTCCTAACATCAAACCAGGAGATCTGGTTATCATTAAAGAAGATAACACATTAAGGATGAAATGGCCGCTAGGAAGAATATTGAAGGCTTATCCTGCTAATGATGGATCCATTCGGGTTGCTGATGTCAAGACCGCATCTGGAATATGTAAAAGGCCTATACATCGTCTCGCATTGCTTCCTGTTGAAGAGAATTCACAGCCAAACCCAACAAAACTGGACACAAATGCAACAAATGAAAATAAGATAGAAGAATATCAAAATAGCGAACCCAAAAGCAAGAGAATAAGACTAATATCCAATAATGTATGCATTACCTTGCTGTCTTTGCTACTTATTTTGCCAATGATTTTGGGAACGCCAATCAATAACAAGCTATTTGGGTCTCAGCTAGGAATTCATTTTGAAGAAATAGGATCGACTTATATATCTACAAGTCAATGGAATCTCATGGTGTATTATGACCTAAAAGCATACTGGACTGACACATCATTTTTAGCAGATGGCACCAAATCACTTAAACAGATTTGTAAGAAAATGAAGTCCAATGCAACTTGTATCAATATAATAGAACATTTGCAGCATATTGAAATCGATTTAAGTTTAGATAACAGACTGCTATACAAATCACGACAAAAAAGAGGTGCTATTGATCTTGTAGGAAATCTTGCACATTCACTCTTTGGTGCACTTGATTCTGAATATGCAGAGAAAATGTCATCAACTATCACGAAACTACAAGAAGACGACTCATTCATGCTAAACCTCATAAAAGATCAAACTTCAGTTGTAAACTCAACTTTGAACATCGTTAAACAGGGTCTTACTGCAGCAAACTTCAAATTTGACAGTCTTCAATCAACCATAAATGAACTAGTGAAAAACGAAGAATCACGCAATGAAGAATTGTACCAATTCAAGCTTGCTCCTCTGTTCAACATGGGTTTTATGCAACTATCACTTATTGCAAACAATTTACAAAAAACTCAAGCCTGTATCTTGGACTCTTTAACTGACACCCATCATGGAAAAATCAACCCATTGCTGTTAACTCCATTGCAGCTAGAAGTCGAGATAAATCAAATAAAAACGCATATGCCTGAATCATTGATGTTACCCGTATCTGAAAATGAATTGTTAGAGTTTTATAAGTTAATGAAGGTAAAGGGTGGAATTACCCAGAAACACGTAGTATTCAGTATAATGCTACCATTAATAGAGCGAGATAAATTTAAATTGTATAATTTAATTCCTGTTCCTAATGCAGTTAACAACATAATGCTAGCGATAGAAACATGTAGTCCTATCTTAGCGGTAGACACAAACCGGAGACGTCACTTCCCAATATTATCAGATCAACTTAAGTCATGTAACATCATCGAAAAGGACACATTCATATGCTATAATATTCAACTGGAATATACCTTCGGAGCAGAGAGGTGTTCATGTGAAATTAACTTATTTTACAACATTACTACTCCAAATTGCAACCTACATAAGCTCTCGGCTAGTGTAACGTGGAAACCATTAAATCATAAAAACCAATGGATATATTCATCGTCATCAACCACACAAGTAACAGCAGTTTGTGGGAAAGAAATTGCAACCTTTTATCTTGAAGGCTCTGGATTGTTTAAATTTTACAATTTAAATTTTCAACATCATTCAACTTCAGAACACGGTGTTACAATGGCATATTCCGCATTAAAGAAAATGACACAACGATCTTATTCTACTCCGCAACCATCCAAAGATAAGTCAACACCCTCACCACAACCACGCCAGAACTTCACAATTCAAGTTTAAATTTAATGCATTTTTGTAATTGACTCCTCATCAATGCCGGGGAGAATGTACTTATTTTACTTTATTTTATTTCACTTTATTTTATTTATTTTGTTTGAATTTGTTTGTCACTGTATTATTTAAAATTGCAAAACATACATTTTACTTAAATTATGTCAACTTAAATTAAACTGCAACGCATGCATTGTTTTTAATAAAATTACAAAATACAAACATACATACATTTAAATTAGGTTAAGTAATAAAATTCCATTTTTATTAATTTGCATTTTAATTTAGGTCAACTTCTTACCTATTTTGATTATAAGTTTATATTTATTTCCGCATTATAAGCATTAAGTAATTTTAAATATTGTATAAAAAGATGAATAATAACACAATTAAATCGTATTGATTATACAGTTTTCATACACAAATCACGTCTTATTTTATAGTCTTTCAGTTCAAGTACTAGAAAGACATAGGAAAAGAAAATAGTGTAAATTCAGACGAAACGTTTGAGTTTAATTCCACTAGATATCCTAATTGTACAAATGGTATTAGGTATATAAAATATGTTTATTTAACACCTTTTTGTTATTATCAAATCTTTTTTAACAAATCTTTTTTTGTTGCTGCTGAAGTTTTCTTTTAGTACGACAATCAACAACATTATTGGGTGTGTTGAAGGAAATTACTCAATTTATATTTTAGTTGGCTTGTTTTTTTTTACAATTTAAACAATTGTTCTGCGCATCTTATTTAGGTTTGGTTTTTACCATATACTCTCGTTTTATTAGTTTTTTTTACGTAATTTTTTGATTAATTATTTGAAATGTCTGACACAAGGTATATTTATCTTACTAGGTAGTATCGTCCGCCTAGCTGATTTAGTAGTTCGACATGTCAAAAGATGTATGTGTTCAGAAATTTTATAGTGTAGAAGTGAGAAAGAAATAAATCATATACACGCCTTCTCAATTTTCTTATATGCTTTTTGACATTTCGAACTACAAAGCAACAACAAAATGCCATGTTGTTCTTGTATTGTTGTATTTGTTGTAGGGACGCCACTACCTAGTAAAATAAATATACCTTGGTCTGACATTTCAAAAAGCTAAATTCATTTTGGAAATGGAATTGATTTCTCATTTTGCTTCTATAAGAAACTTAAGAAGAAAAAGTTGTTCGCAATGAAAGCACTTTCAATTTGCTATGTGGAATTAATTTTTTTTCCTTCCCCTTTGTCCCTTGCGCGTCCTCTTTCAATCGTCCAGCTCTCGGTTCCAAGGCCTTTATTCTGACGCTTGATCAGTGTAAGGATGGCCTCATCCTCCAAAATAGGAGGAGGAACCCATACCTTCACTGTCGCCTGAAACGGAACCTGGTCCAAGGGGACGATTTCTATTTTGGCACATGGCCATAGTTCGCCAACATCACGGATGCAGTCTTTGAGGAAGCCTAAGGCCTTTTCATTACCGCATCCGATGATCTTGACGCCCTTTGACCACTTAGCGCCGTCAAACGCAGTGAACGAGTCATCGTCATTATGAGCGAGTTCTTCGACCAATCTGCGTAGGATCTTTTCTTCTAAGAGCAGCCATCTTTCATTAGTAATCTTACCACCGGGGTGGTTACGATCAATAATGGCTACTTGTAACTCAGGAGCTGACGTTAAGCTAGTTGAAGGCTTCAAACGCTTACCGTCAGGTACCTGCGTTTCACCCGACCTTTGCCGTTTACCGCTAGGTCTGTTTGCGGGGCCCTTTGAGACTGGTGCTTGACCTTTAGAGGTTTGTGCAGCCAGCATCTTGGAGCCTTTGCTAGCAGACTTCGCTTTACCGCATTGGTCATCGCCCTTCCTTGATCCAGCTGAGGCCCCTCTAGAAGTAGAATGGCGTTCATCCAGAATCGCGGAGGTGACGATCGTGTTCGGTCCAGGAGTAGCATGGGGCACGGTTATTACCTTCTTCGCATGCTTATCCTGGTTACTATCCGTCCAATTAGGCTTGACCTCCACGACGGTTGTATTAAGCATAGCCTCATACTTCCGAACGTGGTAGGTGTGCTTCCGCTTCAAACTCTTCTCCCGAGCAGTTAAGGACGCTGGATCGCGAGATACCAGTGACCTTAAATACCTAAGAGAACGTTTGTAGCCAGCTAGCCTTTTTCGTTCGTCCTGTCCGAGTCGTCTTTTTCCTTGTCACCCTTTTCAGGGCCATGGGCCTCCGGTTTTCCGTCCGTTTTCGCAATTGGGGGTGTTGTTTTATACCTCCACCAGAGGTGTAGTGAAAAACTGCCGCTCCACTGTAGACAGACGCAGACCAAGATGCCGCTCACTATGAGTCAGACACATCTTGGATTTAATACAAACCCCCACGGACCGACAAAAAGACGGACGAATAAGGTCTCCGGTATCCGCCCTTAACCTAGGGAACAGACGCTACCAGAGCGGTATTGACCGACCAAGTCGACCAGAAGGAGAAGTTTACCCACGGCCGCCCCTAACCTGGAGTACAGACGCCGCGAGTTATGGGTGGGTGGTTCTTAGTTCACATCAACTTGATGTTTAAGCCCCTGCACCGTGTCTGAAGACTCAAGGTGACCACCCATCGCAGGGGATGAATTGGCCTTGGTAGATATCTACTCCAATAGTGCATTTACACGGAGGTTGGCAGCGCTGCTTGTAACAACATTAAGACCAAACAATTTTTTACTTTATTATTTTTTTTTATTAATTTTATTTTAATTGTTTTATTAATTAATTTTATTGACATCGACAACAGCATTGTTGTTTAAGTTTTTTAATTTGAAGGATGCAGAGGTTGATGATGACGGTGGTGCTGGGTTGGGCGCCGCAGCTGTTAGTGGTATTGTTGATGATGCCGGCTACTTTGCTGAAAACTTTGTAAAAAGAAGACGATTTGAAGGTTCACCCACTCTGGTGGATATTTCTGCATTGAATAGAGATATAGCTGTTAATGCCAACAGACACAATAAATTTGCACTATTAGCTGGTTTGGAAATTGAAAATAACACTCGAAGTGAAAGAATTGTGTACAACAACATTACTAATGCTTCTGGTAAAAGCACAGATAGACAAGAGAGCCTTACTTCGAAACCCTTTTGCCCTCCCATATTTTTATACAATGTTAATATAGGACGACTGGTTGAACAATTAAAGGCTAAAACTCCAAAGATAATTTTCAAAGTAAAAAATGTCAACAAACATAAAAGCAAATTATATGTTTCATATCCCCAAGTTCACGCCGAAATGATGTGTTTATTGAGAGAGAAAAAAATATACTCGTATTCTATCACACCAAAAGAATTCAAGCAAGTTTCCTTAGTTCTGCGTGGTTTGTACCACAAAACCGATATTGTTGAGTTGAAAAAATCGTTGGATGAAACGAATCCCAATGTCATCGACAAAGTTTCACAAATTTACAACACCTTTTTCTACCAAAAACAAAATTGAAACTGGTCTTTTTATAGTGACTCTGCTTGCTGGTAAAAAGCTAAGTGACGTTTCTCATATAAAATATATTTTAAATCAATCCATAGTGTGGGAGAAACCTAAAAAGAAAAATCAGGAAATACAATGTCACCGGTGCCAACATTGGGGCCATATTTCCCATAATTGTAACTCGGAATATAAGTGCGTTAAATGGATTGAAAAGCATCTTTCTGGTGAGTGTCCTCGAGGTCCACAGGAAAAAAAATGACAATGCTAATTGGAGGGGTTGATATGGATATTGGCTTCATTCAGGAATGCCATTTAAGACAAAACAGTGAGGTGTTGCTAAGAGGGTACAACTTTTTATATGACTTCTCTGCTATTGCCGTTGCTATCGTAATAAAAGACTCGATTTTGTATAGCAGAATAAATATTCCAGGACTACGTATCTTCAGTACCTTTATTAAAATTGAAGTTGTATCTAGTAACATTAAAAAGAAATGCCTATTAGGTTCTGTTTATGTTCCATGCAGTTGCTCTAGTTCTGAACTTCGCAGTGATCTAATCACTATATTAAACTTTTCGCAACATTTTGATGGTTTCATATTGGGAGGAAAAAACCCTACCTTGGGAGACATGACTCAAAACAGCAATGGCAAAACTCTTTTAGATTGGGTAGAAGACAACCCCCTTGAAGTGACTCGGTTGTGTTACACTACACCTTCTTACTCAAATGGAACCTCGTACTTACATCATTTTCTTGTCAGCACTAACCTAAATAACTATAACTTTCCGAATTTTAAGGTATCAACTCTTCCTACGTTTTTGGATCACTTTCCAATCAAATTGAAACTGTATATGGATTCATCTGAACTGGTAATGCAAACGCCACGTTTTTATACGTCCTATAAAAACACTGACTGGTCCCAATACCGTAGTGATTTGGAAACTACTTCCAGAAATTTAATGCCACTCACAACTCGAAACCTGGAAAATGAGGAAAAATTGCAATAAAAAATGGTAACTTTCCTTTGTCCGAAAAAATAAAGAAATTTTTCAACATAAAATATACATGGCAAAAGGACTTGAAAAAAAATTATCATCGAACGGGAAATAGAATGAGTCCTGAATACAATATTCTTCCTAAGCAAATTCAATTGCCAAGAACCATTATAAAAGAGCTAGTGCAAACTGAACAAGCGAAACTTTTTAACGAGAGACTGGAAATAATAAAACCTGGCCCTATAGCTTTCAAAGAAATTTACCGTATTACTGGGAAATCTAAATCGCCTTTTTGCAAACAAATCAATAGCAACAATATTACTATAGAAGATGAAACTCAAATCTCTGAAATTTTTAGAGACTACTATTCCTCCGTATACTCTGAAAGACTACCACAGAATCCAGTCGTTGACTTTGATGAACATGTAGATAATTGTCTCAGAGCTTTACCCAATCGGATTTATTCATTCGATTATTTATTCAGTTCTGTGGGAAATAACGATAATTATTACTTTACTGATACTGAAACAATCAAAGCCGTTACAAATAATATCAACAACAAAAAATCTTTTGGCATTGATAGAATTTCTAATTATATTATCAAAAAATTTTCAGATGCGACTGTGCAATTTTTAAATGTGGTATTTAACAATTGCCTTAACAATGGATACTTCCCATCAGCGTGGAAAATAGCAAAAATTATTCCCTTAAAGAAAAAGCAAAATAGTTCTAATGTTGAGGATTTTCGTCCCATTTCAATTTTATCTAATGTTGGTAAGATATATGAACGCATATTGAAGATGAAGCTGGAACTTCATCTTTGACATTTCGATTAAATCCGAGTTTTAATTCCTTTGTTCCCTTTATATAGCGCAAAATACTCTTCAATGTGTCTCTTCAGGGTTTTGCTGAAATCTACCCATATATCCTACAGCATCAAGTACATTAAGCTCCCCAAAAGTTCGCGGTAAGGATTAGATGTTGCTTTTTCTGTTTTAAGAGACAACTGTAGACTCTTCTCCATTGGCGTATTGCTAACATTACAATTCAACATGACAAATTTCTCCAAAACTTGGTTAATATATATAGTTTGTGAAAATGTCATTTCTCCTTTGATTTTGTCATACTCAATTTTAATACCAAGGTAATGTTGCAAAACTCCACAATCTGACATTTCAAATGATAATGAAAATTTTGTTTTTAGATCTTCAATCTCAGATAAATTATTGCCAGATATTAAAAGATCATCAACATAAAGTATTAAAAATAATGTACTTTCTGCAGAAAACTTCGTGTACAGACAGTAGTCATGACGAGATCTTACAAAACCTAGGTTCAATAAATAGCTATTGAATTTCTCATTCCAACATTTTGGACTTTGTTTCAAACCGTAAAGAGATTTAATCAACTTTAGAACCTTCGCTTTTTGACTGTTGATTCCATCAGGAATTTTTAAATATATTTCTTCCTTTAATTCCCCATGAAAAAAACAGTTTTTACATCCAATTGAGGAAAGTAAAAATCTTTGTGTACTCCTATAGCAAGAATAATACGAATGGTTGCCATTTTAGCAACTGGGGAAAAAGTATCTTCATAATTAACACCGTGCTTTTGTAAATAGCCTTTAGCTACAAGTCTAGCTTTGAATCGTACCGGATCTCCACACGCATTTCTTTTAATTGTGAAAACCCATTTAGATGTTAGAGGTCTAACCCTCTATGGCATATTAACAACTTTCTAAACTTTTTTTATTTTATTTGACAGAGCTTGTGTCGGACTTCTGTTTATTATATATACTGCTACATTAACAGCTTCGCCCCATAAGAATTTTGGATCTCCAGCTTCTTGTAATAGTGCTCGAATCTTTTCTTCCAACGTTCTATTAAAACGTTCAGCAACTCCATTTTGTTGTGGAGTATAAGCAATAGTTTCACTAATTTCAATTCCTTTCTTTTTACAGAACATAACCATTTCAGGTGATTTATACTCTCGACCCTGATCTACTGTGAGTTTCGACATACCTATCCCAAATTTTGCAGTAACGAAAGCTTCAAATTCTTTGAATTTTTGAAAAGTTTCGCGTTTTCGTTTCAGAAGGTAAACATGCGCGAATGAGTGAAATCATCTATGAAAGTTATAAAATAACGATGCCCATCCCATGAAATTGGGCTTATTGGTCCGCATAAATCTGAGTGTATGTGCTCTATTGGTCGTCTTGCTCTTATACGAGATTTAGAGAAAGGCTCTCTACATTGCTTACTCTTCACGCATATTTCACATAGATGATCGAGTTTAATCTCTGGTAAACCAACAACCATATCATTCTGCACAAGTTGGTAGTGGGCAACTTGACAAACGCGTTCGAGTTAGCGACATCGGAATCATGCAGAGTAAATATCTGTCGTGGAAGGAGTAAACCACCCTGGTGGAACTCCGAAGGCCCGCAAAGCCTCACGCAAACTTTTCAATGAGGCAAAAAGACTGGGAAACTGGTCAGCTTATAAGTCCTCAGTGAATAGATTTAAGAAATTGGTGAGAAATGCGAAGGCGGTGTCCTGGAAATCCTTCTGTAGCGGCGTGGAGGGACCTTCTGAAACTAGCCGTCTTCTCAAAATCTTATCAGTGACTCCTGTTGTCCCGAGTTTCATTAAGAAACCATGTGGACACTGGATTACTAGCGGACATGAGACCCTAGAGGTACTCATGGACATGCACTTTCCTGGATGGACTCCCTTAATCAATGGAGAAGGACTTATATGGGCTTTGAAGAGCTTTGACCCATTCAAATCTCCGGGTCCAGATGGCATCATACCTGCTGATCTTCAGCACAATGCGGATATCATTATGCCATGGTTAATTCGGATTTATACGGCATGTCTTTCATGGTCGTACATTCCGGAACTGTGGACCAGGTGCTCCGTGGTCTTCATCCCAAAAGGGGGAAAGGCCTCGCACACCTCACCGAAGGACTTCAGACATATCAGCCTGTCTTCCTTTCTCTTAAAAACATTGGAACGGATAATCGACCTCGATCTGAGAACAACGATTAATCCAAACCGACTCTCCACATCTCAACATTCATACACCAAAGGTAGATCGGTATATAGGATAGGATATTATAGGATAGCTAAGCGAGGGACACCGCAAGGAGGGGTGCTGTCACCTCTTCTTTGGAACCTTGCCATAAATATGCTGCTAATGGAACTAGACTCCATGATGTTCAGAACTGTGGCATACGCGGATGATGTTGCGGTGGCAGTATCGGGAAAACACCTTGACACTATCTCGCAACGTCTGCAATCAGCGCTTGAACATCTTAGTAGGTAGAATACTAAAAGTGGTTTTAGCGTTAACGCTCAGAAAACGGACCGACTAGCTTCGGCCATGCGACTGTTTGGGAAGTATTTCGACTATTCCTGGGAATATAGATTACTGCTTACCCTCACCCATGTCAACCAGAAAATTCGAAGTATCTATGTCCGGCACGTCCTCTATGTTGGCGCATGCATGCCAGCATGAAGATATGCTTGAGGTTTATACAGACGGATCTAGGATGGACAAAGGTGTAGGGGGAGGTGTCTTCATCCCTCGTTTTCAAACTAGGATGAAGTTTAGGCTGCAAAATCAGTGCAGCGTTGTTCAGGCCGAAATTTCAGATCTAGATCTGGAACCTACCTTAGGGATCAGGAGATAGATCAACTATCAGGCGTCCCGCTTAGTTGCTGTAAAGACAATTTTCAGCTTGAGCTATTAGGGGCCGCGCAGACCAGATGGTCAAACGAGGTCACCTGCGCGATTTCGAGGCTTTTGTTGCGTCAGTATGATTGCAAGAAGACTGCAAGCCTACTGAGAACCCCTCGAGGACAGATGGCCACACTTGTGGCTGTGCTGACTGGGCACTGCGCCATGGGTGTCCACGCTAGGAGATTGAATCTCCCATATAATGACTTCTGCAGAAGTTGCCAGGACGAGGAGGAAGAAGAAACGGTGAAGCATCTCCTCTGTCATTGCCCAGTCCTATCCGCTGAAAGGGCGGCGCTTCTTGGCAGCCCGAGGCTGCAGGACCTTGCAGATGTGTCGGGTTGCGACGTCAACAGGATAAATTCGTTTATCCTGGTTTCGGGATGGTTTGGAAATAGGCCAAGTGCGGATCCGCAGGTATCCTAAGGACCCTCCTGCTTATTCCTCTTTTAGGTGTCACAACGGGACCACTAGGACCCAAGTGAGTCGGTTTCTGATCATAGAACCGGCAACCTGTGCAACCTAACCTAAGATTTTGATATCAATATTTCATTGATTTACCTTTTGTTTTAGTTAGCACTTCATTTATATTTTTAATTTTATTTATAATTGCCATTTTTCTTATTATTCTATCACAATTTTGTAGCTTTTTATAAATTTTAATTTTTGTTTTTGAAATAAAATGTAATTTTTTCTTGTACAGCGTAGTATTGTTTAGTACAATTTGGGAAAAACCATAATTACATCATTAAGTACTACTAGATTTTGACATTCCCACGACAATTGGATCTTCCCTCCGGAACGCCCCGAGTCACACTTGGTCGAAGATTGTCAACTCAGCAACAGCTGTATCAACCGGAAGTTTTTTCAAAATATGCCAGCAACTTTGCTCAACTTACTTTTAATTATAGCTGGCGTAGTACAAAACCCAGGTCCACAGATATGGATTTGTTCTGTGTGTCACACCCGTATAACCCGGAATGTAGCCTCAGTCAGGTGCACAGTTTGTAATAGCTGGTGCCACCTGAAAAGGTGCTCAGGTCTCACCAACCACCGCAACTGGTCCCCAAGCTTTGTAGCAAGTTGTTGTAGCTCACAACCACCCAATGTTAGCACTGGTTCTTCAATAATAACCCAACAAAATCACATCCATCTGTAGGACATAACAGAGCTCGGCGGTCTCTCTGGGCACGTTCAATATGCCGAGGTATTATTTGAAGAAACACTACATCAGTTCAGTGCAATGGTTGCAAACAATGGTGTCACTTGCGAAAATGTTCGAACCTACGCACTCATAAAGATTGGACTACTAGGTATTTAGCCTCTTGCTGCGTTAATAACATCATAGCAACAAGAAGTACTCTACAAATAACTGCTCCATCAATAACTTATAGCAGTACTACGCAGGTTCGACCGACTGCATCACAGCTACAATAACCAGTACCCCAGGCAACTATTTCTCAGTGCCCTAATCAACACCCTGTATGGAGGCTAGTGCACAATAATAATCCCCATCAATCTTTTCAGATTATGCAATTAAATTGTAATGGTCTGCGAAACAAGATTGTGGAGATCACAAAATATATGCATGTTCATAAAATACTCATAGCCGCCATACAAGAAACAAAGCTGACTAGATTGTTCACTCTCAACTTATGGGAACTATAATATTATTCGGAAAGATAGAGATAGAGACCACGGTGGAGGGCTTACGTTTATTATTCCATGTATATATCCCATTGATATCACCAATGTATATATCCCACCTGTTAACAGCATAGGTGCCAGTTATCACCCGAGCATATCTCACCTCTTGCAAGGTGATAACAAAATAATACTTGGTGATTTCAATGCTCATCATGAGAGTTGGTATTCTCAGTTACCAAACGATCCTCGCGGCATACTCATAGCCGACCAGATAGATGATTTCGACTGCAATTAATGAAGATTTCTCTACAAGAATAACAGTAAGATGCTCAAGCTCCCCAGACGTTTCCATTGTCTGCTCGTCGTTTCTTGCTTACACTAACTGGCAAACTCAAGTTGCATTTAATTCTGACCACATCCCCATCTTGGTCACTGTAGAGAAAAATCTCAAACGAGATTCTGAGCCGTTTTGCTTCACTCTCAGTGAAGAAGGTAATATTATCTCCAAAGCAAAACCCTCTAAGGCTCTTGGACCTAACGGCATCTCTATGCTTATGTTGAAGAAACTTAGTACAGTATCGCTGGAATATATGTCACGCCTTCTAAAGCTCTCGATGCTCCAATTGGTAATTCCAGAGATTTGGAAAGTCGCCCGTATCATTCCAATTCTAAAACCAGATAAACCCGCAACAAAAGGAGACTCATACCGCCCGATCTCCCTGCTATCACCTGTAGCAAAGGTTTTGGAAGCGCTACTGTTACCAACACTTAAAGAGCATTTCCTGCTTGCCTCACACCAACACGGCTTCAGGGAAACCTATAGCACAACAACGTCTTTGAACATGATAGCTACACAGATCGGTAATGGCCTCAATCAGCAAAGGCCGTGTCAACGAACCATTGTTGCTACCTTAGATTTATCCAAGGCATTTGACACGGTAGACCACTCTGTGCTGATAAATGACAATACCCAATCTACTCTTCCCAACTATCTCAAACGCTGGGTTGCTAATTACCTATGTGGCAGACAAGTGTTTGTGAGTTTCGGGGCCAAAAATCAAGCTACCACAAGATAAAAATGGGCGTGCCACAAGGAGTAGTGTTGTCATCCTTACTCTTCAATATTTATCTTGCCCAGCCTCCTTACTGCACAATCTACTCATCTGGTGTTCAGATTGAAGAAATAAGTGCCAGGATTTCCAATTATGTGGAATTTCTGCAGGATCGTAAACTCCAGCTATCACCTTCAAAAGTCGTCGGTGTCCCTTTTCACTTCTTGGACGAAGGAAGTAAGGACGGAATTAAACATCTCAGTTGAAGGCAGACGTATCCCTACGGTTAACAACCAAAAATCCTAGGGGTGGTCTTCGACAACCTTCTCCTTCACTTTTCCTCGCACGTCACTTATATCAGCCAAAAAGTGAAATCTAGAAATAATGATCTTAAAGCTCTCGCTGGCACCTCTTAGGCATGACAAAAGAAAGAATTACAGCGACGTATAAAGCGATTTGCTGCTCCGATATGGATTTTTTTTTCTAAACGACACCTAATGGCGAGTCATACAAACGACCTAAAATAATGCACTCCGAATTGCAACTGGATGTGTCAAGATGACCAATGTGGATCATCCCCATGAGGAGACCAAGATACTGTCGGTCAAACAACACAGTGAGTTGTTGACCAGGCAATTCTTGCTGGCATGTCACCTGCCAAGTCATGCTAACCATCGGATACTTTCCCCTCCTAGGCACATCCGACAGGACTTTCGTCACTGTCTCGATGACATCCGTGATGTTATTCCACCCTACGTTGACCGGATGTCCATAGTGACGGCCCAGAAACTTTTGCATCAACAGAGCATCACTACTACCATGAATGGGTATAGATGCAATAAAGTCCTCAATGATCATCCCCCTGCAATCTCGAATCATGAACAACTCTTACCCAAGAAAACAAGATCAACCCTAGCACAATTAAGAGCAGGATAGTGCAGTATACTTAACTGCTACCGGGAGCGAATAGTTCCTGGCACTTTCAACCGTTGTCCATCCTGTTCGTAGACCCCTCATGATACTGTGCATTTATTTAATTATCCCAACAGGCCAATAGATTTGCGCCCCATTTACCTATGGCTAAGACCGACTGAGGTGGCACAATTTCTGCAGCTTCAAGTTCCACCCATGTGACCCATATTTACAATAATTAATATATACTAGGTATCATTGGTGCGCTTTGCTGCCCCTTCTAAATAAAATAATATATACATTTGGAAGAAAAAGTATGGCCATGCTTAAACACGAAAACGCACGTGTTTCTCTTACAATTTACTTGTGTTTTCGACTTGCAGCTAAAAGTGGTTTTAAACGACGTGTGTTTGTCATATACTTGTCAGTTTGATAACCCATATGTAATTTCATGTGTTTGTCAAAATATGTATTTTACATACGGTTTATAATTTTTGCTGTCAAACGTACATGTGTAATTACATCTGATATAACCTATAATTTGTTTTACCGCCACACACAGTTTTGTATTGCCAACCACAGCTGATGCAAAGATGCAAACGTTGTGCTTTTGCCACGCTCTTAGTGCTTTTGGTACCACAAAAAACCTAAAATAGCAAACTATCAAGTTGACATTACAGGATGGCAGATGCTTTCTCACATCAAAATAGAACACGTTCTAAATGAAAAATGTCATATGTATTGTACACATGGAAAATACACATGTTATGTTTGATAGGGGTCACACGACGTGTTTAGAATTTACACATGGAAAAGTGACAAGTCATATGACAAATACACGTCGTGTAAAACCATTTTAAGAGAACAACATGTACATACATACATATTAGTTTATTGGTGTTAGTAAGAACTTTATAGATGTATTACTCCTAAAGTACTGAACCGATTTAAATAAAATGAAGATTCTGCACATCTGTAAAGAAAAAGCTATAAAACCATATAAGTCTTTCCAAAATCGGTGCAGTATTACGGACGTAAAAGGGATTACAAAAAACATGTTTGCCTATTAATTATATAGATAAATTAAATATTTTCAGGAAAGAACTTCCGGCAGCAGCAGATCTGTTACAACAACAACTAGATTTGGAGTAGATTTCGTCTAAATCTAGTGACGAAGTAGATTTTGATTTGTATGGCAAATCTATTAAAAACAACTAGATTTCGATCAAAAGCTCATAATAGCCCGTTCAGGCTGCCACGAAATTAAGTCATTTCGTGACTTCGGCCAAACTCAACTTGGTAAACAAGGTAGACTCGCGGCGGAAAAAAGTACAACTCTGTAATAAAAATACGTACATTTTGTTTTTGTATAAATCATTTAATGTTGTCAAAACATAAAAATGTTAGTTTGACACTTTAAGATGGAGTAAAAAAGTCACCTGAGCTCGAGTTTACCTGTTATGAATTTGCCTTGACAGTATATCAGCATATATAATATTAACACACCGTCTATACGGGCTATTTTTTTGTTTTCACATGAACATGTGCATGTTCCGACTTGTTCCGACTAAACAAAATTTTCTGTTTGGCGTCAATTTTGTTTGAATGCTTATAGCAAAGCAAAAGGGATTTGCACGCTAGATCAACAGATTTCGTGACATTTGATAGCAAACATCGTTGTGCGAACAAATGTTCTAACAATGCTGTTTGAACAAGAACATGAGATCGAAAACTTCGGTCTTCACAAGACTTTTTAATGTGCGCACATGAAATTGTTCAATGGTTTAGTTTAACCAAGGTGAATTCATAACAGGTTTGCTTTGTTTGTTTACCCTTCTTTGGATGTCAAAATTTGTTTACATTTTTTTGTCGGTTACATTCATTGAATTTGGCGCGGCATTTCTTACAAAAAATTAAGTGCATTTAAAAGGAAAATTTAAAAGAAAAATTTAAAAGTGTGCAGAAAAAGGAAAGTATTTGTTATACTATTTGTTATACTGTTATACTGTTTGTTATACTATTTCACATTTTTATTAATAACTATTTTCTTTTTTTATAGTGACAACTCTAGGCAGCTTCCTATATAACCAACCTAGTCATGAATAAGGAAAGTATATAGTTTTTAAAAAATTTCACTTAACTATTGAGCTCTTATTACTTATTATATTCTTTTTTTTTCAGTGAACTCTCCTCATGAATAAAACCTTCCACTTACATTCATGTGCATATTATAGGAGCTGGTGCCGGTGTTCTTTTTATTACTTATAAGATAAGCAAATACATAGTTTTACACAACATTCATAAATAAAACACAATTTATTTGTTTAATATGAAAACTTTTATTTATTTTAATATAAGAAAATGCAAATTACACTTTGCAAATAAAAAAACAACATGTATGCGTTGGTATATGAATAAAATTAATCGCATTTAAAACATACATTAATATGAACTACATGAACACAATAAAACTAACAAAACATTATAACACCAAAAGTTTAAATATTCTTTTTTATAAACTTTCTTTTACTGAAAGCAAAACTTTTACAATTTAACAATTTTCAACTTTATTCTTCTTCTTTCTATTTTTGGTCAGATGCTTTTGACATTCAAAGAATATTTTACACAAACAAAATGTATGAAGTGTTGTATTGATTTTCGCCGCGAGTCTACCTTATTTATTATGCCATGAACAAATCAAATACACTTCAAAACGCAGTGGCACACCTGGTAAATTTAATTCGCCTTGTTACAGATCTATGAACGCCGCTTGATATTCTGCAGCAGCTTTGTGTTCTGTTCTTGCTAAATAAAAATAACACTCAAAACATACGGTTTAATTTTAATTTAATATAAAAATATCCAGGCTACGTTAAATATTGTATCTTAAAAATGCCTAAACGAGTGCAAAAGCATCATTTGGATAATACAACCAAAGTTCATGGAAAATCGATGTTAATTAATGATTCTTCACAACTGTCTGGTAATTTGGAGAATATTATTGTTAAAAACCAAAACGAAGCGCTAGTGCAAAAATCGGCAAAACACATGCAATATTTAAAATTTAATCAAAATAATGAAGTTGAACGTCTACTTCTGCACAACAGCAAATTATTAATTTATCAAGTTGATCATAGTGATTTTCCTGCATTTAATGTTGGCATGTGGCCACAAGAGAAAAACAGCATGCTAACCAACTATCCATCTTGTGCATTTTCCGTTCCTCGCCCAATGTTTGTGTCTGATATGCAGTGCAAAAAAATTGATATATGTTACAGAAGATCGATGAACAGAGAATTTTATAAAACGCGTATGAGACACACTAGGACTACATATCAAACTGCTCTGAAAAGTAATTATTTTGTGTTTAAAAGTCTTCTGCTCATAGTGAACAATGTTATTTTTTTTTTCAGGTAATAAAAATATAAGAAGTTCTGTAAAAGATGATATATATCATGCATCAGTTTTTCACATGGCAGAACGCCTATACATGCAACCTGATCCATTTTTTCAAAGTAGTTACGATTTTTATTTTACTGGTGGTAATTTGTGTGTTTTGCCACACCAAGAAAGTATTATTCATACAGGAGGCGATAAATTGAATGAAATATGTAAGTAAAAAGATCACTACATCGATTATTGAGATTATGTTGTGTACGTGTCACCTGGGTATGCTTGATTACTTTTATCCTAACTCGTAAAGAATCAATGAAAAATTGCAATACGGAACGCCATTAGTTTAGAATAAAAGAATAGAAACTGATGAATGTATCAGGATTAGTCAGTTTTGTCATTTAATAACTTTTAATAATTGATTATTTTATTAACCTATTTGATAGTCAGCAAATGTGCCAAGTCCTTTTTTATATTTTTTCAGGAGAGTCAAAAATCTATTACTCAAATAAATTTTTGAAGTTCGTTTAATCCTCTCTAAGTGGAAAGATTTTAATTACAAATTAGGTGATTAATAAAATAAAATAAAAACTTATTTTATTTGTTCATTCTATTCTTATTTCCATATTTGTATGTACTTTTCAAAAATATATAAAAAGTTAACAAAAATAAATTTGGTCGAATTTCGACCACAGAGCAAATTCTAGTAATAAAAAAAAAAAAAATATGTTATAATAAAATAATAATATTTTATTTTAGATACTAGAAGAATGTAATGCAGTTTCTGGATCGCTACATCCGTCTTCAACATACTTCACATTTATCTACTTTGTGTGGTGTTTAGTTGTAAACATCATCTATTTACCAACCAAACTCAGATAAAGGAATACGAAAAAAAAGTATTCAATCATCAAAGCCAGTTGGTGAGAACGAAGTCTACCAGCTTATATTTGTTAAAAAACACAAAATTCCAAGAGATGAATAAAATAATATACTTTAATAATCTTTATTACCTTAGTACTAAGTGGAATATAATTTATTTTTGATAACGGCTAAGCACCGTTTTGGCTTGGGGTCAACAAGTTTTTGTCATGGCTCAATCGGAATATTACTCCATGCTCCTTTTACTAATGCCCACAAGTAATCTTTATTTGTTGCATGTTTAAGAGCTAATTTAACTATTCGCCACAAGTTCTCAATGGGTTTAAAACTGGCAACTGGGCAGGCCAGCTTAAAACATCAAACCAATTTTTTTCAAACCAATCTTTTGCCCACTTCGATAATTGAAGTGGATGGCTCTATTATTTTTAACACCTAAAATCTTGAATTTAGAATGTTTTTACGTATATATTTCATTTTAAGTTTTTTTTTATCAAAACAGGTCTATAGCATTTTAGTAGGTCAGTTGTTCCGTCACACAAAAATAAAAACCTTAAAATTTTTTATGAAGATTTAGTATACTTTTTTATTTTTCGAAATATGTATTAAAAGGTGGCTCTATTTTATGGAACACCACTATCTAATTTACAATAGAAAATTGAGAACAAGTAGTTTAAGCACCGATTCAATGTTACTGCAGACTACGCAGCAACTTTGATTTTTTTAAACACTATTTACACAACTCTACAATAATTTTAGAATTTTATATATGTTTTTGAATAATTACCCAGGGATGGGTACTTTTATATAAAGTAAATACTTAAACCCTATCTGAAGCACTATAAAAATAAGAGTCTTAAAATTGTGCATGTTTTGTCGCTGAAATTCTTACATAGATAGATAGAGGGTTGAGAACTGTTAAAAGGGGTGGGGTACACATATTCATATACTCTTGAAATTCGTTTTATTCCGCAATTCGTAGTTATAATTATGAAATAAAAATTGCTCGATATAAATACAAATAAAATTTTAAAGACGAATGATAAATTTCAACGACATAAGTTGCATAACAAAGTGGCGGACACTGCTAGTTCGCCTAAATTAATTTCATATTAATTAAATACTATAAAGAAATAATTTAAGAAAATTTATTTTTATTCTTGGGTGATGGGGATTGGTTAGACATTGGGAAGGCACGTTCTCTTCCACATAAAAACTTCAAAATTAATATTTTTTTTGGAAATTAAAAAAAAATCTGGAGTGGAATACACCCAACTTTACCATACCCAATGGAAACAGATATTTTTATGGATATCTATACATATAATAAAATAGTAAATCACTTCCGTCTGTCTATGTGTCTGCTTTTCATTGACGTTCTCATCACGTAAAAACTACTGGATGGATTTTAACAAAATTTTGTGAGGAGGTACCTAAGTATCCTGGTCCCAATATAGGATACGTTTTTTCCACAAACATATCTTAGAAAGTGGAGAAAAAGCAGTGAAAGTACGCAGGTGAACTAACCGGATATGAATACTTTACTTTTTATAAAGTAAAAAAATACATAAACTGATACGTAGCATATCTTAAGGCGGAACTAAAAACGACGGTATTACCACATAGCACTAAATCGCCGGCGAAGTAAAATAATTATTAATTGGCTATGTTAGCTTCAAACTAATTCGCCTAAAGAACACTAGAAGCGCTTGCGAAGCTTTACTATCGCACTAACCATCTGTCTTATCTACTACTATCCGTTTCTAATGGAAGTAACAAAGTTAATATAGGCATTAATTGCCTGAGTGTTACTTCTCTTAAAATCGTAAGGGTCTTTGGTGTGCATTGCTTTCAAAGTAAAATCGAACAAAATATTAAAAAACGCTGACGAAGTGGCGGGCACAGCTAGTATTACATAAACAATATAAGTTCAAAGTATATTCGAATCGAAAAATTAATTATTTTCGGTTTGTGGTGTTAAGTAAACTCCATAAACCAAAGGCACATATTAAATTTTATTTTGATATGTCAAAAGGTATGACCTGAACAAACTCCACAAAAATAGTAGCATACACACCCACCCACCTACAGACATCATCGCGAAAATAGCCAAAATGGATTCAGGAGACCTCAAAACGTATAAATCCGTCGAAATCCCGACCTCGATTTTTTTATGATTACCTTACCTTATTCTACCTTTTTCTACGTATCCCTATTTGAGTGTCACTGATGAGAGAATTTTTCTCATTGCGGATAAGAAAGTTACAATCACTTTATTAAGGGCATATGAAAAAAATGAGGAAAAAAATTGTGTACGTGAATTGTGAATTCGCTTTCGTGATCAACTATGATGTAAAAATTAAACGATGACTGCTCAAACTGGATGAATAAACCCCTCACAGCTTACTAAGCAAAATTGATGCAGAAACAGATTCAATATTTTTATATTTATTAAAATACATTTTAAAATTAGTTTATACATATTTATTTAATATATAATTTTATATATTTAAATATTTTTATTCGCTCAATGATGACTGCGTTCTACTGTCATTCGTAGGCTTTTTGAAATTCAATCGCTCCCTGCTGCTGTAAAACATCTGAAATATGAAGAAATATATAAGTTATAAAATATTTTAAGATCAAAGTATGTATATACATATGTAGTCTGTGAAGTCACAAGGGTCTTCAAGGAAAGAATGCTGGCGGCTCCATGTTAACACATTCTATATTTCTAATAACTTTTTATGCACCAAACTACTTTTTACATTTATTTTCTTTTCATATTTATTTTAATATTTTAAAAACACGCGGATATATTTTACAATTTACGGTGGCAGAGTTGAATTTTACAAAAAATTCAACTCTGAATTTTACAAAAAATTCAACTCTGCTACTCACATTCATTTTTGTTTATGCATGAGTTTTCATTGTTCATGTGTTAGTTTCAATGAACCATTTCTTGCAGGGATAGTAAAGTAAAAAATTCACATTTTCATGTTTCGGGGGTGGTATAGGTGCCCATAAAAACTTAAAAATTGTATTTTTATGGTATTAAGACGTATGTAATTCATTACTTTTAATAATAACATTATTTTTTTCAAAAAATATTTTATGTCACCGCCCACAAAAGGGGGCGGGGCGAAAATGTTATTTTAGAATCTCCTGGGTCCAAGTTTAGGGTTTTGAAAATTCGCTGCCCTTAAAATTTGCTTTTGCTAAACGAAAGTGTGAGAATATTTAAAACAAAATTTAATTTCTTAAAAGGTAGGATTAGTTCTTCTAAGGGGAACTTTTTTCTCCTTAGTCCGATTTTTTTTTGTTTTCAAGCCTTAACAGCCTAAGGTCATAAGATATTTTTCTGTCAAGTTTGATCTAGGATTTCTCAATAACTTTTGAGAGCCAATATAAATTTAAAAAAAAGTAATGTCCGACTAGATTACCAAAATACCTTTATGTGTGACGCTGCCAGCCGTCAGGTGCCAGTTGCCATCCGTAATATAGTTTTGGCAACTGGAAACGCAACTGAAGTTCGGTTGCCATGCGTAATCGACTTTTAAGCCAAAGCTTAGTTAATTGCCTACTTATTAATCTTAAATGATTTGAGAGTAAAAATATTAGAAAATACATACTGTATTTACTACAGTTTTCTCGTTATTCTATACTATCCTATTCTTTACAACAGCCGACCTATACCATTGAGAAGAATTAGGTGCTCCAAATATGCACTTCTAGTGTCTTCACCAGTATCAAATAAGTTATTTTTTAACCCCAGAAAAGTGACTTCTACTTGGTTTTATCAGTTTATTTTATCTATACGTGTAGTAATTTCTTTTGTTTGCTGTAATCCATACGAGTAATAATTTCTTTTATTTGGTTTCCACCAGGTGCCACATTCTGTAATTTTTCTAGCTGAAGCTATCGCTAAAATTCTATAAAAGCAGATTAAAATTACGTGCATTTTTACATATATTGACATTTTTAGTTTTAAGTGCTCCTTTTGTGTCCTTAAAATGATTATTTTAAACTAAAAATGTCAAAATACACTAGCCAAGCTGAGAGACTACGTAAAACTATCGAGGACGAAGCAACAGAAAGAGGCCTAACCGTCCTTAAGAAATATTGGCGATCGCACTCGAATCTCCAATCAGTCCGGAGCTGCTTTACGACCAATTCTTAGGATTTAATTTCTTTGTCAGCAATATAAATCGGCGAAAAAATTCTCGTTTGTTATATTTACATCATAAATTGAGGGACAAAACCGAAACAAAAATCACAACACTTTGTAGTTGAAAATCCTAGAAAATCTAAGAGTTTTAAATATAATTATAATTATGAACACCTCTATTAATTAAATTGTTTCTTTCTTTAAGACATAACTGTTATTTTTTATAATAAAATTATGCTATTTTTTATGTTAATTTAGTGGTTAGTGAATTTTCTTCGGTTGATGAATCCAGTAATCCAGAATCCTTGCACAAAGTAGCCTCTCATAAAACACCAGAAAACTCCGAAATATTTGAAGTTCATCCATTCCTAACATCTCTGGACAGCAGTAGACAAAATTGTTTTATAGCACGTCAAAGAAACCTCATAACTTTTAACTATCTCAATGACAATAATGAAATCAAAACCGTAACACAGTTTCGTACAAAATCAACGCCATTTATAAGTTTTGCCCAGTCAGAGCGTGATGTTAATAACTTCATTGTAACAACAATGAAACAGCATATACGTTTGTATGATTTGCATAGTAGTGTGCCGGCATTGGTAAAACTGTTTGAAATTTCACCGAATTCAAATATTTCATGGAACACTGTAAAGCCATGGCGAGAAAATACATTCATGTATGCTAATGAAAAAGAATTCTTTGTGATCGATATACGCACTTCACCCAAACAGTGGTTAAATAAAGTAACTTTTGCTACAGATAGTTTAATATGCGATCATATTTCTGCCGTGCTACCAAGTAACTTTAACAACTTGTTTTACGTTGCTACAAACCATAAACTGCAATGTATGGACGTAAGACACCTAAAAAAATCGTCATTGAGTGACTCTGGAGGGTCTATTTGTGGTTGGACCCATCAATTAAGGTACGCTCCTCTCATGATGGATACATTCCGTTTAAGTCAAACCGAATATATAGCTCTGTCATCACCTATATCTGGCGATTTGCATATATGTCAGTTATCTAGAGAACGCAACGAGGAAAGTACAAGTTTTGACTCATCACTACATGTTCCCAAGCATATTTACAGTTCAGCCTGTTTACCTTATCAACTACCGACTCTATTAGAGGCTTATGAGAACGCCCGAATGTCGGGAAAATGTTTAAGGCCCGAAGTTAACTTGGAAGCACGTCTTAAATGTTGTACAACTGGCATGCAATTTTTAAATCTATCTTTTAAAAATTCGAACTGTGGAATAGGGTTACTGCTGACCTCTAATTCGAATGGTGACGTCTTTGCACTTACCCTTAGTAAACGAGAGCGAGAAGAAAATGAAGAACGCTGTAACAGACAAAGCGATGAAATAATGGCAGAACTTGAACAAAAAATATGTGAGAAAACTCAGCTTCCCTTAAACTATACAGAAATAAAAAACATGAAAGGTAAAACACATTAATCTTTCAATATTATAAAACATAAGTTCATTAGTGTATAACTTTTTTAGGTTTGCGAAAAGTTTTCCTTTGTAAGACATTATCTTCAGTTAAAAAATTAGATTTCGATGCCATGGATAATGAATACAATGAAGATGTTACTGCAGCTAACAATGCAATAAATCAGCCTGCAAAAACTCGCCCTAAACGACTGCATTTGGGTCGCTGGCAAAAGTCATTATCAACATTACACTCCTACAAAGACGCTTTAGTTACAGATTTATTATCAATTTGGGATATTGATGTTGAAGAAGAAAAAAATATACATTTGGGCAATTTGCGTAATGAAGTTAAAGCCGATCCGACTTTAAAAGTTGAAGATTGGCTCACAAAAAATGATATAAATCCTCCCATGTTATCAATACCTCATCAAGACATATCCAGATATTGCGAAAATGATGATACATCACAAATATTTAATAGTTTTATAAATAATAGTCTAACGCAACATACAGCAATTGATTTCAAAAATGCTGCTCACTCTACGCAAATTTTTGATAATAGTTTAAATACAACAAACAATTTTGATATATCAGATTTTGCGATACAAATCAATAATGAGGTGACAGCAACCTCAGTAGAAAAGCTTAAAAACAAGAAGAAAAATAAAAAATATACAAAAGGTTTTTAAGAAAATATTTAGTTTAATTTTACTTCTTTTGTCGTTGTTATATATGTTCTATAGATGTCGAGAGTTTTTCCCTGAGAAATAAAATTTTCGTTTGATACAGCTGTTGCTGAGTGTTACTCTGGTATTTGCTATTGTTTCTTCCGGATGCAGTAAGTGTTAACTTGAGGTATAGATATTTGGGTTCTTTTGTTGTAGTTATTTTATGTAGAAAGGGTAGATTCTTAAAGTTTAGATAGTTGTCCATAGATATTCCTAAGATAAGTATTGAGTATCTTGAAACGCTTGTAAATCTCGGAATACTAAAGACGTAGCGCGTAATATTGTTAAAGGTGGTAGTAAGCTTCCGTTTATCATTAGCATTGCTACGGGCAAATACTTCAGAACAGTAGAACAGGTTTGGTATTAGATAAGCTCTAGCTATTGTCATTCTTATCTTCGGTGGTGTAAAATGCTGACTTTGCCATAAACTCCTGAACATCCCATATGTTCTGCCACATAATTGATCAATATGGTCTGACCAAGTAAGGTTGCGATTAAAAACGACACCCAGATTTTTAGCAGAATTTACAATCTCAATTTTTTGTCCGCCAAGATATATATTGATGTCTCCAACGATTTGTGTCCTTTTCTTAGTAATAATTAGGCATTTTGACTTCTTAGGATTAAGACGCAGGCCATTTGCAGTTGCCCACTGATAAATTCTGTGAAGATCGAGGTTAAGATTACTCACTTGAGATCGCAATGATGCTATGGTGCAGTCAATATATAGCTGGACATCGTCAGCATATATATGCACTTTTGAGTGTTTGATTTGTAGAGGCAGATCATTTGCATATGTCGAATATAGTAGAGGCCCAAGAATCGACCCCTGAGGGACACCTCTCGACATGGTTAAAGGACTGGATACGGTTTCATTGTTGATGACTACTTGCCTTCTTTCGAAAAGATATGACGCAACTAATTTCACTGCTGTTTCTGAGAAATTAAACATTTTCGAGAGCTTCATAATCAGCATTTGGTGATCTACTGTATCGAAAGCTTTTGAGTGGACCAATAACAATAAAAAGGTAGTCTTGCGTTCATCCATACTATTTCGAATATTCTCGACTTCTTTAGTTATGGCCTGCACCACGGTCATAACTGTGCCCTTTTCCAAATCCAGACTGACGATCAGTAAGTAGATTGTATTCAGCAACGTATTTATAAATCTGATTATGTACTCATTGTGGGCTCAAAAACCTTTGACAAGAAGGGAAGGATGGATATTGGACGAAATTCCTTGTTATTTTTTGGTACTGCAACAACCTTAGCAAATTTCCAATCAGTAGGATAGGAACTGGAAGTGACAATAAAGTTGAATACATGAGAATATAATGTATTATCCATGGTATGATCAGTCTTACAAAGCGCGGGTGTATATCGTCCAGACCCACTGCATTGGATTTAATGGCTTTAAAACCTTCAACAGTGTCGGGAATATTGAAGCACTGAAAACAAAATTTGTTTGAACATTCTAAAAGAGAGTATTGATCATAAAAATCAATTTGAACTGGGGCTGTGGAATGTTTGTGAATGAGTAATTTAGTTCATTAAAATCTATAACATTTGTTTTTGTATTCCTTCGGCCATTGATTATACCAATATCACGAATATGTTTCCATGTTTGTTTGGAGTTCACTGCGGTACGAAATTTTTCGCCGTAGTATATTAATTTATTAAGTCTTATTTTTGTCACAACAGATCTTCTAGCCACTCGAAAATCATTTAGTAAATCGTTAGTTTTATAACGTTTCCAGCGATAGTAAATTTTATCACGACATTCAATTAATATTTTGTTTCCATGGTAAATCAAGGAGTTGTTCTACTTTTAACATTTTTGGTATTTAATGCAACATGTTTGTTAAATATGGATAGAATTAAACCATTTAGAAAATTAACTTTCTCACTAGAAGTAGGTATATAATAAATTTGGTCCCAGCAGGCATTGTTGAGGTCTTGCTCCAGTGATATCACGTTTATATTGTTATAATCCCGAAAAGTGAAATTATCAGTCTGCTGTAGTGTTAAAGTCGTAATTCAAAAAAATAAGATCATGCTTTGAAAAAATAGGTACTGCTAACTGATCGTATTGCAATATCATACGTTTATCAGCTACAAGAAAAAGATCAAGCAAGGTGGCACTGGTTGCAGTGAAGTGCGTTGGTATAGAGATATTTACCGACAATAAATTCAAAGCCGCCATAGCAGAACGAAGATTCGCTCCCAAGTTAGTAAAAACTCAGTTTTTAATTTTTTGCGTTACTAAATTATGAATGTCCGTACCGTACTCAACATTGGGAGCCCTCGGGATCCCAATTATACCGAAAGCTGTTCCCGTACTGCAAGATTGGGTAAAGAGAGTAATTTTGAGAGAAATTGTTCTTCTTCTTTCACGAAACAACCCAAACTTTTTATTTGGGCTGATTGTGAAAATACAAAACAATCAATTATTTGAAAAAAAACAAACGAAATTAAAAAAAATAAATGTTTTTATGCTCACAAAAACTATTATTTAAAAGTTTTTTCATAAAATATTAGAAAAAAAAATGTCATGTATACAAAATATTTGTGTTTTTTTTTTTTAATTTTTATTATGTGCGAATGCAAGGTATATTTATCTTACTAGGTAGTGTCGTCAGCCCAGCTGATTTAGTAGTTCGACATATCAAAAGTTGTATGTTGTTAGAAATTTTATGGTGCAGAAGTGAGAAAGCAATAAAACACATACAGGCCTTCTCAATTTTCTTCTATGTTTTCTGACATTTCGAACTACAAAGCAATAACAAATTGCCATGTTGTTCTTGTATTGTTGTATTTGTTGTAGAGACTCCACTACCTAGTAAAATAATTATACCTTGGTGCGAATGCATGAAAAACACTTTGACATCACGTTTTGGGATATACAGCCATGTCACAAAGCTAAATTCCGTTCGGAAGTGGAATTGATTCCGTATTTTGCGTAAAACGAAAAAAATTTTCGGAATGAAACCGCTTGCAATTTGCTATGTGGAATTGATATTTTTAGCGTTTTTTGCCGTTTAACCTATTCAGGACATCATTTTATTAAAATTTATTTTAATAATTTTTATCAATTTACTGCTGTTATTAAAGATATTTCGAGCATTTTTGTTATGTTTTTTCTGACTTAACAACGCAAATATTTTTTTGACTTTAAAAAAATTAATTTATTCAAGCATAAAATGATTTCGTAGTTATCATTTCGATCGGAATGGTTTTAGCTTCTATGGATTCCGTTCAGTTTTAGTAAATGGAAAAAAACAAAACCCTTTTTATGTATTACATATTGAAACATAAGAACGAATGTGACAAAACAAAAAATAGATGCTTTGAAAGATAATAAAAAATTAAGAAATACATCTTTCACCAGTTTGTAGTCCGAATCCTTCCCTACACACCTATACTCCATTATATATGCATCGGGTTGCGACCGTGGGCACCAGAACAATTTTTCTGACCCAAGGTCCAATATTTTCTGCACAAAGGTTTTGTAAAATCAATTATTTTCTGAACAGCTTTGAAACGTTGCTTTTTTGAAGTATTTCGGCCTTGTTAATAGAAATATAAAGACGAAAACTTTTTATCAAATCGTCTTCTTGGGTGTTGGGTCCTGCCAATTAAAACAAAATGTGACTCTATACTGGAGTAATAAATATAAAAATCCTATCGAAAAATAATTATGTGCTAAATAAATATACTTTTAAATATTAGTTATAATTTTTACCCGTTATGCCCACAGAACTGTCTGGAAATTTTAACCGGATACAGAGAAAGTACATTTTAATGTTAAAATAGACCAGTAATATTTTGGCTCCCGAGGTACTCTAGTATTTAAAGGGTGTTTTTTTAAGCCCGATAGAACTTGAAATTGTAAAAAATAACACAAAAAATTAAATTGTAATCAAAATTTTTTTTTTTATTCGAAAGATCAATACGTGACATTAACATTTGAAAATGATTTCGGGCATATGGGCACCGCGGCTGTTCTTGACGAAGCGTATTCTGGACGTCCAATTTTGGGCCACTTTTTCGAGCACTGCTGGACGTATGTCACGAATAACACGAACAATGCTGTCCTCCAAGGCGTCAATTGTTGCTGGTTTATCAGCATAAACCAGTGACTTCACGTAGCCCCACAGGAAATAATCGAGAGGTGTCAAATCGCACGACCTTGGAGGCCAATTGACAGGTCCATTTCTCGAAATCAACTTATCGCCAAATTTTGATTTCAATAAGTCGATGGTTGCGTTCGCCGTATGGCACGTAGCGCCATCCTGTTGAAACCACATCTCCTCCGGATCAATGTCATCCATATTTTCAAACAAAAAATCATTGATCATGGTGCGGTAACGATCTCCATTGACCGTAACGCGAGCTCCGGCCTCATTTTTGAAGAAATAAGGTCCGATGATGCCACCAGCGTGAAATCCGCACTAAACGGTGCATTTTTTGGATGTAATGGAGTCTGTAGGGTCTCTTGTGGATTGGTCTCACTCCATGCGGCAATTTTGCTTATTAACAAACCCGTTAAGCCAAAAATGCGCCTCATCGCTGAACACAATTTTGCGATAAAACAACGGGTCAGTTGCCAACTGCTCTAGAGCCCAATCGGCGAAAGAACGACGCATATAATGGTCTCGTGGCTTCAATTCCTGCACCAGCTGGATCTTATACGGGTGTAGGCCGAGATCTTTGCGCAAAATTTTCCACGTAGTGGACGGACAGAGCCCCAATTCCTGCGACCGACGACGAATCGATAAATTTGGATCTTCTTCCACACTTTCGTTTACAGCGGCGATATTCTCTTCAGTACGCACATTCCTTCGACGTGTTGGTGTTATTGCATCCTCTAGAGAGTATGTGGTACGAAATCTATCCACAGTTCGACGAATGGCTTGTTCAGATGGACGATGTAAGCCATAAAAATGACGAAGTCGTCTATAAGTTGCGCGAATCGACGACTGATTTTCAAAGTAAATTTGGATAATTTCGTAGCGTTGTTCAAGCGTGAGTCTATTCATGATGATTTGTCAGAGTATACTGAAACAAATAAAAAAAATGTTTCATCAAAATTTAATTTTTTGTGTTACTTTTTACAATTTAAAGTTCTATCTAGCTTAAAAAAACACCTTTTACTTTCAATAGAGTAAAAGAACTTTGAAATCGGTAACCATAATCCCTTCTCAAAATATGTACCACAGTGCGGGACCAAAGTTTGGCATTTTTTGACAAAATTCTCCATAACATTTTTTTTATTGTTCGATTTATTAAAGACCAAAGTCTTACCTACAAAATAGGAAGAACACGTGTAAAATATTCGGATCCTATAAACATTTTTAGAGTTTTAAGGTATGTTCTGTTATAGTTTAAATGGCTATAAATTGCTTAAAATATCAATTCCACATAGCAAATTGAAAGTGGTTTTATTCCGAAAAAATTTTTCGTTTTACGTTTTCTATAGAAGCAAAATACGGAATCAATTCCAGTTTCGAACAAAATATAGCTTTGGAACATGGGTGATTGTTTTCTACATTCATTCTTATGTTGGCACATTAAAAGTGGTTTTGTATTTTTTTCGTTTTAATGAAACTGAACAGAATCTATAGCAGCTAAAACCATTCTGATCGGAATGGTAGCTTCGGAAACATTTCAATTCCGCACGGAATTTGTGACATGCCTTATAAAGTTGGTTTTTTGTGTTCCCGTACTTTTGTGCATTTTTGTCTCTAAGAGAGTTTATTCTTGAAAACCAAAAAAATGAATTAAAAATAGGGATCGCAGATATTATTATTTTATAAATTTTAACCAAAAAAATAATAAAGGGGGAATGCTCACGATGAAGAAGTACACCAACATAATAGTTATTATGAAGGCTACCATTGCCTGCATTGATTTTTATTTGTTTGAGTTTTATTATAAAAATATAATTTAAAAATTATTTATTAAGTTTTGGTTTTTGATTGCAAAATTAAAATTATTTTTCGAGTTTTATTTTTTTGCTTGGAAAATAATAGTTATTTTCAAGTTTTATTTTTAGCTTCGAAAATAAAATTTATTTCTAGTTTTATTTTTTGATTGAAAAACAACAGTTATTTTTTAAGTTTAATTTTTATTTATCTAAATGTATGTATATAGATAGATTAGCGCAAATTTTGCCTAACGTTCATGTAACACAATTTACGGTAAAGAGAATTTTACGTCTAGAGCCCATCCATATTAATTACTGATTTATTTTCGAAGCAAAAAATAAAACTTAATTAATAAACAATCATTAATTCAAAGCAAAAAATAAAACTTCAAAAATAACTATTATTTTCCAAACAAAAAATAAAACTCGATAAATAACTGTTATATTGCAAGTAAAAAATAAAACTTGAAAAATAATTATTATTTTCCAAGCAAAAATTAAAAAATAATCATTAAAGTGTTCTATAAAGAGGTAGTAAAGCCAAGTACTCTGTTCGAATTGTCATGCAAAATATATTATTTCCCCAGAAATATTTGTCAAAAGATGGCGGTGACAATCAATGTAGCTAGTATGATAAAAATTACATAGCCTATTTTTTCTAAACTCACATTTTCAGGTCTTTGGCGTGGAACACTCCAATCGGTTTTCCTTGTAATTTTCCGAGCTTGTAGAGGTTACTGGCAACTGATCTAACTATCTGACACTTATTAATCATTTTGCAGAGTTTTGTGGAAAGTTATTTCGAGAAATCTGATAGTTGAAAATTGCAGTGAAAAACTTCTTGACTCTTTGGCAATCACAACGTTTCTAGTCATTTGGGGTCAATCTCCAATAGCAGATTACTCCATCCATATTGTTATGAAATGAATGACAATGAAAATCATTTAGTAAAACTCATGGCATTTTACAACCTTGCGTTGTTAATTTTAGCATGTTCGTTGAAAAGTTGACAATTCTAAAACGTTCGTTTACAAGTTGACAACGGGAGTTGTCAAGCAAAAGTGACAACGTAGATGTATCAAGGGTCCTGCACCTCCACCTGGAGCAGTCTGTGAACACGGATGGCTCTAAAAGGGGTGATAGGGTTGGGGGTGGAGTTTATATGGAAGAGTTTGGAATCAAAATGTGTTTCAGACTTACAAATGACTGTAACGTCTTACAAGCAGAAATATCTGCTATCAAAAGAGCGACAAACTGGTTAAGGTACCACAGAATATTCAACAGGGATATCTGGTTTTGTACCGACAGTAACGCTACAATTCTGTCCTTAGCAGGTGTGTTTACCACATCAAACTTAGTCCTGGAATGCCGGACATCCTTAACTTTGATGGCCGAAAATTCAACAGTCACCCTTAAATGGGTGCGGGGACATGGGACTATTGTAGGCAACTGTGTTGTTGACGAACTGGCAAAGAAGGGAACTTTGCTCAACGATAGCGCCATTGACGTCTATTGTGGCATTCCCCTCTCTGCTTGCGGGCATCGAATAAATCTAGCCTTATACGATCTGGCCCAGGTAAGATGGTCCAATGAGTCGACTTGTTAAACGACGAGGACAATCTGGCCTATACTGGATCAGAAAAAAACGGCTTTGCTATTTCGGCTGCCAAAAATGCAGCTACGCGATTTAATATAAACAATCACTGGGCATTGCCTATTCGGAACTCATGCAAGAAGAATGGGTCTCCACTACAACGATTTCTGTAGAAGTTGTCAGGATGAGGAAGAGGAGGAAACTGTCGAACACCTCCTTTGCCACTGCCCTGAGTTAGAATACCAACGCCTCCAGTACCTTGGACAAAGGTGCTTTGCAAGCCTCTCCTGTGTCTCCATATTGGAACCGAGCAGGATTAACTCCTTTCTGAGAAGCAGCGGATGGTTTTCTAACCAACCTACACTTGACGAGGCATAGACAATCTCGTAACAACCTGGCTTGACCAACCTGCCCTCCGTTGGCTACCTCCCCACACTTCTGACTCTTCTCTATCTACTTTTTAAACTGTTTGTCTGTCTGTCTGTGACTTTATCCTATGTCTTCTTTCAACGCTTTTTTTTTTTGGCTTTTCTCTCTCTCTCTCTTTTCTATCTCTCCCTTTTTCCTCTCCTCTTTTGCAGGTTACACAAAGGGACCAATACTTGGACCCAAGTGAGCTGTATTGGAGCTGCCTGCTTAACCTAACCTAACCTAGATGTATCAAAGTGACCAAGAAGTCAAGTTACAACTTTACACTGGCTCAGACAATACAATCGTTTCAGAAGATATTTTTAATAAACTGAACATAAAAAACTTGCAAAAATTAATGCAAAATGCTAGAAGTGTAACCAGTGATTTGCCACTACTCGGACAATTTGATTGTATCGTCACGCTCCATGAAAGGACAATCAACAGAAAAGGCTACTGTTGAGTTGTATATCAAAAATTCCTTTGTTATCTAATAGCTTGTTTTGCAATAAAACCCAAGATGTTTGATTTTCAACAATTTATAGTGATAAATAATGAATATATCCAAATATAAATGATAAAATATTTGTGTGTAAACTTTTAATAATTTTATTAAAAAATGTGCTTTTACGTAAGTATATGTACATATGTTGTTGCTTAAAGCCTGGTACCAAGGCGTATCTAACTTAAATATGCCTTGCCTGGTACTCTGTTCAGTTTTTCTTTCAAACAGAGTACTAGGCTTAAGTTACAAACTCAAACTTGTGTTATGACAAAAGAAACGAAAAATATCCACTTGTAACAGCAAAAGTCACTACGTTTGTTTTCGTGCACGAAACATCATTGTTCTTATTATAAAAAATATTTTTTTAATTATTATTATTATTATGATTGTATTATATGATTTAATTTGTATTACTGGTTTAAAAATTAAAATATGAATGTGGATTGTTTAAATTACATTAATGATGATAATTAACTATAGGCAATGTATTGATTTTATGAAATTGTATCAAACCATTTATGAAATCCATTGTATCAATTTGTTCTATTGTAGCGCCAACGGTTCTTTTCTTATTTTTTTGTGTTTGTTTTATTATTTGTTTGCTTAAAACGCACAATTGGCAAAACACAACAATGACAAAGTATTTTTTGCTTACTCTCTTTTAGAAAAAGAAAACTAAAATTGATAAGAAAAGAAAATCGGTTCTATTCTTAAGTTTTGGTTTTGAATATTGTTCATCCATAGGAAAAGACATACATATAAGGAAATAAGAAAAGAAGGCAAAGAAGCAGGCCGTGTGTGACTATAAAATGCGCGTATTTGTTCTACAGAGGAGACTTGGTTGGCAGCGTTGGAGAAGGTAAGACGTTTTGTAGAGAAGAAATAGTAATTGCTAAAACAATTACTATTAATTGCTTGATATAGTTGACTATTCATTGGAACAGCCATTGTATAAAGTTCGGTGTACCTAACTTAAGGGTGACTTCTTTCTGGTACAACTTTCTATAAACATGGGTGTTCTAAAGTCACACCATAAAAAGTTTTCTAGTAAGAGAGTAGAGCCATATTGAAGGTTGACTTCTCCTGGTCTGTTGCCTTACAAACGCAGCTGGAGGTTTGTGACTGTATCTGAAGCTAATGGTGAAAGATTTCCTAACTGAAGTTTGACTTCTTGCTGGTCATCTTCTCCCTAACAGCTAACAGAAGCTGAACGGCCAGTAGTATTCGACATTAAATTGTTTTTCCTATATACCGCAACCTCTCAATACGTCATCCCAACCGTCGGCGCTACGTCCATCAGGGTTCAAAATTTTTCATTTATGAGAAATCTAAAATTGTTTATTTATTTTTCATGCTCATAAACGAACAACAAAAATTGTTCTGCCTATGTTTATTCATGTATGCGTGTACCTGTTTGTTTTTGTAACATACATACATGATAAGTGATTAATTAGCTTCTTGTCTTTAATGTTCTTTTTCATAAATGTATATGTGCATTTATGAACGTTAAAAATTTATCATAAATGAACATGTAAGAATTTTCTGCCTACGTCGCGTTTATTCTTAAACCACGTAAGCGCCAAAAAGTCTTTTTCAGAAAACGAAAATAACTTAATAACTTCTTTAATATGGGTTTCAAAATAATTTTTTTTTTGCAAAACAAGGCTGTGCGACTCTCTGAAGGGTATAGAAACTTTTTTTTTTAAATTTGTTACTTACAGTTAATTGTAGCCAAATCTGTCGCTTACGCGGTTTTGGCGCAAACAGCAAATTGCAAATTTCTGTGTGTAAATAAACATTTATTTTTGTATTTATTAAAAAAAATACTTTTAACTTTACTAAAAATGCTCCAATTGGCCTGCAACTTTCATGATTTTTTTAATCTTAAATACAAAAAACTTGGTGGTTGAGACTTTAACATTTCCAACTTGAAATATAAAAACCATTATATTTTGCATGCAAATTTCATTTGTATGGCGCTTACGAGGGTTTGAAAATGGATTTATTTATTTTTCATACAAACTTGTTATGATGAGAATGTAGTCTGGAAAAAATGTCGCTTACGTGGTTTAAGAAGAAACGCGACGATATGTATGTAAGTACATATCAACTTTTTTAACATATTTAGGTTCTTACATGTAAAAGAGAAAAAGAAAGAAATAATGTTTGCTTTAAATACAACTAACGTAGAAAATTTTGTAAAGATTCTAAAGATTACCATAAAATATAGTAAAAACACATACGTACAACATATGTACATATGTACATATTAACTCAAAATACAATTTTACAATATATTCCAAAAGAAATAAAAAAACATTTTGTTACTGCATACGCCGGCAGTTGCACATTACAAAATCCATACATAAGTATGTGCTTGTATTTATATACGTGAATGCTTAGCGCATATTTTTCTACGATCTTTTCATTTATGAAAAATTATCAAAATTGTAAATACTCAAATATGAAAAACGAAATATGTTCTCATTTATTCACTTTTGAACAGAAAGAAAAATAAATCATCGCATTCATAAATGAAACAACAAAAATTTTTTGTAGTCTCACACATGTATGAGAAGCAGTGATTAAAAATGCTTGACTATTTTCAATGCATATGTAATTGCTTAACTGTTGCTTAGAAAAAAAGCAAAAGCAAAAAAAGAAGAACAACTCATTTGCTTAAAAGCTTGCTATGTGTCTCTTTCTGCAGCAAAGCAATTACTTTAAAAACATTTGCTGTTGCAAGCAATAAGTTGTTATTTATTTTTATTTTTGCTTAAGCTTAACTCTACTGTAAAGTAGTGGCTGACTACGATTGCTGGTTTTTGCTGTTATTTGCTGTTACTCGCTGCTTCAGTCTTAAGTTTTAGAAAATTCTTTGACAGTGAGAGATTAAAATTATGGCGCCACGTGTAAATCGAAAACAAACTTAATTTTGAAAATCTGCAAAATAAAGATTTCCAATATTGTTTTACAGCTACAGCAAAGGAAGAAACAAACATTAACTTATTGCTTAAGCAACAGCAAACGTTTTCAAAAAAATGCTTTTTGATTGCTTTGCTGCAGAAAGAGACACATAGTAAGCTTAAGTTGCTCTTCTTTTTTTGGCTTTTGCTTCGCTTATAACAAAATAAATGCTGAGGAATTCAGTTTTTTTTATTTGCTGAAAAAGATGTAAGCAAAGCAAAGATTTTAGTGCTATTGCTATTTTTAAGCAAGCAATTCAAACCCTGATGAGAAGAAACAGCTAAAAAATAAAATGTACATATTCATACATACAACAGTGAGTGAACATTTCGGTACTCTGACGTCCATATCAACAAACTTTTTCAGAATAAAAAAGTATTGTAACGTTTTATTAAAAAAAAAACGTGTTTTATTCGACAAGAAGTGACAATGGACGCCGCTGAACTCTACCACAGCAACCAGCGGGAATGTGTCGTTACAATGGCGCCTGAGCAGAGACATTAAATCAGTCCACATTTATCAAAAAAGAAAAAATTAAATAAAGTGTAACATGTTAAAAATCTTGTATAACATGTTAAAAACATCGTTGGTGTATTCCCTTAAACGCGATGAGCTGACAGCCTACTTGGCTCAGTTCGAACAAAGCTGCATAGGAATCGTGGATGAAATCAAAAAGCGGTTCAGCAAATTTGTCACCGCTGGCCATAACGATGAGAGGTTACAAATTTTATTAGAGCTCCAGGCCAAACATGAGTGGGCTGCCATTTTGTCCCCTAGCTTAAGAGTTCAAGTACCATTATTGGAAGTTATGAGTACACCGGTCACACCAATGAAAGAAAAATCTAGTGCTTCGACATCCAAGCCCCCAGAAGACGTTACAGCACCAAAATCAGATACAGCAAACAGGATTATGGTTGTTGAATTCGTGCGTAAGTGGGGACTTAAATACGACGGAGGTAAAGATCCGGTCGGTTTCATCGAGTACATTGAAGAAGTTGCCAATATGTACGAAATTGATTTAGACAATGTGCTGCGAGTTCTGGTAGAATGCTTTTGCGACAAGACGCTAGTTTAGAATCCAAATAATAAAAATAAACACTGGGATCAGTGCTGTAAATTCAAAGCGGATTTTTAAAAATTCTTTTCGTAATCATGTTATTTTTGAAAAACTGGAGGATGAAATCTGCAAGAGAACACAACGTACGAGGTAATCTTTTAAATATTATGTGGTCGCACTTCAAAGTTTAATGCGCCACGCAAATCTGACCGAGGAACAAAAATTAGAAAGAATTTTTCGTAATTCACAACCTGATTATCAGTGGTATCTCCGTCGAAGAGATTTTTCCAGCCTAGATGACCTCATACAACTCGCCGCAATCTTAGAGAATATCCCCACTAACCTAAATCCAGGTAGAGGTGAACACCATCGGTTAGTGGCTAAAAAACCTTCTCCCCGCCGACGATGTGCTCAACAACGTAAATGCAATTTCGTGCTAGAAAGGTGACGGAAAACCCAACGTATCTCGAATGGGAAAAACAGAAAGTGAAAGCCACAGTTATCATCGAAAACCAGTTAGTCTCTGCCATAATTGATACGGGAGCGACAAGAAGTTTTGTTACCCCCACACTGGTACAGCGACTTACTACCCGGCCAGCCTATGCCCCAGCAGATATCGAGGTTACACTTGCTGATGGAACGAAAAGAAAACACCAAGAATTGTCAAATTTAAAGTTAGATTGGGCAATAATTGCGACTTTTGGTTATAAGCACAGCTATCGAGGATATTATTCTAGGGTTTAATGTGTGCTGGCTTAATCGGTAAAAGAGCAAGCTCTGCACTTGCAAACCCCTGTCAGGACGGCCGAAGTGGTAAGGTAAGCGAAACTATAAAATTTCCGAAAATAAAAGTTAGTAGTGCCCCCAAGAAAAAAAACTGAGTCTGAGAACCAATAACTGCGAATTGCCAGGCTTTTGCATGACGAACTGCAGAAGTTTAAGCAAATCCAAGGATTGTGCACAATGGCAACCCACAAAATTGTAATGAAAGATGACAGACCCGTCAAAATAATTATTGACGAGGAGTCAATAAACTAATACAGCAAGGGAGTATTGAACATTCTCACAGTCCATACAAGCTGTATGGACTGTTAAAAAGCAGAATGGTACATGGCGTACGTGCAGGGATTTTCGGCAGCTAAATACCAGATCCATATCAGATGGTTAACCCCTGACTCGAATTGACTCCATTTTCGATAGACTACGAAAGGCCAAATTTTTAAGCAGCCTAGATCTAAGGGATGGATATTGGCAGATTCTAATGGACGAGAGCAATAAGAAATATACAGCGTTTGCCATGACTGGAAGTGATTTATATCACTGGCAAGTTATGCAATTCGGTCTGCATTCAGTCCCAGCGACATTTTAATGAATGTTAGATCGTGTTATAGGATCCGACATGGATCCTCATGCTTTCGCCTATTTAGACGATATTATCTTAATCAGCGAAACATTCGAAGACCACATAAAAAATTTAAAAGAAGTTTTTTGGCGCTTACGTTCTGCAAATCTACGTATCAACCCAGATAAATGTAAGATCTTCGCCGCCGAAACAAAATACTTAGACCACATTATTACCAAAGATGGTATTAAAACCGACTCAGACAAAATACCTGTCATAGAGGAAATGCAGCCACCCAAAACTGATAAAAAGGTACGTCGTTTCCTGGGCGTTACCTCATTTTACTGACGTTTTGTGCCTGAATTCGCAACACTTTCACAACCCCTAACATCTCTGTTAAAAAAAGGTAAACATTGGAAGTGGGGAGAAGAGCTGCAACAAGCTTTCGAGACACGCAAAGAAAAATTAACACAGGCACCTGTCTTAGCCTGCCCTGATTTTACAAAAACTATTGTGCTCCAGACAGATGCTAGTAGTTTTCGACTAGAGGCAGTTTTAACCCAACAAATCGACGAGCAGGAACATGTTATTGCATATGTCAGTTTACATTTAAATAATGCCGAGAAAAATTACTCATCAACCGAACAAGAGTATTTAGCCATAATATGGGGAATACGTAAAATGCGTCCGTATCTCGAAGGCTACGAATTTATAGTTGAAACTGACCACCTATCCCTGAAGTGGTTAAATTCTATAGACAATCCGACCGGAAGATTGGCCAGATGGGCATTAGAGCTTCAACAGTATAAGTTTACAGTCACTTACAAAAAAGGCAAGCAAAATGTGGCAGCCGAAGCTTTATCACGCCAGCCCGTAGAAGAAATTCGATTAGCCCAAACGAAAACAACCGTATCCTGTACATAGCTTAAAAATCAGCAGCGACTTGCAGAGTATATCATAGTTAATGATTAATTATATCGCCATTTTTCACGAGAAGTCAACGACGAAGACAGTCGCCGTGGAAACAGTGTGTCGCCACCCCCTTAAGAGAACAGGTATTAAAAGAAACCTAAGATCAGGCCGCTGGAGGATACTTCGGAATTAGGAAGACTATTTACCGTGTCACAAGCCGCGCTATGTACGAAACCGTGATATATGTCAATGCTACAAAATAGTACAGCAACAACCGCCAGGAAAGATGTTAACGCGTATCCTTGAAGAACCATGGTCATTCCTGTGTGCGATTTTGTTGGTCCATTACCCCAAACCTGTCGGAAATACCATGCTTCTAGTTTTTTTGATAACTTCTCAAAATGGTGCGAACTGGTGCCCGTACAAAAGGCTACAGCAGGAGGAGTGATAAAAGCTTTACGCGAACGTATTTTGGCACGATATGGAATGCCTAAAGTGCTTCGCACAGATAATTCTCCTCCAACCTGTTGAGGAAATATCTGAAAGAATTAGGTGTACAACAGCAATTCACCGCGCCTTATACCCCACAAGAGAAAACCACTGAACGAGCGAACCGTACCATAAAAACAATTATATACCAATTGACGGGCGTACATATACCAATATACTAATTGTCGTCCGAATCAACCGGATATTCACCAGCGTACTTATCACAAGGTAGAGAGCTGCGACTACCAAAGTCGTTGTATGACAATGTCACTAGTGGGACCGGAGCACGCACGGCTGCGCCTGAAGAACGAGCCCAAGAGCTGAAAGAAATCTTCGTCATAGTTCGTAACAATTTAAAACGGGCATCGCTTAAACAACAGCGCCATTATAATTTACGTCGGCGCAGGTGGCAACCTATCATTGGAGAAGGTGCTGGTATGACAACATCCGTTGTCAAAGGCAGTAGACAAGGGATTAAGGGATTCGTGTCCCCAGTTATTATAAAAATTTCTGAGCTAGGGAGTAGTCAAATACGTACTGCGCACCTGAGTGAATTGTGGAACAAGATTAACGTGAGTACCTGCCAACTCGGCCTAACCTCACGGTTGTCTTACCACCGAGTGAAACTTAGGCGTAGACTAGCGCCCCCATTGTGTAGTATAACAACACTTTACGATTGCCACCAATCGCTTTTTGTCTGTGATACAGTCACAATGAGTAGCAATTTATATAATATGGCAAGCCTTTCCAAGGCAAGCCTAGATCCATATTATAACCTCTTGCTTAGGGGTTTTGGAGACTATCCAAACTCCGTCTGTTGAGAGTGCAACAGCACACTTGATCGACCTTGCACCTTACCTACATAAATCGATCTTAAACCGCAACCACCACGTGTACCCCTGAAGGGGACCTCACCTATAACCGGTCACAGAGAGGATGGGCTCTCTGTGGGGCCACCGATTCCCGTGGGCACTGGTCGGGCCTCGAAGAGGACCCGTGTTATAAAACAACAGACCTTTTCTTCTGGAACCCCCGGGGGTAGCACCTGACTGAAGTAAAACCTTATCTAAATCACAGACTAATTATTCTTTATTATCCTCCCCTCTAGATGTCACGAGAAATTAAAAAGAAAAATAACCGCCACTTTGGCAGTATGAATGTTAAAAAACGAAAGTTTGAAGAATCCCGCCAATGATTTAAAGAAAATATGAAAAGAGAAAAGGCCAAGGTAAAACATGCTATATTCCTGGAAGACGACGATATTCCCCGTTTTAGTCGCAGACGACGCGGACAACCAATGTCAAGACCTGCACTTACCCATGGTTTCAAAGTGCTGTGACACGATTTACAACTTGCATGTTACAAGCCAAGAGAGCACCTCGCTGAAGAAAAAAAGCAGGCGTATCGGAAAAAAATAATGACGAAGAAGTACCGTCGCCTCCTCAGCTACACAAAGAAGATTACGCTCCTTCACCTCCATCGTTTTATGACGACGACGATGTGCCTCCGCCACCGTGTTGTGAAGCTGATGATGTGCCATCATCACCGCCGTTTTGTGAAGAGGAAGATATAACTGTAACACCACTGATCGATGAAGAAATTGTTGTTCCTTCACCCACTAGGTTCGAAGAAAGAGACGAGGAACCTAGTCTATCACAACATAAATATGTGATGTCTCCAGAATTGCTGGATTACTTTGAGATCGACTTAGAAGATTGCGAAGTCAAAGAAGAACTTATAGCAGAACTACACCGTAGTTTCTTCGGGTATAATGATACTACTATAAACATTGTAGACGTACGGCCACCATCGCCGCTGCCGCCACCATCGTCATTGGACTGTAAGAAAGAAAACTTCCGAGCTCCAACGCCGCCCCGTAGAAAAGGCGTAAAATTAGTGGACGTGGTCAACAAGAAATACCGCTTTTTAGGCCACTGATGAGCAATCAATACGGCTCAGGCTATTATTTAGTTACTTTTTTATTTAAATATTTCCATATCAAATTATTGTAAATTTATAAAATAAACATTGATCAACTAACATAATTTTTTAATTCAGGAACAAGCTGTTATCTATAGAAAAACAAGCATAACTAAGTGAACTGCTTTCTTCTAAATAGCCTTGATTTATATCTTCTAAAAGCTTTTTAGCTTCTTCACCCAATTCAACAGAGGTAGATTTCCATTATTATTTTATTTGCGTACTCTCCAAATTTTTTTGTATTTATCTTCCTGATACATGCAAGTTACAAGTTCTTGCATGTGATTTTAAATTGTCTTATGTATTCATGATCTCCACCTGTGATAGACGCAGTTGTTTCTGTATCGGAAAAAATCTCCTTGCAGTGTTTCCATCGTTTGAGTTTCCTCCTCCTTGTTTTGGTTGATCAATTATAAGGCCTAGCTGATGATATTTTTCTTGAATGTCGTTTTTCTTAGCATTTTTTTTTCTTCATTTTCTTTACTTTTTCTCACAGTTTCGCCTAACGGACCAAATTCCAAATCAGAACTTAATTTAAGAATATGCTTCATAAAACGTATCCTGGCATGAAGAGGGGACAATCCAAATTCATACGCTTCCTTAAAGCTATCGTCTTGTGGTGGGGGTTGACTTAATTGACTTGATATTTTTTGACATATAATGCAGCTTGACGATGACTTTGTTTGAGTTAAAGCTTGTGCAACTTTCCCATCAATCATTGTGAGACACATTTTAAAATTTACTTCGATGTCTCGGCCATCAATTTTAAATATAACTGGTTAAAGTTCTCTAATTTGATCTTTTATTTTCTGAACTTCCTCATTTATGACATATTTGAAATGTAAATTTTTTTGGTATCAATACTTTGTTGAAGATGGAATTTCCTTTATCCATACATTAATTTCTGTTCATTTACTAGTTGATGGCTGTAATCCGGTATAACTTTTTGTCAAGCGCAATAGAACAAAAGATACCATAAATAAATTAGCATCTGCTGAATTTTCGGCTTGTACTGCTTTTGACCAGAAGATCCATCACATCCCCACAAACCTTTTCATTCGTTCCCTTAAGCAATTGCTTTTATTGATTTTTAGTCAATTTTAAATCCAAAAACAACGTGAACGCTTCTTCTGGAGTAAATATCTTATCTTGAATTGGTATAGGAATGCTTTTTAAAATCATCCATGTGCGTCTTGGGGGCTTTAGATGAACTTTCAAAAATAAGTTCTTTCGATAACCACGTTTGTACAACCTATCCTTGTTTTGACAGCATTTAGTCAAGCTCTTTGCAAAGTTTATAATTTTTGCTTTATGTATGTATGTCCATTTCTTGTAAATTGCATGTCTAAAAGAATTAATTGTTCAGTATGTGCAACATTATATCATCTACATCTTTAATAATAAATAAGTATCAGCGGGAAAACTATAACAGTACTTTGCCATTGTTTACAAAGTAATGATAAATAATTGTTACATTACCACTTTTTGAAATATAAAAAACTCTGAAAGGTGAAAAGATAAAATATACCTGTTCAGTTCATTGGGTATGTTGCACTGTTGTTTTTACCATTTACATTTTAGTTAAATGTTTTTCCCATTTTAGCATGTACTTAAACCGTGTTATTGATGTTACCACTATTAATTTTCTACCTAAAATAAAAAAAGAATTTACATATCAAATGTAAAAATTAAGGGCATTATATCCCAATTCTTTTTCATATATAACAACTGGCGTTAAGTCTACCGTTTTTTATGCCACCATAAAAAAACAGACACAATAACGCAAACAAATACACTACACGACCAATTTTGTTTGTAATCAAGCTAACATTTTAAAAAATGACAGGTAGTTTCTGCGAACAAATCAGTAAGCAACCAAACCCAGTAAGGGCAGAAGCAATTAACAATATGCCACAACCTAGTAACGTTTCCTAACTGCGTTGGTTTTGGGTACTATAATCTTCTATGGAAAATTTGTGAATAAAATGCATAACCTACGTGGCCCACTAGATGAATTATTAAAATCTAATAAAACATGGACTGGAACCATAAAAAAACAGACACAATAACGCAAACAAATACACTGCACGACCAATTTTGTTTGTAATCAAGCTAACATTTTAAAAAATGACAGGTAGTTTCTGCGAACAAATCAGGAAAGAATGGATAAATTCATTTCAAGGAATTTTATTAAAAAACAAATATTGAGTTTATATTAATTCCTATAACGTTTTTGTTTTTATGGACAGGGTCCGCCAAAATAGGAGGATCCTCTAAGAGTTATACTCTATTAACTAGGAGATTTTATATGGACCTTACAAAAAATAAAAATTTCTGAAAGACACAAGAACTTAAATTTTTGGGAACTAAGAGCGTATAAGTTACATAACTATACAGTTTATTTTGTATCAAAATTTATTTATACAAAAAAGTTATAGGTATTTAACAGAGCTGTAAATGAATCATTCTTTTGTTAATTAATTCGCGAATCATTCATACACTGAATTATCAAATTTTGAGTTAATTCTTTTCACACAAAAAAATGAATGGAATGAAATTTGAATCAATTCAAACGAATTAGGCAGAAATTAATTGCAATTCGTTTCCATTTCAAATGAATTTGTAAAATGAGTTGTAATTCATTTTTCAATTCAAATGAATCTGTAAAATGAATTGCAATTCATTTCCAATTTAAATGAATGGATTTTGAAATAATTCAAATGAATTTAAACAATGTATTGCAATTCAATAAATGAAATCAAAAATGAGTTGCAATAATTGCCGTTGGGTGGTGGGTCCCAAAATTTCCAAAATTATTAATTGTTTCTTGAATATTAAATGTGTCTTGTCTTGTTTAGCGTATTTTAAAATAAAAATCAGTTCTTCTTGAAGAAATAAACTCCAAACACCACATTTTCTTTGATCAGGCGCAGATCCAGGACAAGGCTTTTCATTTTTTTTTGACTGAATATTTTCATTTTGGTAGGAGAAATTTCCATTTTTCATTCCCCCTAGATCTGCTCTTGAATTTTATTGATTGCACTTTATTTTTTTGTGTGAAAAGAATTAATTCAAAAAAGAATGATTCATTTACAGCTCGGGTATTTAAAAATTAACATTTTCTAAAAAAATTTAATTTTAGTAAAATACAGAGAAAGTTCATTTTGGACCACTCTGATCGTTCGTGATTATGTTGATATAGAGCAGTAATATTTTGGCTCCCTAGGTACTCTGGTATTTACTTTCAAATGAGTACTATAGCTTTGAAATCGGTAAACATAAAAAAATTGATTTTTGGCCACTTTCCCAAAATATGTTTGACAGTGCAACGGTTCTTTCCTTATTTTTTTGTGTTTGTTTTATTAAAACGAAATTGGCAAACACAAAAATGACAAAGCAAGAAAACGGTTCATTTCTATGTATTTGTTGTTTTAATATATTTTATTATACATGCTTACTCTCTTAGAAAAAAAAAACTCAAATTGATAAGAGAATAAAAACGGTTCTGTTCTTAAATTTTGTTTGTGTTTTGTTTTTAAATATTGTTCATCTATAGGGAACAAATAGTAATACACGTCCGCATGTGTGCAGTATCATCATCTTGTCAAATCAGTGTAGTATTAGTGACGAAAATATCAAATTAAGCAGTCTCAAAAAACTTTTCAGAACTTTTTGATAGTAAAATGGGTTTGTGTAGCAAAACTGAGGCTCATCTAGTGGTCAAGCCCGAAAAGCAGTTAGTTTTTCGACCGCCTCGAAATGTGGCATATGCGTTGAAGACGAATTAAAGCGTCTTTAATACGCTAGTATAATTGTCCTGGTAAATTAAACAGTGTGGGCAGCGCGTGTTGTGGTAATAAGAAAACCTGATAGTCGCATTCGCCTTTGTGCAGACTGACTCACTCGAAATGTCAAATACCCGTTACCTCATCCAGATGACATATTTTTAAATATGCCCAACGCTCAAGTATTTAGCCACATCGATTTAGCGGATGCTTTTCTTCAAATAAAGTGGATGAACAATCAAAATATTTCCTAACTAAACACGCACATGGGTTTATTCCGATACAATAGGATGGTATGTGGAATCAAAAAATTTCTCACAATATTTCAACAGATAATCGACACGATGCTGGAAGGTCTACAGGGTACTGCATCATATATCGATGATATATTTTTTTCTGGAAAAACCCAAGAGGAATATGATCAAAATGTATATGAAGTATTAAACAGGATTGAGACATACGGGCTTAAATTAAAATTTGAAAAATGCAAATTTTTAACACACGAAACAGAATATTTTGGTTACAAGATAAGCCGCGATGGACTGCAACCAAACCCAGTAAGGGCAGAAGCAATGAACAATATGCCACAACCTAGTAACGTTTCCTAACTGCGTTGGTTTTGGGTACTATAATCTTCTATGGAAAATTTGTGAATAAAATGCATAACCTACGTGGCCCACTAGATGAATTATTAAAATCTAATAAAACATGGACTGGAACGCAAAATGCCATAACAGTTTTATGAAACTAAATGATATTATAATGTTAGATTTATTGCTAACTCATTACGATTCAAACAAAAAAATCATTGTTGCAGCCGTTGCATCCAATTACGGCTTAGGTGCCTGGATACTTCACGAGTTTGAAGATTTTTTTTTTGCATTTTTTTATTTATTGTATATTTGAACTATCAATAATTACTCATATCTTAAGTCTAAAAAAATAATACGAGTATACTTGTTAAGTCCAACCAGTGCCAGACAAATGATGTATGTTTCATGGTTACTGTTACGGGCCAGCGGATTCAGATAAGTTTCAAGCTTCTTTAAATACCTTCTGGCAAGTTTCGCCATTTCTGCTTTAACTGATGGTACGTTTAGACTTTTATAGATGTTCGAGTTTTTTTTTTATATATCAAGGAGCAGATGTTATCATACGTAGAATCTTATTTTGGCGCCTTTGTATTTTTTCTACATTGCTAGCTAGCTAGAGGCAGTGCTTAGGTGCCTGGATACTTCACGAGTTTGAAGATTTTTTTTTTTGCATTTTTTTATTTATTGTATATTTGAACTATCAATAATTACTCATATCTTAAGTCTAAAAAAAATAATACGAGTATACTTGTTAAGTCCAACCAGTGCCAGACAAATGATGTATGTTTCATGGTTACTGTTACGGGCCAGCGGATTCAGATAAGTTTCAAGCTTCTTTAAATACCTTCTGGCAAGTTTCGCCATTTCTGCTTTAACTGATGGTACGTTTAGACTTTTATAGATGTTCGAGTTTTTTTTTATATATCAAGGAGCAGATGTTATCATACGTAGAATCTTATTTTGGCGCCTTTGTATTTTTTCTACATTGCTAGCTAGCTAGAGGCAGTGCCCCATAATTGAATCTCATAACACCAAATTGGGTTTAGAATTGACTTGTACAATATAAGTTTGCAATCTAAGCTGAGAGTAGGGTTTCTGCCAATAAGCCAGTTTAGTTGGACGGCTTTTAGCTTAATTTGTGTTAACTTTCATTCTATGTGGCGTTTCCAAGTAAGGCGTCGGTCAAGATTTATGCCGAGATATTTCACGTCAGAAAACTGTGGTATAGTTTGGTTATTTATGCGAATAGGGGGCACGATTACCTACGAAGTGTGAAAGTTATACGAGTACATTTTTGTTCATTCACCTTTATTCTCCATTTCATTAACCATTTTTCTAAATTGAATATGTGGTCTTGTAAATATCTTGATGCTACTTCGGGTGTTTTATGAATGCTTAGAAAAGCTGTGTCGTCAGCAAATGTCTATGTGTGGACTCGGTTACTAGTTGGCATTTCTGAAGTATACAATAAGTATAAAAAGGGCCCCAATATACTACCTTGGGGAAGTCCGGCTACGATTAGCTGGGTGAGCTCAAAATATCTCTTTCTTTCATTTCGTTCGGTTAAATTACTAACTAGCTGCTTATATAGGTTTACGGGCATATTCAGTTTTAGCTTATATATAGGCCTTCATTCCATACCTTATCGAATGATTGAGAAACGTCGATAAAAAGCGCAGAGTATTATTTTCTCTCTTTAAATGTCTTCTTAACATTGACTAACCTGTGAATTTGTTCGATTGTACTATGCTTTTTCCTGAAGCCGAATTGATTTTTTGGAACACATCCTTTGTCGCTGAGAATAGGGTTCAGCTAGTTATTACCATTCTCTCAAACAGCTTTGACATATTAGATAAAAGGCTTATAGGTCTGTATGATTAAATTTTTGTGTGGTCTTTTCCTGGTTTAGGAATCATGGTAATCAAGGACACCTTCCACTCTGTGGGAAAGTACTCAAGACGTAAAATGGCAATAAGAATAAAAAGAATGATTTTGGGAGCTATACGGGGCAACTCAAATAACATCTTGTTAATGGTTTTATCAACGGCAGGGGCTTTCTTGGTGTTTAGATCCGTTATTGCCTTTTCACTATCACCAAATTGAAATCTTAGCGGTATTACAGCACTAGCCTCGACAATTGGCAACTCAACTACATCAGTCGATATATTTGGGCTAAAAACCCTTTGCAAATGTTCAGCAAATAAATTGCCTAAAATCTAAAAATATTGCCATTATCTTTTTTCTTATATCAGATAATTTATCAGATAATTTACCGTTGTTTCACATGAGAAATTTCTTCTAAACCCTGATTGATATTTTGAGAATAAGTTATGTTGCTCCATGTATAATTCAAGTTGTTCTTTAATTACTTTTTCTATTATTTTTTCGCAGGTTTTTAAGGGATTTATTGGGCGAAATTCATCACATTTGTTCGTATTTGAAATTTTTTCTATAGGCGATATCATAGAGTATTTCCAGTTATTAGGGAAAACTCCTGTTCTCAATGACGTATTTATAATATCACTAATTTTTGTACCCAGAATGTTCCAGTTGTCTATAATAATTTTAATAGTAACATTGTTGTAGTCAGGTTTGTTCTTCATGCTATTGCAGATATTTTTAATTTCTTGAATTGTTATTGCACGGAACTTAAATCTATTTGTTATCACAGGTATATTGTTTATATATTGCACATTTTCTATTGTATTATGAATTGCCTTAATACTATTTACAAAGTACTTATTAAATTGAGTGGCTATTTGGTAGTCGTCATTTTTATATTGTATTCCGTTAAATATCACATTTTTTATCACAGTTTTATTTTTCTTATGGACTAGGTTTTTTATTTCTTTCCACATCTGTTTCTGATCTTTGGCTTTATTTATTTTCTATTAACAAAATTGTTCTTTTCCACTTCAATTTTAGTTTTATATGTGTTTCTAATTATTTTATAATTATTCCATTCCATTTCAGTATTCTCTATTTTTGCAATCTGATATTTAAATACGTTTTCTCTTTTTAATCGTCTCAGTTCTTCACTAAACCATTTGTTTACGTTACTTTTTTCACTTACTGTTTTCTTAATTGTGAATTTTTTGATGGTGTTTTCAATGGCTGAGTCAAGATGAACAACTTTTTTATTTAAATCATTGTCAGTGTTTGTTCTTAATATTGCACAAATTTCCCTGTTGTATTTAAATACATACTTTAATTTGTTTTCTGTTGATATCTCGGTTGCCTGTAATATTGATTATTAAAATCAATATTACAGGCTTCGTCATCTGTTATTTTATTTGAAATATTATTATCAACTGTTACATTTTCGTTGTTTGTTAGTCTATTATTGTTTTTGTGGTTGCCGTTACTCTGGTGTAATCGTTAACTTTTGCTTGAGTCCGTAATCATTAAAGGCAAATTTAAGTCTGGTCTTATACGTTCCTTCTTTGCTCCAGTCTATATTCAAGTCACCAGCGATTATTATATCATATTGGAATTCACATATTTCTTCCAATACTTCTTCAAAGACTTGACAAAATTCTAGTTCACTACAACTTGGCGATCTAAGTATATATCGTTACTATTATAAAATGATTGCTCCTGATTGTTACCTTGTATGCACTTATCCAATATTTATAGTTAGAAGTTTTTTCTCCAACTTTTATCATATTATAGTGTTTTTTTAAATATGCAACAACTCCGCTGTCCTGCTTGAATTTGAGTGTGTAATATAGTTATCATATTCATCAAGTTGTATTTCATGTTCGTCGATATCCTGTGTTAAATGTGTTTCTGATAGTAAAATAAAATCAGGGTTCTGTTCATTAACTATAACTTCTAGTTGATCGTAATTGTTAATTATTCCACATATGTTTGTATAAATACCATATATTTTCTGTGATTGTTAAACAACCAGGCCTAATCTTTTCTTTGTCATACACAGCTTATTTTTATAGACTGGACATTCTCTGCCAGTTGTGACATGATTTTCATTTAGACCCATATTAAGATTTTTGTTAGCTCTAATACAATTAACACATTTATTTATTATTTCCTTATTACATTCTTTTGATTTGTGGTTTCCATGGCATCTATAACATGTTTCCTCTTTAGTGCATTCATTCGCCTTATGGTTATATCCTAAGCATTTAAAGCACATAATTATGTCAGTTCCGTCAAAAATTCTACACTTTTCCTATCCAATGTTCAATTTCTGTGCTGTTTTAATCTTCGTATACGTTTCTTTGTTCACTATTATTTTAGAATTATAAATCGTTTTGTTATACCTTTTATACTCGTATGACTTTACAACTTTAATTTCATGTTCTTGAAATTGTTGATTTTGCCTCTTAATTTTTGATATAAAATCTTCATCTGTATATTTAAATGACATATCTGTTATGATAATTGACATACATCTTTCATCCGGTGCTTTAATATCGTAGGTCTCGCCCATTTTATTCTCAATAGCATTTTTTATTTTATTTCTTTCTTCATCGTTTTCACTTTGTATAATTATTGTTCCATTTTTTCTATTTTCTATGTTTGTTATATTTAGGTTTACTGGGTCGACTTTATTATTTAAATCTTCTTTTGTTTTTTCTATTTTTTATTTCTCTTTTGGTTTTATTATTAGGGACACTTGTTTCTGTATATCCGGCAACACCTTACTTTTTTTAACCGTTTCAGCAAATGACAGTTTGTTTTGTTTATCGTTATTTTCTTTTATTGCTTGTTTTATTTCATTGCACATTTTTGCATTATTTTCCTCAAATTTATTATAAATATCCTTATTTTTATTTTGGAAATCATTCACAACATTGCATCATTTTTTAACTTCATTTACATTGTTTTCACATAATTTCTGTGCCTTGTCTATTTTTCTAATTCTTTCCTCATACCTCTTCTCAGTTGCTTCCAATAGTTGTTTAATTTCATTTTCATTCTGCTTTAGTGATACCTCAAATTCTTTTTTATATTCAGCCAAGTGTGTTTTGTTTTTGTTGACATCATCTTGAACTTCTTTCATGATCAAATCTACGTTATGGATATATTGGACGCAATCATCACACATACATACATATATCTTAAAAACGGATTAGATTCTAAAACCTTTGATGAATACTGATCAAGACCCGAGCATTTATCGTCACAAACTCCTAAACATAATATTCCTGTTTCGCCTCGGATTGTTCTCTTGCATTTATGGCCTTCAGCCATTGCAGAGTTTGTTTTAACTTTATTTTTAGTTTTGAAATATAAATTCAATTTAATGATATTTTTATTTCTTAACACTGAAAATTTATTTATTTATTGGTGTTTATAGTCCTTTTTCTATTTAACAGCCAATAAATATTTTATTTTTAACAGAATATCGCAGCCTGTTAATTTTGCTTTCTATCGCTTTCACGCTTTCGCTAAGCCCTAGTATGACCATATTCTTGGCAGTTTAGGCACTGGACGGGTGATGATCGTTTATGTGGTTCCACTACATTAAACAAAATAGTGAATTATATTCATTCAGACAACGGAAAAATACAATTAGTATTGTTAAAGATTGTATCATGGTAGATGAACGTGTTGTCATCGCAAGAATATTTTGTCACCGTGTCTTGAAAATTTCAATAGGGGTCACCCTGCAATTGAAAGTACTAAATCAATTGCCCGAAGCTATGTACACTGACCCGGCATAGACGGATACATAAAAAAAATTTTACAGGGGTGCAATCAATGTGCGTCTGCAGCCAAAATGCCGATAAAAAATATAGTCCTTGACCAACACCTGAAAACGCCTGGGAGCGCATCCATATAGACTACGGTAGTCCGATTGATGATGCTCTCTCAAAGTGGTCTGAAATTGATGCTACAAAAGCAATGCAAGCTCAACAAACATTAATTGTTTCAGATAACGGAACGCAATTCCAAAGCACGCTTTTTAAAGATTTTACAGAAAAAAGGGGAAAAGATGTCAAATGGACAAGCAGAACGTTTAGTGGACACCTTTAAGAGAACATTAAAGAAATCTGCAAACGTTTTTACAGTGCTATCGATCAACACCAAATCGTTACTGCCCCAATAATAAAATATTTGCAGAAATTCTATATAATAGAAAAATGCGCCTTCATCTGGACCTCCACCAGGGAATTCGGTGATAATGATAAAAAAATGAAAAAATATTTTGATAAGAAGCACAGTGTTATAAAAACAGAATTTACTGTTAGACAAAAGGTATGCGCCACATTTCATGAACATAACAATAAATTCATTAGGAAACCTAGAAAAATAGTTGAACGCAGAGGTGATGTACAATATAGTTCTTGATAATAGTAGATTCGCGCACACAAAAATCAACTTCCTGATCGAAATGGTGAAGTTCCATTGTCGCTAGCATGTAAACCGAGAATTGCACTGGGCGAACTCTTAGAAATCGGCAGATCTTAGGATCAATAGAAGCCTGCGTCGGCACAAAATAATGATCCTAATAGTGTCATACCAAGTGCTTGCAGAGAGCCGACACCAGTTGATATATCAACGATGACATAGCAGCGGTACAAAAAGAAGCGTCTGACAATAGTTTGCCAAATACACCAAGCCTACGTCGAACAACCAGGCAACGCAGACCTGTACGAAGTTTTGCTTCACCGAGGAACTAACCAAGAAGGAAAGGTGTTGGCAACAACTGAAGATAAATATTAGGCAACTTTGACAGGTGGAATAAAAAAGAAGTGTGTGAAGTATTTATGTACATATATTGTACAGCAGTGAATTTTATATTGTTTATATAAATGAATTCTTAAATCACAACAATTACTATGATACCCAAGCCAGGAAAAGACCACCTTAAGGTAAAATCATACAGACCTTAAAGCCTATTATCAAACATATCATAGCTGTTTGAGAGAATATTAATAATTAAAAAAATTCTGAGCGCGAAAATATTTATTTCGAACCATAAATTTGGCTTCAGAAAACAACGGCGTTTCTCAAACATTTGACAATGCACGAAGTCCTTATATACAAGTTCAAGCTGAACTTGCCCAACAACTTCTATAAGCTCTTAAAAAATTATTTAACTAATCGAAAGTTTATACTAAAAGAAGGAGATTTCTTAAGCTCGCCTCAGCTCATTAAAGGAAGTTTTTTTCATAGTCATAATTTATTTATTGTATCTTCAATATTTTTGAACTAACAATAATCATATCTTAAGTCTAAAATAAAAATATACTTTTTAAGTCCAGCCAGTGCTAGACAAATATAATGTTTGTTTCACGGATTTTGCAATCATTTGCGGGTCATCCCTCTAATGTACGACCAAGAAAAGCAGTATCTCTTCTTTTTAGTCGAATGTAACCAGGTTTATTCAGCATGCCAGCGCCAAAGGGTTTGGATAAGATTCAAGCCTCTTTAGATATGTGACTGCATGTTTCGCTATTTCTGCTCTAACTGATGGCATGTTTAGGTCTTTGTAGATGTTCGAATTTTTTATTTCCCAGGGTGCAGATGTAATCATACGTAGTATCTTATTTTTACGCCGAATTTTTTCTACATTGCTAGCTGATGCAGTTCCCCATAATTGAATCCCATAGCACCAAATTGTTTGTTAAAGGAGTTCCAAAAGGTAGTATTTTGGGACCCATTTTATACTTTCTGTACACATCCGATATGCCAACAAGCAATCAACTGCACACATCAATATTTGCTGATGACACAGCATTTTTAAGTATCCATGAAACCGCCTAAAACCCGTTTCACACTATAATACTGAGTATTAAGATTTTCATAGGATTTTGTAAGATAGAAATCCAATGAGAATTGTGTGATTGTCAAAAAATCTAACGTAACATAACATTTTGTTTTCACACTATCACTCTTCAAATAAAATGAAAAATATCAGCAAAGGAACAAGCCACCGCGGCAAAAAATGGTTTTTGACGTGTTGTCCAATTTTGATGAAGTATATTTGACAGTATATTAACAGATATATGAATAACAATTCCCTGAAATTGCAGCATCATAACTTCATTACTTTTTAATAAATATAACTTTAAAGTATTTTTTTTTTATTAATTTAGTTGTTGTAGAATGAGTAGATGAAAAAATAAATTAAAAAAAAAAAAAAATTCTTAACAACAGAATTGTGGTGTAAAAATTTAAAATTTTGCATTTTCAATGGAATAGGCCCCTCGCCCTAGGTGCAGACTTATATCAAATGAAAGACTGAAGTCTCAGCTTTAAGTAAGTTAAGGACATATAGCAAAAGTTTGCAAAAGTACTTTAAACATGTTAGCATGCAATAGAATGTTTACAACTTTTTACTTTTATTTTTTTTTAATTGTTTACATCATCTATTCACTTATTGTTTATTATTATTTTATTTACATTATTCATTTGATTGATAATTTTTTTGAAGGCGTTAGATTGGTTGACTTTGGGTTAGATAGTTGCATAATTTTTAATTTAAATTGATTGTGCAAACTGTTGTTCTTATCTAAGTTGTGTTATGCTCACTTTCTAATTTGGTTAGTTTAATTGTTATACATATGTATATTGAATTTAGTTGTTGCATTATTTATTGGGTTAAGTAATAATGAGTGTTCTTGTAATGATCTCTTTTGATAAGAGATTAGCATTTCTCTAACATATTTAATATTTTATTTTGTGCTCACAAACTTTTTAAAAACAAACTGTAAAATAATATAACATTGTTGTTGTTTTAAATATTATTGATCAACAAACGGTAATTGCAATTACATATATATTTAATTTACAATCTATTATTTCCTAAATCAACAAATTGATATTATGCTGATCTCGGAGTCCCATTTAACTACCAATAGCTTTTTTTAAATAAATGGCTATATATTTTACGATACAAAAGAACCTCGTGGTAGAGCATGCGGAGGTTCGGCAATATTAATAAAGGCCCGCCTAAAGCACCATCTACTGTGTGATTTCTGTACAGATTATATGCAAGCAACTAACTTCTGCCTCGAAGACTTTGATCGAAACATAGTCATTTCTTCAATTTATTCCCCTCCTAGATTTTCGATATCTGAGAGTCAGTACCGGGACTTCTTTAAATTACTAGGACCCTGTTTTATAGCAGCTGGCAACTACAACGCAAAACACACGTTCTGGGGGTCAATATTAATTACTCCAAAGGGTCGTGTCTTATTTGACGCAATTTCAAAAATGCGCTTAAATGTGATTTCTAGCGGACAACCAACTTATTGGCCTACAGATCCACATAAAATTCCTGATGTTATTGATTTTGGCGTAGCTAAGGGTCTTCTAGAAGATATGCTTAACGTTGAAGCATCACTTGAATTATCGTCAGATCATTCACCTACTATTGTTTCAATATGGAACCCCCGAGAAATAGTTTCACCGACTGGATTTCGAGTGACGTTAAACAGTCGCGTGGATTGGCTTAAATATAAAAAATATCTCAGTACTCATTGCTCACAAAACATACTGCTAAGAACACCTAAAGACATCGAGACGTGTCTTATTGATCTTGATAAAAACCAAAAATTAGCTGTTCAACATGCAACAATAACGCAGCAACAAACAAGATATAATCGAATTAGCTCTGCAGACGTCGAACTACTCTTGGCAGAAAAAAGAAGAATTCGAAAGGAGTGGCAAAACTACAGGTCGCCTCAACTCAAATTCAGACTAAGGGAAATAACGAAACGGCTAAGAGAGCTACCGATCCCGAAGGACTGCTTCAATAAAAATATATTTGGAAGGCCTCGACTCTAGCCCACAATCGGATTACTCGTTATGGCGTGCAACAAGATACCTTAAACGACCAGTCATACGTATGCCTCCCTTTCGTACTTCTTGTGGAGGCTGGGCAAGGAGTGATATCGAAAAAGGAAACTTATTTGCTAATCATTTAAAAACCGTATTTACCCCGAATATACCTTCTGCTGTAGTGGAACTGCCACCTATAGATGATGAAGCAGTAATGCCCCTTAGATTTAACTTACAAGATGTCGAAAGGGCAATTGCTAGTTTGAACACCAAGAAGGCTTATGGTTTTGACAAAACAAGCAAGAAGATGATAATGGAACTTCCCCAGGTATCAGTTAGAATAATTCTATTTATTTTTAATGCCATTCTACGCCTTGAGAATTTTCCCTCAGAATGGAAGGTATCCCTTATTACTATGATACCTAAGCCAGGAAAAGATCACATAAAGGTAGACTCCTATAGGCCAATAAGTCTGTTGTCAAACATGGTAAAACTATTTGAGAATATACTAATTACTAAGCTAAACCCAATTCTGAGTGAAAAAGGTTCCGAACCACCAATTCGGTTTTAGAAGACAGCACAGCACTATTGAACAAACGCACAGATTAGTAAATGTAGTAAAAACGGCTTTCGAGGAAAAAAAATATTGTTCTGCGCTTTTCTTAGACGTTTCTCAAGCGTTCGATAAAGTATGGCATGAAGGCCTAGCTTACAAGTTAAAGCAAAACCTGCCGACTAATTTTTATAAATTGTTAAAAAGTTATTTAACTGATCGTAAGTTTATACTTAAAGAAGGAGATTTTTTAAGCTCACCTCAACCAATTAAAGCTGGAGTTCCCCAAGGAAGTATTTTAGGACCCGTTTTATATTTGCTGTATTCATCCCATATGCCAACTAGCAGTCGAGTCCACACATCAACATTTGCTGACGACATCGCTTTCTTAAGCATTCATGAAAGCCCCCAAATAGCATCGAAATACTTACAAGACCACATTTCTTATTTGGAATTATGGTTAAAAAAATGGAGAATGAAAATTAACGAACCAAAATGCACTCACGTAACTTTCACACTGCGTAGAGACTCATGCCCTCCAATACAAATTAATAACCAGACCATACCCCAAAACTCAGAGGTTAAATACCTCGGCATACATCTCGATAGACGCTTAACCTGGAAAAGTCACATAGAAGCAAAATTGACCCAAATGAAGTTAAAAGCAGTGCAAATACATTGGCTCATTGGCAGAAACTCAACCCTAAGTTTAGATTGCTAACTTCTACTTCAATCCTTAAACCAATATGGTGCTATGGCTCTCAGTTATGGGGTACTGCCTCAGCTTCAAATTTAGAAAAAATTCAAAGGCGCCAAAATTAGATTTTACGAATAATTACAGCCGCACCCTGGTGTATTAAAAACTCGAACATCCACAAAGATCTAAACGTGCCACTAGTTAAGGCAGTAATAGCGAAACATGTAACAACGTATCTGAAGAAGCTTGAAACGCATCCAAACTCGTTGGCCCGCAACATCCTAAATGATCGTGGTTACGTTGGACTAAGAAGGAGGAATATTGCTTCTCTTGGCCGAACATCACCGATGTAACTAATTTATTATAGCAACAACCGTGTCATCATACAGTTTTTTGTCTAGCATTGGCTGGACTTCAGTATATATGTACATATATGTATGTATTTTAGTTTAGTTTAATTTAATTTTTTTGTTATTTTTTTGCTTTAACTTTTTACTTTATCTTTTAAGATTTGAGCACTTATTGTTAGTTCATAAAAAATTTGAAGATACTATAAATAAATAATATGAAAGAAAAAAAAAACAATCTATTTGTGAGTGCAAGTTTATATAAAGTGTTAAAAAAATTTATATAATTTCATAGATAATTCAACAATTTCTTATAGTGCGATTTCTGATATTTGGATCTAGGTTTAAAAGTCGATGTGGTGAAACAAGGCATGGGAACAACAAATGATAGTAATGTCTCTAGAAGATTTTTTGAAAATCCAGAAATAACCGCTGACATAACTGGTGTAAAGGTAGACTTAATTCGCCGCTTTAAAATTATATTAAATACTATAAATACTAGTAAAAATATAGATGTTGGTAAATTCCATACGTATTGCATGGACACTCCAAAATTGTATGTAGAGCTTTATGGCTGGTATTGCATGCCTATCACTGTCCATAAAGTTCTCATTCACGGCAGCAAAATGGTATCTGAGGCTATATTGCCAATAGGTTTTTTTTTTTGCAATTTTTATTTTTTAAAGTATTTTTTTTTAAATTTTATTTAATATTAACTTTTTTTTTGCTACAGGAATGTTATCCGAAGAAGCGCAAGAAGCAATGAATAAGGAGTATAGAAACTGTAGGCTATTACATTCTCGTAAAAATTCACGTATTTCTACGAATGAAGATGTAATGTACTATTTGCAAATATCATGAAATCCTTATATTAATTCATTTAGAATGAGAATTAAATTGAAATTGAAAAAATTAGAATACCATGATGATGTTAAAAAATTATTGATAGAATGAAAAAAAAAATTGTTCTTTTTTATTGCATTTTAATGGGAGGTGGGTGTAATAGTGGGCATGTTATTGTAATTTTTGCATGAAACGTTTTAAATGATATAAATTACAGTAACATCAAATTTGAAGGTTGTACCTACAATATTATAGAAAATATGGCACTTTTTATGTTGACGTTGTGTGGGTGGTGGGGGTAAAAGTGGGCCAAAGTTCAAATTTTTTTTCCGATAATGTTTGTAACAATATAACATTCAAATATACCAAAATTGAAAGTTATACCTAAAGTATTACGGACAATACGGCATTTTCAAAATTTCGATTGTATGGGAGGTGGGCGTAAAAGTGTGAGAATTTTCTTAATTTTTTTTTACAAAACAAAATATAACCTGTGCAAAATTTCAGAGCTCTACAATGACTTCTTGTATTTAATGCCGGCGTGTAAATGGTTTTTATTGATGGTAATAAATGTTAAGGGTTTTATTAGAGTTTATTTATGAAATATTTTATTTATGTACATACATATGTATGTATATGGAAAAATTTGTTGCCAAAATTCAAATTAAAAATGGTAGTTAGGCGAATAATCAAAAATATTTTTTAATTGGTATTTTTGTCTTTTAGCAAACCATTTTTTGGTCCAAATTCGTTTTTTTCTTTTTTTTTTTTTTTTTTGATTGTCGTCTTGCAATAATTCATCAATTACGAAAGCAGAAACTAATTCACGCGCCATCTTTAATAAGAACCCCACTGCTCAGTGTCTGTTGTATGATGTTTGTAATGATGTTTGTAATGATGTTTGACAAACTTCGCCTGATTAAGTAAATGCTAAACTCTCTCTCTCATCAGGAAAATCAATAGTTTAAGAAGTTTTTCAAAAGATTATCAAATCGTACGACTTGTCAAAAAGTGTGTCACACACATACATTTCTAAGTCACACTATCATACTTTTTGAGCACACATGCATTTTTTGACAGATCGTACGACTGAGTATGATAGTGAATCATGGCCTTTAATAGAGATGTTATCGTGCTTGTAAGTGAGTGTTAAACAGTTTGTTTAACAGTGTTGACAACAGAATATATTAAAAGCGGAATAAGTTAAGTGACTTACTGTAAAATTTAAATCAGAGCGTTTTTATTTTGCAATTAAAAGAAACCAACGTAAAGTAAAAACGTAACAATATTAACAATAATATGTTTGGTATGAATACAACGATATAATTCAACCATAATATGCTGCTGTTACATTATAGTTACCTCAACCATGCTTTTTCTTTACGTGTGTTCTGAATCTGTTAAGGTGTCACATATTGTAAAAGATAAGAATGTTACAATCAGCCTGGTGGTAGGCACACTATTCACATTAGTTGCACCAATTAAAGTCATTATAAATAACTGCTATATTTCTGTATTTGGAGATCAATGGAGGCATATAACTTCCCCATTTACACAACACAAACCTAATAGCACCGAACTGGTCTGATCGGTGAACGTAGTAAACGCAACATTTCTCTGTAATATCAAGGATTTAAATCTGATAAAAAAAATTACAAGCCCTACAAAAATTTACGTGTCCAAAGTGCTCCACTATTGCCACCCTTCTTCTGTAATTACATACGTATATTGTTATAAATATTCTAAAATGAAATTATTTAGGTTTAACTCCGTAGCTAGTGTTGATTTCTCTTGGAATTTAATTACCGAAATTGGAACACTAGCTTCATTAAAAGAGTTTGAAAAATGCCAACTGGAGACTGATTAAAATGATAGATTTAATTCCAAATTAAAAAGTTTAACATAAACTATTAAGTGTAATACAAAAACAAACTTAATTTAACAATTTAAGGTATTTTTAGAAAATATTTACATACTCTTTAATTTTAAATGAACTCAAAACTAACTAATGTTGAGCCACTTGTCGTTATTAGTTACGTTTATGAATTCCCTTTTATATGTCCTTTTTTCAATTTAGTACATTTAATAATGATGCGAACAAATACTTTTCTCTTCATCAACAGTTTTATAACAGACGTCGTGGCATACGCTTGTATAGTGCTTAGAATAGTTCGAAAAATAAAGTAATTTTATTAATTAAATAATAACATTATTAATGAATAACAAATTAGTGAAAATAGTGTTAAACAAGGTTAAATGAAATTTAAGAAAATAAGATGTTATTGTTAATAAGATACCTATTAACATCGAACTAAAATTACAAAAATAAATCTAATGCAACAAAAAATCTCAATAGTGTTATGCAAAACTAATTTTAATATACCTACATGGTTTAATGCCACCAATACCCGACTGTTAATACATTTTTCCTGTAGTCTGCCTCCCCCACCAACAAACCAAAAAGAAAATCTCGCTCTCGTTTTGTTACTGTAATATTTAAAAATCCTTAAAAAAGCAGTCGTCTAGTCGTTTAAATTGTTCGGAACTTTGTACTCTTCTTCAGATTTAGTACTCACCAGTTCTCTTTTATTGTAAGTGTGCGAGAGTGTTCTGTGTCCTCGTAATTGTTGTTTTTTTTAAGTTTTGACACAAAGTAAAAAGTACTAAAAAGTAAAAGTATCCACATAACAATCAAAGAAATAACAAACAATCTAGAGAAAATTAAAAAACGTTAGAAAACAAAACTTTTACGTACACGTACAACAAAACAACACCAATATTTAACAGAATTTGTTATTGTAAGTGGTTTTTATTTTGTTTTTGGTTTTGTGATTCTTTAATTTCATACACTTTTATCCAGGAACAACGGCTGCTGTTATATAAGCTTTCAGTTTCTGTGTGTATGTTTAAATCTACTGTTAATCTAGTCAACAAATATTAACCAAGCTTAAAATAAATTAAAATAATTCTTTGTAATAAATAAAAACGATTTTAATAATTACATAAGAATGTAGTTACGTATTTCTCCATACCTCAATCTATATTAATAAAAATATGTTTGTCCTAAGTGGTTTAAAAAATAAATAATTCAATAGATTACACTACCCAATAAGGGCAACTTTTTCCTATGCCGTTTTACCAGCTGGATTAAAAAAAATATTATAAGACTTACCGTTCGAGATAAAGTGCTTCTTGTATTTATTTAGAATACTTGAATGTGAAGAATGTAGAAAATTGTCTCTTATTTTTCTTTTCATATTATTTATTATTTATTGTGATCAAAACTTAAAAGTTAAAGTAAAAAAAAAAAATTAAATTATAATACATATACATATGTGTATACTGAAGTCCAGCCAGTGCTCGACAAAAAATTGTATGATGATACGGTTGTTGTTATAAAAAAATTGGTCACCTCTGTGATGTTCGGCCAAGAGAAGCAATATTCCTCCTTCTTAGTCGAAGGAGGATCATTCAGAATGTTGCGGGCCAGTGGGTTTGGATGCGTTTCAAGCTTCTTCAGACACGTTGTAGCATGTTTCGCTATTACTGCCTTAACTAGTTGCACGTTTAGATCTTTGTGGATGTTCGAGTTTTTAATATACCAGGGTGCGGCTGTAATTATTCATAAATTCTTATTTTGGCGCCTTTAAATATTTTCTAAATTTGAAGCTGAGGTAGTACCCCATAACAGAGAGGCATAGCACCATATTGGTTTAAGGATTAAATTATAAAGTAGATGTTTGCACTCTAAACTTGGGGTAGAGTTTCTGCCAATGAGCCAATGTATTTGTACTGCTTTAAGCTTCATTTGGGTCAATTTTGCTTCTTTGTGACTTTTCCAGGTTAAGCGTCTATCGAGATGTATGTCGAGGTATTAGACCTCTTGAGTCTCTACACAGTGTAAAAGTTATGTGACTGCATTTTTGTTCGTTAATTTTTGTTCTCCATTTTTTTTTAAACCAAAATTCCAAATAAGAAATGTGGTCTGGTAAGTATTTCGGGGCTTTCATTAATGCTTCGAAAAGCGGTGTCGTCAGCGGTGTCAAATATAAAACAGGTCCTGAAATACTTCCTTGAGGAACTCCAGCTTTAATTGATTAAGGCGAGCTTAAAAAGTCTCCTTCTTTAAGTATAAACTTACGATCAGTTAAGTAACTTTTTAACAATTTATAAAAATTAGTGGGCAAGTTTAGCTTTAACTTATAAACTAGGCCTTCTTGCCATAATTTATCGAACGGTTGAGAAACGTCTATGAAAAGCGCAGAACCATATTTTTACTACATTTACTAATCTGTGCGTTTGTTCAATAGTCCTGTGGTGACTTCTAAAATCGAATTGGTGGTTCGGAATACATTATTTTTCGCTCAAAATTGAATTGAGCTTAGTAATTAGTATTTTATCAAATAGTTTTGACATATTTGAAAAAAGACTTATTGGCCTATAGGAGTCTACCTTTGTGTGTTCTTTTTCTTTTTCTTAGGTGTCATGGTAATAAGAGAAACCTTCCATTCTGAGGGAAAATGCTCAAGGCATAGAATGGCATTAAAAAATAAATAGAATTGTTCTAACTGATACCTGGGGAACTGATACCACGCCTTCTTGGTGTTCAAACTAGCAATTGCCCTTTCGACATCTTGTACATAAGTTAAATCTAAGGGGGATTACTGCTCATCATCTATGGGTGGCAATTCCACTAAACTAAAAATAAGTATATTCGGGATATATACGGTTTTTAAATGAATAGCAAATAAGTTTCCTTTTTTGATATCACTCCTTGCCCTCTTATTTTGTATCCTTATATTTTTATTGGTTCTAATTAACTTTAAATATATCTACCATTTTAGAGTTTCTAAATTATTTTAAAAAACAAAAATTTTTAAATTTTGCATAAAAAATACTTCTTTTTGTCACAACTTACTGAATATCCTCGAAACCTTTGAGACACTATTTGAATGTAGATTTTTGGATTTTTTTACTTACCAAACCATTCTCGAATTGTGTTAATATACATACATATGTATAAGATGCAACCTCCTCCAACGATTTACCCCGAAAACTCTCTGTCATCACATGTATCTGAATTAAGTCTGGCAACTATACATGTGTTTCCTCAAAACGGTATCAGTAATGTCTTTTCAAGTTTATTAATAAGCTCCCTTTCCTCTTCCGAACAACTTGGTGCTTTTCTCATACCTAACAATTAAAAGTAACATTCAATCTTTTTGTGAAGCAATGTGAATATTTGTTGTTATTAAAGCAAAGTTAAAAATATTTTAATTAAGTTTCCGCTTCGCATTATAATAAAATAACGCATGATTTTAGAATATAAATTACACAGTGAAACAAATACAATTTTTTTTTCATATTTCATTTATTATATCTTAAAAATACAATAAACAATAAATATACTTAATGAGTCCAGCCAGTGCTAGACAAAAAAATAGTGTGTTTCACTATTGGATGAGTTTCAAGCGTCATCAAATACGTTACCGCATATTTCGCTATTTCTGATTTACTGTTGGAACGTTTAGACCCTTGTGGTTATTACAGTTTTTGATATACCAGGGAGCTGAGGATATCTTAAGAAATCTCCTTTTAATATGAACTTTCGATCAGTTAAATAATTTTTTATGAGCTTGTAGAAGTATTTCGGCAAGTTCAGCTTTAACTTTAATATAAGGCCTTCGTGCTATACTTTGTCGAATGCTTGAGAAACGTCGATAAAAAGTGCAGAACAGTATTTTTAATTACATTTACTAATCTGTGTGTCTGTTGGATCGTACTATGTTGTCTTCTGAAGCCAAATAAATGGTTCGGAATACATCCTTTCACGCTTAGAATTAGGTTCAACTTAATTATTAATATTCTCTCAAACAGCTTTGATATGTTTGGTAAAAGGATTATAGGACTGTATGATTCAACCACGGTGTGGTCTTATCCAGGCTTAGGTATCATAGTAATCAAAGAAATCTTCCACTATGTAGGAAAGTACTTAAGATGTAAAATGGGATTAAAAACAAAAAGAATAATTTTTTGGGCTATACGGGGCAATTCAAATAACATCTTGTTAATGATTTTATCGATGCCAGGGGCTTTCTTAGAGTTTAAATCAGTTATTGCCTTATCAATATCTCGAAGCTCAAACCTTAGGACTAACATCGATAAGTCGCAGCTCAGCTATATCAGTCGGGACAATTGGAGTAAACACATTTTTTAAATGATCAACAAACACATTACCATTTCTTGCCCGGCCAGGACTGGTCTTTTAAGGTTTCTACATGCACGCCATAATGAATAATCTGATTGTGGAGTTGGGTCCAGATCTTCCAGGTAATTTTTCAGAGATGCTACTCTTCGAGATTCTAGTAGGTCTCTTAGCCGCTTCGTGCAATCTTTAAGTCTAGTTTTAAGTTGAGGAGATCTATATGTTTGCCACTACGATTTTTTTTTTCAATCAAGAGCCGCTCGACATCTGCAGAATAAATGTGATTGCATCTGTCTATTTGCCGGGTTACAGTTGCATGTTGGGCAGCCAATTTGATGTTTTGATCAAAATCAATAAGACACTGCTCTACGTCTTCTGGTATTCTTAGCGGGATGTTTTTGTTGCTTGAAGGTAATCCTCAAAAAAATCACACAATAAATAATGTTTGATTCGGGTCTTTATAAGTTTTGCCGATCCACCACATGCTCGTCCGCGAGGGTCCTTAGTATTATATAATATATAGCCATTGATTTTAAAAAAGCTTTTTGTTGTTAAGCCGATAAATTAAAATTGTTCACAATTTTCGCCAAACTGAGTATAGGGGTTTCCTATCCTTTGGTAGTAAAATCGAACCAATTTTGTCACTTCTTTGTGTTTTTTTTCTGTTGCACTGTGTTATTGGTATAGAAAAATAACTAAGGAATTAGGTGCATAAGACATAAAATTCTTGTGGAAAAGTACAGTTAGATTTTCAAAGCAGTGATTGATATATTATATATGGAATATATACGTGTATAGGGGTACGGAAGACAGGGGTTGCTCGCAGAAAGGAGTTTTGTCACCTCTTTTTGGAACATCACAGTTGATGGTCTTATTTGGTAACTGGACTTAATAGGCATCCATACGGTTGCGTATGCCGATGAACTTTACTATAACCGAATAAAAGTGGATTGTCCTAGAGCTGACGAAGAATTAAATGAGTGATGGCTGAAGCAAACGAAAAACGAGATATCAGGCTGACTAAAAAAACAAAGGAAGCTAAATGGCGGTTACGTGGTTGTGGTGCGTACGGGAAACTGCCAAATGTATTTTGACCAGATGTAATTTTTCTTGTTAGGAAAGCTATATTTGTATCATGTGGTACAGGCCCCCGGGGGTACTTATTGTCATTGCTGCATATTCTTAATGATTTGACGCGGTGCTCTTCAGGTAAATAGGGGAACCAGATTCTGGGGTTCCTGGAAACTGAATCTGGAAGAAAAGGTCTGTTGATTTATATCACGGGATCTCTTCGAGGCTCGATCAGTGCCCAGAGGACTGGTACCTCGGGAATCGGTAGCCCCACAGAGACCCTTTCGTCTCTGTGACGGGTTATTGGTGAGGTCCCCTTCGAGGGTAAACGTGGTAGTTGTGGTTTAAGTCGATGTATGCAAAGATGGTGCATTGTGGATCGAAGTGTGCTGTTGCACTCTCAACAGATGAAGTTGGATAGTCTCCAACCCCTAAGCAAGAGGTTAGAACTTGTGTCCATGGTTTGCCATGTTCTAAAAATTGCTGCTCACTGTGACTGTGCGTGCATCTAGTGCGCTTATTGATGGCTTCTTTTACACACGGTTATATTTTGTTATGTAAATATTATAGTAAAGTATTATAAAAAACAATGTAATATTATTAAAGACATACAATTTTTTAATAAAATTGTTTGCACAGTAAGCAAGTAGCTTTTCGTGAAAATTTTATTTCAAAATGTCCAACTTTTTTTTAATATCGAGCTTTTTTAATTGAAATGTCCAGCTTCTTGAAAATCGGGATCTTCAAGCCTAATATAAAGCCTTCATGCCATTTATTGCCCAAATTTGAAAAACGTCTCAGAAAAGCGCAGAAAAGTATTTGGTGTCCTCAAAGCCTTTCTAAAGGCATTCAGTACGCGGAGAAAAAACCATTGTTGAGCTATGGCCGCAAGAAAAATTTTAAGTTCTCTGTAATAATATATGGAAACGCTGAACTCCCTAAATTCCGGTGGACGTCATAAATTCCGCTCATTAAAAATATCCTCGAACAAAGTTTATTTAATTTAGTTTGTTCTCCGTAATAATATTTTACTGTCTGTGACTATTTCATAATTTATAACTTCTTTGTTAAACTGTCGCAAATGAGTAAACTCGATTGTTCATTTAAATTTTCGATTGTTTGTATTGATAACTTATAAGTTCTCAATACAAATTATGCATGTCAGAGATGGTAAATGACTTCCCATATTGTACTTTACGAACTCAAATTGTACTAAAACATACTTTTGTGATAAAATTATTTTAAATTTTATTATAACATTTTAACAAAATTGTTGTAATGTAAACTTTTACATTAAATTTTAAGTTTTTTATTTCCAATTTGGTAACAATTTTAACATAATCAATTAGTCCCTGTTTACATCATACAAGTTTCTTCTGTTAGTTTGCGAGAATTACATACATATAAGAAAATGTATGAAGCATTCTGTAACCTCAAGTTTTTTGTGATAATTTGGGCTTTTTTTATTACATAATAATGAGAAGTTTAAAATCGTTTTTTTGTGTTTTAGAAAGTAGAATAATAAAACTTGGCCTATAAAATTGTCTACAATATAAAAATAGGAGAAATTTTATTTTGGTCTAACTGACTCATTGGTGCGTTGTTGTACTTTTGAGCGTAGAAATGTACCAAAAATAGTACAATTGTGCCAACTTTATTATATTTTGCTTTATTATACAATAAAAGTAGTCACATTCGCTATAGAAATAACAATAGTTATGAATGATAGTATGATTTTTAGAATAGCAATAGTATCAGATGATATTAAATGTTATATACAAAGGCAAGGTAACCAGATAATGAATAATTTTTAAAGAAAACGGAAATATTTATAAAATAAATCTCAACTGCAGATCTTTTTATACCCTTCACCACAGGTGGAAAGGGTATATATAAGTTTGTCATTCCGTGTGTAATTTCTACAATATTCTTTTCTGACCCCATAAAGTATATATATTCTGGATCCTTATACATAGAGAAGTTGATTAATCGTTGTCCGTCTGTCCGTATTAGTGTTGTAATGTCATTTGCCAATACACCAGAAGAGATACAAAAAATTTAAGCACACCAATCTGTCAGGCATAGTTTCGAAAATTTTGGTATTCAGCAACATCGGATCATTCCTTTGGAGGCTGCGGGCCAAAAACCACGTCCACCTATGTTTTTTACGTTTTTTTTTAATTTTTTTTAATTTTCGGCTTTAATGATTCTGTTTTGCATTTTTTTGTCAAATAAATATTAGACTGCGACAGGTAGATCGCAAGGAGTGCATACAGATCTCGGGGGATCAATAATCCCCTGCGAGGGGCGATTTTTGTTTGTTTTTAGATTGGAGGGTTTTTCTGCTTTGATTTGTAATAGAGACCTTAATAGAAAGCAATACACATAGACGTAGCCAATGGACCCACAGGGTACCCACTGATAAATAGGAGCAGTTAAAATGTGTCAATATGAGGAAATTTTTTTTTTGTAAGGGTTTCTTTTTGCTTTAGTCTGACCATTCTAACTCAATATAGATTGCAGAAACGTCCTAAATTTAACAAAAAAATTTCAATAAAATTTTTTTCAAAAATATTTAAAAAAATATTTTTACAAAAAATTTTTACACACAATTTTCGAAAAATTAAAAAAAATTTCAATATTTCTTTTAAAAATAAAAATCATGACTGTAACATAACATATATTTAATATTAAGAATATACATATGTATGTATGTGTGTATATAGACCCTGCAGGAAATGTCAATAGTAGTGAATCTGTACTGACTTACTATTGACACAGTCACCAGTACTAGTGTCATTATACCCCAGACAATGCTATTTACTATAGACATTTAACATGTGCATGTCATTGAAAATCCACTACTGACATTGGTACTATTGACTAGGTAGTTCTTTTGAAAATGCATATTTTCTTAACTTTTGTGGGTTTATTAAAAAATAAATATATGACTAAAAAGTACTAATTCATAACAGTTTTCTAACATAAAATCTAAAAATTTTAATTTTTCGTATGTTAATATGAACAATTCAAGACTATGATTATAAAAAATTTAAGTTAAAATTAATTATTACGAACAATTAAATAAGACTGTTAAGAGTATGGATTATAAATAATTTCAGTTAAAAAAATTTTAAAAATTAATCTTTGTTTGAAGTGTCTTTATTCATTTGTATTCCGTTTGATTTTGCTTTGTCTCGACCTATTTGTTTAAAAAGTTTCCTTGCTTGCCGCTGAAATGCTGCTCGAAGCGTTTTATCCAAAAATTCACTAAAAGTTGAAATAACATCTAAATATTATGAAAAAAAAAAAAATAATTGTCAAAATATTACAAAACTTAAAACAAACAACAAACTGTTTACCTATTAAAACTTTAAACACATATGGATAATCACGCAATCTCTCATTTTTCTAATGGCTTAAATAGCGTCCAGTTCTTTTAATTTTTACTCACTCCTACTTGGGAAAAATAAGGTTTGTAGCAACCATATTTTACTTAAAAATTCTGTCTAGCAAAACTTTATACTCCGCCAGAATGTCCAGTAAGGTGTTATAACGTTTTGATGATTTGAAACACAATTTATATTGATTTTTTTAATATTTTTTGAAATTTTTTTCAAATATAAAAATGTAGACGATTTGTTGACAATGTCGCCAAGGAGTCACCATAATAGTTGACAAAAGTGGTGACATGGGGGCAATTGCCCCAAATTTCCTTCAGGGGAGTAACATATTTTTTAAATGCGTTTGATTTTAAATATATGATATCTCTGTTTTAAAACCTAGGTGCATTAAACACATAAACATCATCAGGATACCGACTACAAACTGTCAAAAATAAAACGATTATTTTGCAGTCAGCAAAGCTACATGGCTACACCGTTGTGGCTGTCGTCAACTTGGGCTAATTTCTATTTTATTCAACAAAAGAAAATGTCACAAAATTGTAAATTACAAATTCATATACAAACAAAAAGTTTTGGAGGAAATATTTATAATTTTTTGAAAAAGTTATTTGATTTTATAAAAGCAAAATAAGTATTTCTACAACAATGTCAGAGTTTACGATGTAGCTGTCGGCTTCAATATCATTAAGTAGCTGACAACACGGCGACAATTGTAGCAAACGGAATTTGTTTTCATTTGTCTTCTGTTTTTTTAACTCATGAATAATGATTTTTTTCTCATACGAATTTATTTAAGTAAAGAGTCAACAATATGGATAATGCTGTACATGTCTGTATAAATAAAATCACCGTGGTGAAGGGTATAGAAGATTCGGCACAGCCGAATATAGCACTTTTACTTGTTTTAATATGCGCTCCATGCTACGAGGATCATATTAAGATCGATTAAGTTTGATAATTACACTGCGCTTTGTCGTGAATTACTTTAAAGTCTATCTAGCTCATAATGTTTTTTAAGCCACCACCGTTATTCTAACTTTTAATGTTCTGATTCGAAGCATCTTGTTTACACGTACATAAATGTACGAGTTCTTTAAGAATAACACATTGCGACAAAAACAAAAAAAAAATTATTTTACTTTTTTAAAAAAAGTTCAGGAATAATTTATTTTTTTTTGCAGAAAATTTATTTATTTAATGAATACTCACCTACATTATTGCCAAAAAAGTTAAGCGTAATCGCCTAGTATGAATGAGATATTAGAAAAAAACTGATGACTCCTTCTGTGAAGGGCCTACTGATTTTCGAATCTTTTGAGTAGTCCGTGTATTTTTCGAAAAGATTGATTTGTTGCACTGTGTTATCTAACTACTCAGATGTTGCTAGTAAACTTCTAACTATATTTCCTTCCTTACTAGAAATCTGCATTAAATCATTCGTTTTTTAAATCACATTAAATCATCACACTAACACACAAACTTCTTTGTAAAAATGTGTGTTGGAGTGAATAGAGTGAGCAATACAAACATGTTGAGTAAATCTAAACAACATTTTTTCACAGAGAAGCAAAACATGTTTCGTTTCATTTTTGTTTAACTAAAACATTGCAATGTTGCTATTAACATTGTGCCACTAACACACACAAACTCCTTTGTAAAAATATGTGTTAGAGTGAATAGAGTGAGCAATACAAACATGTTGAGTAAATTAAAACAAAATTTTTTTCACAGAGAATCAAAACATGTTTCGCGTCATTTTTGTTTAACTAAAACATTGCAATGTTGCTAACGGTGGTGTGTTGAAATTAACATTGTGCCAATAGAAAGATACAAATCATTTAAATCATTCGTTTGCAATTGTTATGAAGGACATATAGAGTATGTGGAATATTAAACAACAATATGCTACATTATGATTAAAAATAAACAAAAACTTAATGTAAAGCTTTTTATGAAGCTTATTGTAAATATTTCAATAATTTATTTATTAGGAATTAAAAGAAGTCCCAATATGTGCATATTTAAACGTATTTTCGTAAAAACTCTTTTTTTTAACAAATTAATTTTTATTAATTATTTTTAAAATATAACATATAATTATAAATTGATATCAGAAAACAAATATTTTATATAAAAATTAAAATTTGTTTCTTGTTCACAAATTTAAACCTAATGTAATAGGTATATATATACACACACACACACACACATATATATATATATATATATATATATATATATATATATATATATATATATATATATATATATATAGGTTTTATTAGGAGCTAATTTGATTGATTCTTATAAAAATTGCATACGTATTAAATTTCCTTAACAATACAACATTACGATAACTTACATTAATTACGAGGGCAAGTTCTTTTGCAACTACTATTATTTAACCGATGCAAGAAACTTTACTGACCTGTTGTATTTCTGTGACAATAGATTGCAATAACATTTTTAATCCACGAGGGCAATCGTGTAAGGCCTTTTCCAACTATTTTATTGAACCGTTTATTATAAAACTTTGCATACTATTAAATTCCCCTAATAACGCAAAATTATGAGAATTTACATTTGGCGTAAGTTGTTTCGAAATTCAGATCCACCTGCTGTGAAAATATCAAGAGTCTATCTGTAATGGTTATAAAATTAGGCCTTATTCATGCAAAACACGTCACTTTCGGAAAACCCTATAAGTTTTAGTATTTTTTGTTCCTACAGTAATACATCTTGTGTGCAAATTGCAAGACTATAGCTTTTACGGTTCCGGTGATAGAAAGCGCTGACAGAGGGACAGACATTTTAGCGACAACATAAAGTTTATACCCTTTGGGTACGAAACCCTACTACCAGTTAAATAAAGTAGTTGAAAAGGCCTTAAATAACATATTTAAAAAAAAATATTACATTTCTTAAATAAATATACATATTTTTAGTTTTTAAGATTGATAATTTATATTAAAACAACAATTTTTGCAAAATTATGTAATTAATTGCAATAGTATTTAGCTGTAAAAAATCAACTCATACGATATAAAATTAATTGTTGTCTTTTTCAGAAAACTCTACTCCACACAATTGTCTCTCCTCTCATTTGAATTTTATCCGTAACTCCTTTTTGTAATGCATGTGTTGTTTCATTCGTTTCGTAAACTTCGGCACGAAACATGTTTTGAGTTGAAAATAACACGAATGATTTAAAAGGCGTTTTAAATGCATTCATGCAGATGTCTATTCCTTACTAGCTTCAGCCACTGATTCATTGGCTTTTCCTAATTGTATGTCAACTCAATAAATTTAAGTTGATGTAACTATTTTTGTCGTTAAGGTTCAACTAATTTTTTTCGTTAATATTACCTACGGAATTTGGTTCAGTATATGTTTTTAACCTCTTTTTACTCACCTTCTTTTGTATAACCTTTTAAAATATACTTATCAAAAGCTTCGCACTGTACAAAAACAATTATTGTTTTATTCATTGATTTTCTTGTTTCAAAATCCATCTTTAAAAAAATATATTAATCTTCAATAGTTAAAATTTGCAGTTTTTATACTACTAATTCATCTAATTTAGATATATTTAAGCTACCCCTACACGCAAATTTTTAATATCATGTAATATAAGCTTTCAATATCACTAAAAAGCAAATGTTATATACCGCTTTGAAGCATTCCTTACTATAATGAGCAAATCATTTAGCAATTATATGCGAAACGTTTTTTTTTACAAAACGTTTTAATTTTATTCTCATTGTTTCCTCACAATCAAAGATGAAAGAAGACAAGGTTACTCCATCACGAAAATAAAATTGAACTTTTCTGCGCATGTCGGCCGAATGACGTCACGAAAATGTCTTCCTATTGGCTAATAATTCTGACTGAGAGAATAACTATAAATTATGAGTTTTTAATAAAAATGTTGAGAGTTTATTTGCAGGGTTGCCAATTTTTTCCTATTACATAGATTTTTTGTACGTATTTATTTGAAGCAATTTGTTGATTACAAACTTGGCAACTTTAAATTGGCCGAACAACGTCATCTAACGGGAAAACATGCGCATGAAGTAATCTTGTCTTCTATCATTCTTGTTCAGAATAAAGTGCTGCACAATTCAACAATATGAGTGAAAACGACAGCTGCAAAAATTTCATGCCATGAAAGGTGTTGTGCCAACTTAAACATAATATCATTACATGTTATTGTTAAGGATCTATACTGTTGTGTACTGCTGAGCTTAATACCATGCATACATCTGGATCAAATCAATTTTGTCCAAACAAAATTAAATTGAAATTAAATAAAAGTTTTGATTACTTAAAATTAAATAAAAAACAAGTAAACGCGCTATATTCCGCCGTATATGAATTTTGTATATGAATTGGTTATTTACATTTTTGTGACATTTTCTTTTGTTGAATAAAATAGAAATTAGCCAAAGATGACGACAGCCACAATGGTGGTCGTGTAGCTATGTAGCTATACTCGTTTTCCTTTAAACGTGTGTATTTTATTTTTGACAGTTTGTAGTCGGTATCCTGATGTTGTCCATGTGTTTAATGCCTCTAGGTTTTAAAACAGAGATCTCATTTATTTAAAAATCAAACGCATTTATTAAAATATGTTACTCTATATACATACATACATATATTCTTAATATTAAAAATATGTTATGTTACAGTCATGATTTTCATTTTCACAGAAATATTGAAATTTTTTTTTTTAATTTTTTGAAAATTGTTTGTAAAATTTTTTTGTAAAAATGTTTTTTATCTAATATTTATTTTATTTATAGTTTCTATTTCAAATAAAATTAAAATTCAATTTAAATTGAAAAACACAAAGATCTTTGAAGAAAACTTTACAACAATTAATAAAACATTGGTCTCAAAGAGAAGTAAATATTTTACAAGTTTTAAAACTAACATCAAGTTATTTAATTTTGCATTTTTTAGCTCCATTACTATAACTTGCCAATGTGTAGAAGTAGTCAGTAGCACAGCTTTTTAATTATTTAAAATATATTATAAAAAAAAATTATGGAATCTGCTTTAAAATGAGCTTTTACTCAACTCTATAGATCATATGGAAAAAACCTAAAAAAATTGTAAGAGATAGATTTTTTTAAATTATATTTGGGATGTCAAAGAATATAAATAACAAAAGTTTCAATAAAATCTGAAATGGTAAAAACTATTTTTTTGTTGATTTGTCGTGGAATGATTCAATTTTTAATATAAAATAATGTAATTTTTAATTTAATATAATGTAAATAGTTTTTAGTAAACAACAGAAATAACTAGAAGACATCATATTAAATAAGTGACGCATGTGTGACATGTGTTGCATTATGTCGCATGCGTTTTTTTATTGCTCATGTTTCTCAATTTGTTATTCGAACTATGCTTACATTTACTTGAAACTTATTCGGCATTGGCTTCCTAAGCCATGCCAAACATGTTTGAACATTGTGACAGTATTCACCATGTTGTGTAGTTCAACTTATGCTGGCCTTTAAACCCGTATCCATTAGACATTAACATATCTTAACAAAAGTCAAACTTCATATACAAAAACATTATTTTTAATACTGCTTTTTTATATGAAGTTTGACTTTTGTTAAGACATGTTGATGTTGATAGCAAATGAATGAAGGGTTTAATTCACAAACAAAAACAATGCAAAACTAAATGAGATAACCGTTCTCATTGTTTTTGTTACTTAATGCAACAAACAAAACAAAAGCAAACGTATCATTTTGTTTGTTTTCGTACTCTTGTTTTGTTTCGTTGCGTAATGTTGTTGGTGTACTTGAGCTTTGTTGACACTTATATGTACGTTGGGTAGTGTCTGATTTTTAATTAAATTATAAACAAATAATACATTGCCTATTTTAGAGATAGCTTTAAGAACACTTTTTATTTTAATTTAAAATTCGTTGCCTAGTTTAGGGGATAACACGGTTTGTTAACAGAAATATGTTGTGTAAATGTGATTAGTTTATTTCAGAGTACTAAATGTTCACCCACTGTTCATTCATGTATGAATGTGTACATTTTATTTTTTAACTCCCACTTTTCATACATGTGTGAAAGACTACAAAATATTTTGGTTTTTCATTTATGAATGCGATGATTTATTTTTTCTCTTTCTTTTCAAAAGTGAATAAATGAGAAAAAAGATTTGTTGTTCACGCACGTGTTCATATTTGAGTATTTACAATTTTTATAATTTTACACAAATGAAAAGATCGTAGAAAAATGTGCGCTAAGCATTCGCGCACATAAATGTACGCACATTTTTTGTAATGTGCATCTGCCGGCATATGCAGTAACAAAATCTTTTCTTTATTCATTTTTTATTTCTTTCTTCTGCATGTGCTATCGTAAGCAATAAATTATTTTATGTTCATTTATAAGAAATTTTATAAATTTTCCACGTTTATAAATGAACATGTACATTTATGAAAAAGATCATTAATGAGAAGAAGCTAATTTATCACTACTATTCATGGATATACATATATTACAAAAAACAAACAGGTACACGCAGAAATAGGTAGATATTTTTTTGTTATTCATTTATGAGCGTGAAAAATAAATACAAAATTTTAGATTTCTTATTTTTGACAAATATCATGAATGTTCATAAATGAAAATCGTTACAATGAAAAACATAATACTTTAATACTTTTTTATGAATTTTTTTTATTAAATACTAAGTTACTGTTGGTCCATTAGCTGTACCTTTACTGAATGAACAACACCTATCACTGTAAATTATTATGTCAGATTACGCTTCTTCTAAATCTGTAACTTTTTGTACAACCTAGTGACGCACTACTATTGTATAAATGCTAGTTTTGACATTTTGGACTTATAAGAAACAAATAAATAAAAAAACATTCATAAAGGGGGGTTAAAAATTTGTCTTAAACAATTTTGTTTTTATATGAAAAAAAAGAAAACACGTAATAGGACAGCAGGGAGTGAATGTAGAACTTCTTTAAAAAATCAAAAAATATAAAATATTCCGTTTTTTCCACTGTAAAAAGGTTGTTTAGATTGTTTGTTTCCTTTTTTTCAAAAGTCAAAAATCGAAAATACAGACATATGTATGTACGTGACAAAGCTTTTCAGTTTTCAACAAGAAACTACTAAACACATGTGTACCAACATGACAAAAAAAATTTCGATAATCGAATGTACACAACCAAAATTCACCTTTTCTTTTGAACAGACCTCGTATTTGTAATACGAGATCTGTTTTTGTTTAAAATGGTATTATTTTAGTGGATTTTTTATTTTATTAATTTAAAAATATTTAATTTGTGTAATAAAGAAAAATTATTTTAGGGAATTTTATTTTAAAAAAGTTTAATTTTAGAGGTTCTGTATTTGCTTTTAGGGAAAAGGCAAACAACAAATCTTTCAGCCGTCATCATAGTGTCTAAACTGGGATTAACTTTGACATAATATATGAGAAAACGGAAAGACGGCAATTGGATTGTTGAAATTACTATCAATCTCAAACAATGGGCACACGTACTCATAAAATTCTCATGAAATTTTATTACTAGGTGGCATTTGTGCAGTAAACATCAATTTTCTTTGTTGACTGTGTTTTTCTGTACACATAGATGATAATATTTATTGATACTGTGTTTGTATTGTAAAGTAAAGCGTTCATTTGACAGCTCCTTGATATTGATTTGATAAGATCTCTCATGAAAACGCTCTCATCATAACTTTCATGTCACTGCAAAATTATCTCTAGTATTGAATTTGACGTCTATTGAGATATATTGGATAAACCATGCCTGGTAAACCATTCCACAGGTTAATTATTATTATTGGGTGGTGGCAGATTGTACCCCGAGATAGCTTAATAACACGCCTCGACTTCTTGAGTCCTATTAGAAGTTACCAAACTCCGACTTGACCCGGGAACCAGTGTACGAACATTAAAAGATTGCAAAGTATAAGAAAAATAAGTTTGTATTTGATGTATGTAGCTAAATTTAGGCGAATAATAGTACCGAATCTGTTCGGGAAGTCTTCACAAAACGGACGAATGTGACCTGATTTTACTTTTTTACCGATTCTCGGCGAAAATCGACCTTTTCAGTTCTGATCACTGTACGAAACTAGGTCGGTCTTTTAGTTCATGTTTTTCTAACGTAAGAAAAACATGGTTATTGTAAGGTCACAAGAACCATCTTATGTTCTCTGTAACAATTTAAAGTTGCGATGAACAACTTATAGTTGTTTTGATCATTACCATGGTCACGAAAATCAAGTTTTTTTACAAAGTTTTTTTTTTTCATAATTTATTTATTGTATCTTCAATATTTTTGAACTAACAATAATTACTCGTATCTTAAGTCTAAAATAAGATTTGATTTTAAGTCCAGCCAGTGCTAGACAAAAATAATGTTTGTTTCACGGATTTTGAAATCATTTGCGGGTCATCCCTCTTATGCACGGCCAAGAAAAGCAGTATCTCTTCTTTTTAGTCGAATGTAACCAGGTTCATTCAGTATGTTACGCGCCAAAGGGTTTGGATGAGATTCAAGCCTCTTTAGATATGTGACTGCATGTTTCGCTATTTCTGCTTTAACTGATGGCATGTTTAGGTCTTTGAGGATGTTCGAATTTTTTATATACCAGGGAGTAGATGTAATAATACGTAAAATCTTATTTTGGCGCCTTTGAATTTTTTCTACATTGCTAATTGAGGCAGTGCCCCATAACTGAATCCCATAACACCAAATTGGTTTGAGGACCGACTTGTACAGTAGAAGTTTACAATCTAAGCTCAGGGTGGAGTTTCTGCCAATAAGCCAATTTAGTTGTACTGCTTTTAGTTTCATTTGTGTTAACTTGAAGTCAATGTGGCTTTTCCAAGTAAGGCGATGGTCAAGATGTATACCCAGGTATTTAACGTCTGAAAGCTGTGGTATAATTTGGTTATTTATGCGAATAGGAGGGCATGAGTCCTTACGCAGTGTAAAAGTTACGCGAGTGCATTTTTGTTCATTCACTTTTATTCTCCATTTTTCTAGCCATTTTTCCAAATTGAGTATGTGGTCTTGTAAAAGTGGTGATGCTTCTTGGGTACTTTCATGAATACTTAAAAAAGCTGTGTCATCTGCAAAAGTTGGTGTGTGGACTAGGGTGCTAATTGGCATATCCGATGTGTACAAGAAATATAAAATTGGTCCCAAAATACTACCTTGGGGAACTTCAATGCGCTGTGGCGAGCTTAAAAGTCACCTTCTTTTAGTAAAAACTTGCGATTCGTTAAATAATCTTTTAAGAGCTTATACAAGTTTTCGCGCAAGTTCAGCTTTAGCTTAAATATTAGGCCTTCGTGCCAAACCTTATCGAATGATTGAGAAACGTCGATAAATAGCGCAGAACAGTATTTTTTTTCTTCAAAGGTCGTTTTAATTACATTTACTAATCTGTCTGTTTGTTGGATCGTACTATGTTGTTTTCTGAAGCCGAATTGATGGTTCGGAATGCATCCTTTCTCGCGCTAAGAATTGGATTCAGCTTAGTTATTATTAATATTCTCTCAAATAACTTTGACACGTTTGATAAAAGGCTTATAGGTCTGTATGATTCTACTTTTGTGTGGTCTTTTCCTGGTTTAGGAATCATAATTATCAAAGAGACCTTCCACTCTGTGGGAAAGTACTCAAGACGTAAGATGGCATTAAAGACAAACAGAATAATTCTGCGACCTATACGGGGCAACTCAACTAACATCTTGTTACTTGTTTTATCAACGCCAGGGGCTTTTTTGGTGTTTAAATCTGCTATTGTCCTTTCAATATCGCTAAATTCAAATCTTAGGGGTACTACTGGACTAGTCTCTACTGATGACAACTCAGCTATACCAGTACATACATTTGGGGTGAAAACCTTCTTCAAATGTCCAACAAACAAATTGCCTTTTTCGGTATCATTCCTTGCCCAGTCTCCACAAGAAGTTCGCAAGGGAGGCTTCCGTACGACCGGTCTTTTAAGGTTCCTACATGCACGCCATAATGTATAATCTGATAAGTGAGTGAAGATAAATATGTCGAGCTAAATATGTTTCGACGTAACGACTTACGTAATTACATATTTATAAATACGTTTTTAGTATTTGTGACATATTTGCAAATATGTTTTCGTATTTGGGACTGGGACATATTTGTAAATATCTTTTCATATTTGTGACATATTTGTAAATTTTAAATATCTTTGAAATATTCTCACATATACGTGGTGTTCGTCTGATGTATTTTTGGAAATTGTGGACAAACTAAGATAGATTACGGGATGGGACATACACTATTTTAAAGCTAATGAATCACAGATTTATAATCCATTTAGACATTTTAAGGAAAATGTTTTGGATATCCAAAAAATTCCTTAAAAATATTCTCACATATAAGTGGTGTTTCTCTGAGGGATTTTTGCAAATTGTGGACAAACTAAGATAGATTACGGGATGGGACATACCTACTTCATTTTAAAGTTAATGAATCACAGATTTGTAATCCATTTAGACATTAAAAAAAAACTTTTATTTTGTTTTTTTTTATATGTATATATAAAACTTTATTAAAAACAAGTTAACAATTATTTTGTAAATTAAATTTATGTTTGCACTTTATTTCTATATTGAAACCCTAAATGTTTTTAAATTGACACAAGTAACATTTAAATAAGTCATTTTCTGATATGTTATAGTGTTTTTTTAGACAGTAAGCATCGACTCCTCTTTTACACTCGAAACATCTAATTTTCGAAATATCTCCTCCAACACAGTGCAGACAATCTATTTCTGAATTTCCATACAATATTAAATCATTTTTTATTTCCAATCGGTATTTGTTGGGACATATGATATTCTCCAATGATTAGTTTTTTAAAATGCATTCCGCAAATTGGCAACAAATTATGCCACAGCTATACCCGTCAATTTGTTTATACTGCTGAGGAACCGTACATGTCCAATTTTGTGCGTTGGACATTTTTAGGCGACTTTTAAATTTATCAAATTGAATTTGGACACATTCTTCTGTCGCTACTTGTGGATCAATGTACAAGAATTCCTCAAATTTAAATAAATTAACGTGTAGTGTGTCGCTTTATATATTGGCATGAAAACATGTTCGATTTCTTTATTAAACTCCAAAATGTTATATATTTGACAAAGGTTGATGGATTAAAAATTTCCATGCCGACTTCACAAGGAAAGCACTTCGCAGTATAAATATTATGTTTTAAAAACAGTATATTTATAAAAATCTCTAATATGTTATTATACAAAAGTTGTCTGGGGTTTAGGGACTGAAATTCCGTTAAGTATATAATATTGGATGAAATGGAAATCTCTTCGTTTAATGCTGTGTATACAGATTTGTAGTCGAACAGAATGAAATTTATGCTATTAAATTTATTCGAAATTTTTATTTTGCTGTATACGTCTGTTATCTGTTTGGGGTTCTTCACGAAGAAATGCTCCACATTATTTTTTAACCTCGATGTCTCCCTAATTTTTTTTGGTGTTCTGCCCCAGTGGTCTTCAACAAGAGTAATATTTTCGTTCTTTTCTAATTTAGTTTGCGAAGGATTGTCAGGCTCGAACTTTTTATTTAAAATTTCTTTAAGTTTGGCTTGTATATATTTTTTGGAATTTCTTATATAAACCGAAGGTCTAACGTTTCTTTTGCCTTTCATTGTAATATTTTTCGTTATATGAAAATAACTTTCCACAGGGCTATTGGAAAGTCTTTTTTTATTAGTGGTCTCAACAAATTTAGACATACAACTTGACCACCAGGGAATATACGGTATATATTTTTTTAATATTGAATTGAAATACTTCTCGTTTTTAAGCTCGTTTTCATTCCTAGAATCATTTTTAAAATTTATATGACTACTTATTTGTTGAGCTTTTATAAATGGGCTTCTTTTGTAAATAGGTTTGTTTTCGAATTTTGTGTTACTAGGTTCAATGTTGTCATATTTCTGTTCGGGCAAAAAACGTCAATGTATTGTGTTGCTTTATAGACCATGTGATCATTTTTTGAAGACCGAAGAATAACACACCGTATCATAATTTTTTTAAAATATGATTTTTGCTTATCATTATCTGCGGAAACTTCAATGTCTTGCAAACAAATTTTGAAAAAATGGCAATAGCAAATATGTAATATTACAAAATTCTTAGGCATATTGTCCTTGTTGTTTAAAATGTACGTACGTTTTTATTAAGTAATTCGTTATATCCATATTATTAAAAACTTTTATTGAAGAATTAATAATAGCCAACTCCAGTCACAACATATCCTTTTCGCAGGAGGCCATTTAATTTTGTATATTGCACAATGAACTTTGATATCCATTAAAATTTTTTTTTATATCTTCTTCATAGTGCCTACATAAAAGCGCCTCTGCTACAGGTATTACAATCCCTTTTTCTTCATTGTCTTTTATATGCATAACAATTGAATACAAAAAAATTCGTTTTGAATCCGCTTCAAATTTTTTCACGACGGACCCAGTTGCGTCAAAATATAGAGTGTTTCTGCTTTTTTTTTATTAATTTTCTTTTATCATTGGGCAACATTAGGTGATCAGTAGAGAATAAATATATTTCCGCAGGAATACTAACTCTTTGAATAAAATGTTTCCATTTTTTTTCCTTTTGCATTAATATCAAATCTAGTACTAAATCATTGTCTCTATTAAATCGTTGTAATGCCTCACTTTTTATTTTTTTCGCAACATCTTTTGTTAGCACTTGTTTTAGATTCCCAACGTTACACAAGTCGTGAGACTGTTTTAATAGCAGACTGTTTCGAAAGTTCGATGGAAATTGATTTTTAATTTCATCCTTAAATATTTTTCTTTGTTGCGCTTTTATTTGCTGCGTTTTTACTTCGAGTGGGTGTGTTATTTTAGGTTTATTTGAAAATACTGTTACAAAAATGGGAGTTTTGTTTAAATCTAAGGAAAATTTGTATTTTCTGCAAAATTTTTTTATACAAGCACTTAGCATAAAGCCACATTATCGTTTTATTTTTAGTAAATGCATGGCTAACGAAATTTATAGGACAGACATTGTTAATTTGTTTGTAGTTTTGGCGTACCATATCTTCAATACATTTAGTAAAATTTGTCTTTTCTATAATTGATTCATTTTTTAAGTAGTATTCCTCTAAATAACACATTTGATGTTTTGTCAACACAAATTCGCCATCATTAAAGTTATATAAATTTGTTTCCTTTGGTATCTCCGCACTCCAAAAAAGAAACATTTCTATTAGGTAATGAAGTGGCATGAATTTTTTTTTGTTAAAATCCGATATTCATCATTTTTTATACTTTCATCTGTTGTATGTACAATGTTACCGATTCCAGATTGTTGCCTATTTTGTTCAGTGTTGTTTTGAATAGAGTTATTACTACACACATTTGCATTTAAAAAATTCGGATCATTAACTGTTTTATCCTCTGAACGAGTGTTATTAACTATTTCACCACTTATATGTGAGAATATTTTTAAGGAATTTTTTGGATATCCAAAACATTTTCCTTAAAAATGTCTAAATGGATTACAAATCTGTGATTCATTAGCTTTAAAATAGTGTATTCCCATCCCGTAAACTATCTTAGTTTGTCCACAATTTGCAAAAATCCCTCAGAGAAACACCACTTATATGTGAGAATATCTAAATGGATTACAAATCTGTGATTCATTAGCTTTAAAATAGTGTATGTCCCATCCCGTAATCTATCTTAGTTTGTCCACAATTTCCAAAAATCCATCAGACGAACACCACGTATATGTGAGAATATTTCAAAGATATTTAAAATTTACAAATATGTCACAAATATGAAAAGATATTTTTTCAGCCAAGAGCCGCTCGACATCTACAAAATAAATTTGATTGTATCTAGCTGGTTGTCTTTTTTCTGTCGCATGTTGGGCAGCTGATTTAAGGTTTTGATCAAAATAAATTAGACTCTGGTCCACATCTTCTGTTGTTCTTAGCGGTATGTTTTCTGAACAATGAGTACTGAGATACTTTCTATATTTCAACCAATTAATGCTTGTGCAAGTTGTTGGCGACACGATATTTTGCTGATTCCACATATAGACAATAGTGGGTGAATGATCTGAGGATAATTCGAGGGACGCTTCAACCTTAATCATTTCTCTTGAAATACCTTTAGTCACGCCAAAATCAATAACATCAGGTATTTTTTGTCGATCAGTAGGCCAATAGGTGGGTTGTCCACTTGATATCACATTCAGACGCATTTTTGAAATTGTATCAAACAAAGCGTTGTAGCCGCCTGATGCTATGAAACAGGGACCTAGTGATTTGTAAAAGTCGATATATTGACTCTCTGATATTTGAAATCTAGGAGAAAAAATAACAAAGTTTTGATGATATTCTTCAATACAGATGTTTGTTGCTTGAAGGTAGTCCTCACAAAAATCACACAGTAAATGATGTTTAATTCGAGCCCTTATTAGTATTGCTGAACCACCACATGCTCTGCCACGGGAGTCTTTAGTGTCATATAATATATAGCCATTGATGTTAAAAAAGCTATTTGTTGTTAAATGAGTCTCTGAAACCATCATGACATCAATTTGTTGGTTCTTCAAGAAGTACTCGAGTTCATTTTTGTGTTGGCGTAAGCCATTTGCGTTCCAGAAACATATTTTTAAACAGTTCATGGTTTGTTAAGTACCGCCTGCAACATCATAGATTGCATGCGAACCATTTCTTGCATCATGCTGCTCATAGAGCTCATAAAACTGTTTAACGAATGCACTAATGTCTCGATACTTGCTTCGAGGCGATTGTAGTTACCAGATGGTGTTTGTTCTTTAGCTTCTGGATGCATATTTGGGGTAGAATTGTAGAATCGCAATTGCTACATTTTTTAACCTTCGAGTCATCCTTTGGTTTGTCGCATTGGGCGGAACAATGAAGCTCTCCACACACAACGCAAACCGGAGGCAACTTGCAGTAAGCCCTTGTATGGCCGTATTCTAGGCAATTTAAATACTGAACGGGTCCTGACCGCTTATGTGGTTCCTCTACACTATTACTGCTTTACGATAACTACTTTCGTCTATAAAATGAATTTTAGTTTCATCAATGTTACCACGCTTGATTGGAATTACATAGAATGCATTTTCCCCGATAACTGAAATTAACTTTGGTGCAATCTGCGATGATTTAGGGCTTCGTCCTCTTTTCAATACAGTTATATATCTATCCATTCTCACTTGCGTCTTAGGTTTTTCTTGTTTGTAGTTGTATTATTGTCATTTGTTATTGTCATAGTTATATTATTGTCATCGCTTAGCAAAAGCGACGAACAAGATTGGGCACGTATAACTGGCGTAGCATTAATACACAAATTATTTTCAGTTTTTTTGTTTTTATTTAATACAATATTGTCCCCATTTTTATTGCTTAAATTAGAGAGGCTCATTAGCCTCTATTGTTTTTGTTTTATTTTTAAAGTAGCAATTCAATATGCCGTTGTAAAAAATAAAGAGAAAGAAAGAAAAAAATTACAGACCTCTTTGTTGTTGTATTAAAACAGGTTTGTTTTTTGTTTTTGTTTGAAATTATTCACACAATGTATGTTTTGTTTTTTGTTAATGCGAGCTAAAAAGAAATCGCGTCCGCACTTATCAACGCCAAAAACAGAACTATGTTTTTATTAAGTGATCATTAAATGGTTACTACACTTAGAAATTTCAACGTAGTTGGTTTGAACTATATAATTTTCAAATCAGAACCAAAGTTTTATTAGTATTCCAAAATATATTGTATATTGGATTGAATTTTTAACCATAATATTATTTGTAAACAAGTTATTATTAATTTAATCCTATGAAATCACAGTATGACTGAAGACAAATAAAAATCTTTTGTTTTGTTTTTATTTTTATTATTAAATTCTAATTTTACGAGTTTATCTTAAAAAAAAAAAAATAATTAATTATGAATTGAGTCATTCAAATGTTTAAAAAATAAAGTTATAAAGAAATTTTCTATTTTACAATGTTATTTTTAATATAATTTTATTATATATAATATTTTTAAATATAATATTTTTAACATAACAATATTATTATTTAATAATAATATGGTTTGACTACAACCATATAACTCAATCATAATATGCTGCTCTTAGATTATGGTTTCCTCAAGCATGATTTTTATTTGCGTGTGAGCTTAAGTTGAATCAGAATAAATAAAGGCTTTTTTATTTGTTTACTTAACTGTGCTTTACTTATTTAAACATTTGAACAGAATTGAACTAGGGAGCTGATATAAGCTCCGTATGGTGATCAACCTATTTAGGTCAGTTGAGTGATTAGTTAAACTAAACTAGGTCGTTTATGAACTGAACAACTCTAGTTGAGAGTGTTATATCTATATCTATGTATTTATACATCTAAACATATAACAAATCTGTAACAGTGTCGTGTTCGCATCACGTAAGAACTACTGGATTGATTTCAATAAAATTTGGTGGGAAGGTATATAATACTTTTGCCCCAAATTTCCACAAGAGAATAGAAATAAAAAGATGAAGGCAACCAATTTTACCAATTTAAAGGCACTGAAAACTTTATAGAACAATTTATATTGGTAAACGGGACTTTTAGACACTATTTGCAAAACTTTACAATAATATAATTTTATATAAAACCAGTGTTGCAACTTCCTGAGCAATTACCCAGAGATGGGTACCGCTATACATAAAATAGATAAACCATGTCTGCAGCTCTGTAAAAATAAGTCTTAAAGATTGGTGGGAATTACTTTCAAAATATTAACACATTGGCATTAATTGTTTTTTTAATAAAAAGAAAACAAGATCGTTTTATTCTCTCTAAGAAAGAAGAAATTAAATTTCAAATTTTCACAATTAAAAATCGCAATCATGGTTACTAAACAAAGTTTGGTTTGATACTAGATTAGTGTTAACTAAAAACGAATGTTGGAAGTAAAACAAATAAACAAAAGTAGCTATCATTGCTAACCGAAGGTTGGCTGAAGCAACAACAAATATAAGGCGGTAAATATTAAAGTAAAGGGGAGGGAAGCTTTAGGTAGTGGTAGACTTCGTTCTCACCAACTGACGATTGATAATTGAATACAAGTTTTCTCGTATTCCTTTATCTGGGTTTGGTTCGGTAAACACTACCCTAAGTAGATACATACGAAAAGTGCTGAAGACAGTCGTAGTTGTCTAGAAAATGTGCATTCCGCTCTGTTGGTGTCTAAAAATTAAATTTTTCCAATTTTTCTTTAATATTATCACCTATTTTGTAATTTAATTTATTCTTTCTTAGAGAGAATAAAACGAACTTAAGCTTGACTACAAATTTTATTGTATGAAAACATAAGACGTTTAAATAAATTTTAATATATTATGTGAAGGTATAAGTTTCGGCACATCTGGAAAAAATTGCACTGTTACATGTTTATATTCACTATTATTTATTATATTCAATGTCAAACCCCAATTTTTATTAACAATATCCAATATACTTTATTTTATTTTTTATCACTTTAGAAAACCACAATGGATGTCTTGAAATAAAAGCACGTTGATAGTTTCAATAGCAAATATAAGAAAACAACTAAATGCACCTTTATAAGTATAACAGCACTCATAGATCATTTAAGAAAAGTATCAAGCAATTAATTTACTAAGCACCGAAAAACACACATGCAATTAAACCTCTACACTCATAGCAGAAGAAAAATTTTAAACTTATTTTAAAATCCTTTGTTAAACTAAAAATAATTTAAACGAAAATTCATTCAAATTCATCACAAATAACTACACCTACAATAAATAAAAATGGCAAATACAGCACAATTGTTAAGACGACAAAGCTCTAGGGATATTATATTAAAAACACAAAAGAGTATTGATCAACATGAATTAAGGGTAAGTAAACATACATAATGACTTTATTCAATCTAGCTTTGTTTTCATATGGCTATCCAATTTTTAATTGCATTAGTTATTCATTGAAAGATTTTCAACTATGTAGAATTTTAAGCGATTACTGTCTGTCCACTATTAATTTTGAATAGTTTCGCAGTTAAAAAAAAAAGAAAATGCAAAAAACTCATTAGAGAAATAAGTATCCGAAAAAATTCAAAGTAGTTACATGCGGTTATAGGCAAAACGTTGAGAGATACTTGAGAGTTACTCTTTGAAGACAATTATGTATGTGCAATTCACTAAATTTTTAATAATTCTTGGCAGTTATTGCGAAAGACCACGGAAAACCCGAATTTTCAGTATATAAAAGATTATTTTGTTTCCAAAAAAAAAATATATAAAAATAATGACAAGATACAGTTAAGTGAAGTTGGCAACACTATATGAAGCGGCCTCGCGGCAAGTTTGAAAAAGGTGCAACTCTCAACTATTAGAGCCATATTGCGATGTCATATTCCACAATATCCAAATCCAGCATGATTCTACAATCATTAAATAATGAATCGCATTTTGCATATACGGGTACACTGTACAATATCAATTAGATTTGTGCTAGAAATAGAAATGAAAGTGCATGTAATTCAATGTACTAATTAAAATTAAAACCGATAAGCTTGTTTGTTGAATGGACATTATCTGCTCTTTTTGTTTGTAAACTGGAAGACACAAAATCGACCAAGAATATTGTAGTGATAATTAATATTTTGCTCCATTCTGTCATTAAAACTGATTCACATCCGTTTGTTTGTTGTTGCATTTTTCGATTTAAAATGTTAAAAGGTTTTCTGTAGTTTGGACATAAGATTATAACTTGGAAGCTTCCTACGAGGGTGTTTTATTGTCTTGTTGATTTCTAACATCTTGACATCTTGATGCTTCTAGGGTATATGTGGGCAGTAGTTCCCGAGGCTACTAAAGTTCTGAAACTGGAAGATACGAGACTTCGAGGTCTGATCAGTGCCCCAACGACTGGTACCACTGCTATCGATTAGCGCCTCAGAAATTTCTCCAAATCTATATGGTTGGTTTTTGGTGTGGCCTTGTTTTGTCAAGGTCATTCGTAGACGCATTGTTTACATCCAGTGGGTGAAGACCACTTTCAGATTTGCGCAACACGCTAGACACTAACGTAAATCTGTATCATATTTGCCACTTGGAACTTCGAGCTAAGTGACTTGAGCGTTTGAAATCATTACCTTGTTGAAATATTCCATCATGATTATGCGTTGCATATAGGGTTTGGGAAACGGGAATTCCCGGGAAAAGCTATAAACAATTTCCCGGGAAAATTTTTGCAAAACGAGAAATTTAAAATTAATGAGCATTTTAAAGAAAGTTGTTCTTATTATTAAATAAACATTTCTTTTGCTATCACATAAATACTTATTCGTTATTGAAATGATTCAATCGTTTCTTAAATCGAAGAACGCATTTAAGAAAACTCTGATAGATTTAAACTGTGCAGAGTTGTGGGTTGAAGAATGTGTTCAGATTTTAGATAATTTAGTGGTCGTCTTAAATCCCATTAAGGTTGCAGTAGAAGCATTGAGCCGCCCCTGCGGCTGTTAATAGCAGATGTTATTATTGAGACCCTCTACGAGCAGCTTTTGGCTATTAATTCGATTCTTTCCAAAACAATGCTTGAAAAGAAAAATAAATGAACGAAGGCATGATAAAACGTTTGTGATACTTAAGTATTTAAAATGTGATGAAATTGCTAATGGGCCAAAAAATGTCATAAAACTTTATTTAGCATAATTGCTACTGATTATTCAAGCCACTCGAATCTAAAGAACCGTCAACTAGCAGTTGTGTTGTTAAGAAATGGAACCCACTTTTAAACAGAGACTTTCACAACAAAATCAAGGAAAAGAATATCCAGTGATTTGTTAAATGCACTAACAGTTCTAAAATCATATTTTGTAAAAAAAAAAAAAATAATTATTGAAATACTTTTTCTGTATTTATAAATATTTGTTATATCTTGTTATTTTTGTCACCTGAATTGTTTTAAAGTTTTATAAACTGTTGATACAAATATTTAGTCGTTATTTGCATTCTTTTTTATGTTTTATTAAAACTATAAATTTTTCCCGGGAATTCCCGGGAAGGCGAATATTTTTTCCCGTTTCCCGGGAAAGTAAAAATTCCGGGAGTTCCCAAGCCCTAGTTGCATCAGTATTTTACTTTATTAAATTTCGTTCATAACCCCTTTACGGGAGAGCGCACCTTCAAATGCTGATATCGTTTGGCCCAGTCAGGGCATTTACTTTTGTTGACTACTAATAAGCGATATTTTCGCGGGTCGATTCACTAGCAAAGTTACCTCATTAGATCAATACGCGCCGTGTAAATTCCAATAGGGGAACCAATGTTGGCAAAAATTGCAAAATGCATTGCCAACCTTCGAGGTACGATTTTTACCAATGAATGATGGATGATATTATCAACTGAAATAAATGTGCTATGTGTTTATTATACAGCTCAATTTTATATGTAATTTTCCCTTTCTATAGAGCTTTGATACACTTATGTATTTATATATGTACATTACTATATTGCTATCAGTTGGCAACTGCATCTAAAACTTTTCCACAAAGTAATATAATGTATTTAATATTAAATATTCAACTTTGTAGAATAGAAACTAAAAAAAATGTTTCTTGTTTTGTTTCACTCTATTGTACACTCTAAGTTAAAATAATAAACAGCAAAAAAAAAAAAAAATTATTAAAATTTTAACTAATCAATAGATTAGAGGGCTACTTTAGTTATTTGCTGGATTGCAAAGTAATGTTTAAAGTGGTAGAAAGTTTATCAACCAGAATCGTTGCTGTATATCCTTTTAAAGCTTGTAAATCGTTAAAGATTTTAACTGTGCTTAGAAAGACAATAAAGAATTCGGCGTTAACTGGCAGATGGCAGATGGCATCTTAAAAATCGCCTCTAAGAACACACTTTCGATCAGTAAGCAAACCGTACAATGGTTAATGTACTTTTACAGGTAAATTTCCTTTCTGTCCTCTCAGAACAGTATTTTTTTCAACACGTTTCCTATGGATACTCTAGTTTATAAATCAAAACCTCTAATTGGTGTTACATCCATTCTCTTTTAGTATTCGGATAAACTTTTACATGTTAGATAAAAGGCCTACAGATCTTTTCCTGACTTTGGTAACGAGTTAAATACTTTCATTCTAAAAGAGTGAAGTTTTAATTAACTTTGTTTGCATGCACTTTTTTTGTCATGTTTATGATTTATTTTTGTTTAATATTTTTGATCGTTCTAATTGCATGGTCATCTAGTACGGAGTTACGTGGCCATCTAGTTCACAACACAATGCAACAATAAATTTGATTTTTAAGATTGCGTCAAGATTTTTCCAGTATTTTAAAAAAAATCCTACATGCTTCTATACTATTCTATTCTAAGTAATCTTTAAGTTGTTTTTGTTGTTCCTAACATGAGCTTATCTTGTCATATTTAAGTTTTTTTTCTTTTGATCGATCTAATTAAAGGAGTTACGCGGCCGTCTAGTTTCACAACACAGTACAACAAGTATAGGCAGTGGTCCTCGAAGTCATCATCATCATGGTCCTCACCATCATCACACCCCAATGTATGGGGCAACAAATCAGGCATTTTTGTCGGACGCTTTTGATGAGACATCAGAGTTGGAAGAATCGGAAGGACAAAGTAGCAGTAAAGCAGTGGCAGAACTGGTGTCCGCAATTGAAAGTGCTCCTGTTGATATAGTGGAGGGTGAAAAAGAAGGCGAAGAACGTGAAAGTTGGGATAATAAAATAATGTTTTTACTAGCGACAATAGGGTAAGTATTTATAATGCAAAACACTACATTTTAACCAATTAAAAAAACAATCATTTAAATTGATTTGTACAATTGACATTAAAATTTAATTTAACTAATTGAATGGCAATAATACATTCATAAAGTTGCTAAATTGAAATTAAATTTAGTAAATTGGTCATGTGTAACCGTTCGATACTTAACTTTACATTAAGGGTGGTTAAGTTATCTAAGCTTTCCTATTGGCTTTTAGGTTGTTAACAACACTTATTTTGGTACCCAGAAAAAACCGATTTCAGAAAAAAAGAAGAGCCTCGAATCCATTTCTGCTTATTTCGCCTGCGTGTATGTACCCACTCGCAGGCATCATAGCCATTATTTTTGTGAAGGATCTACAGGTCATATCGTTTGAAATATCAAAATGAAATCCAGTGTGTGTCTTGGTATATGGGGATGAAGAGCTGTATAGTTTTTGGGTTTTGTCGGGAAGGGTAGTTTACTTGACACTCCAAACCGAAAAAAATTATTTTTTTGATTCGAATATACTTTGAACTTTAATTCCTTTTGTAATATATGTATCCATAAACAATTTTGTGTCAATGAGGTATGGTAAGGTTGAGCATTGGCTTCTTCAGATTTTTTGTTATAGCGACCATAGTAATACACTTTCTGCCAAAATTTTAAGTGGCTACCTACTGCGGTTTAAGCAATAGAGGCCTGTGGCAGACGAACAGATAGAGCTGCAAAACAATCGATAGTGCCGATAGTTTTATTTTTGATTGTCAAATTTTAAATGGAAACACAAAATTGATTACGTGTAGTCAAAGTCACATTGGTGACAACTTTTTGGACGCAGATTGTCAGGTGTTTGCAAAGAGTGCCACGTTATTTAACTGACTTACTCTGGTAATAATTATTAGTAAAACTTGGCTACCTAAATCTTTCTCTTTACAAACTACAGGGAAGCTACAACTGAAAGCAAGTAAATAGCAAAATATTTTTTTTTTATTTGTTATTTATTGTATCTTCAATATATTTAACAATAATTATTCATATCTTAAGTCTAAAAAAAAACATATACTTTTAAGTCCAGCCAGTGATATATAAAAATAATGTTTGTTTCACAGTTGTTGCAGTCATTTGCGGGCCATCTTTCTGATTTGCGACAAAGAAAAGCAGTACATCTTAGTCAAATGTAACCAGGTTCATTTAGTATGTTACGCGCCAAAGTTACTGCATCTTTCGCTATTTCTGTTTTGACTAATGGCATGTTTAGGTCTTTGTGGATGTTCGCATTTTTAGGAAGCAACTGTAATCATACGTAGAATGTTATTTTGGCGCCTTTGAATTTTTTCTACATTGCTAGCTGAGGCAGTGCCCCATAATTGAATGCCATAACACCAAATTTGTTTTAGTTTACAATCTTTAGTTGAACTGCTTTTAATTTCATTTGTGTTAACTTGAAATGTATGTGACTTTTACAAGTAAGGCGACTGTCAAGATGTATACCCAGGTATTTAACGTCTGAAAGCTGCGGTATCATTTGGTTATTTATGCAAATAGGAGAGCATGAGTCCCTACGCAGTGTGAAAGTTATATGAGTGCATTTTTGTTCGTTCACCTTTATTCTCCATTTCTCCAACCATTTTTCCAAATTGAGTATTTGGTCTTGTAAATATTGTGATGCAACTTGGGCGCTTTCATGAATACTTAAAAAAGCTTTGTTATCAGCAAATGTTGATGTGTGCACTTGATTGCTAGTTGGCATATCGGATGTGTACAGCAAGTATAAAATGGGTCCCAAAATACTACCAAAATACTACTCCGGTTTTAATGATCTGAGGCGAGCTTAAGAAATCACCTTCTTTTAGTAAAACTTTCGATTCGTTAAATAATTGTTTAAAATCTTATAAAAGTTTTCGGGCAAGTTCAGCTTTAAATTATATATTAGGCCTTATGCCAGACCTTATCCATTGCTTGAGAAACGTCGATAAAAAGCGTAGAACAGTATTTTCTTTCTTCAAAGGTCTTTTTAATTACATTTACTAATCTGTGTGTTTGTTGGATCGTTGTTTATGTTGTTTTCTGAATTCGAATTGATTGATATTCTCTCAACCAGCTTTGATGTGTTTGATAAAAGGCTTATAGGTCTGTATGATTCTACTTTTGTGTGGTCTTTTTGTGGCTTAGAAATCATAGTAATCAAAGAGATCTTTAATCCTGTAATAAAGTACTCAAGACGTAAGATGGCATTAAAAACAAAAAGGATAATTCTGCGACCTCTACGCGGCAACTCAAATAACATCTTGTTACTAGTTTTATCAACGCCAGGGGCTTTTCTGGTGTTTAAATCAGTTATTGCCCTTTCAATATCGATAAATTCAAATCTTAGGTGTACTGCGGCACTAGTCTCTAATGTTGGCAACTCAACTATAATAGAACATATATTTGGAGTGAAAACCCTTTTCAAATGTCCAACAAATAAATTGCCTTTTTCGGTATCATTTCGCAGATGTTCACAAGCGTGGCTTACGTACGACTGGCATTTAAGGTTTCTAAATTATATTTTATCCAATTAATGCTTGTGCCAACAACATGATAGTGGACAATCCACGTCCACTCTATATCACATTCAGAGACATTTTTGATTAGTTTTGATCCCCAAAACGTATTTTTAGCGTTGTATTCGCCTGATGCAATGAGGCAGGGACCTAGTGATTAGTAGAAGTCACTGAATAGACTCCCTGATATTTGAAGTCTAGGAGGTGTATAAATCGAAGAAATAACGAAGTTTTGATGAAATTCTTCAATGCAGTTATTTGTTGCTTTTAGGTAATCCTTTCAAAAATCACACAGTAATAATATTTGATTCGAGCCATTATTAGTTTTGCTGAACCACCACATGCTCTGCCACGGGGGTCTTTAGTGTCATATAATATATAGCCATTGATTTTAAAAAAGCTTTTTGTTGTTAAATGAGTCTCTGAAACCATCATGACATCAATTTGTTGATTCTTCAGGAAGTATTCGAGTTCACTTTTGTGTTGGCGTAAGCCGATTGCGTTCCAGAAACATTTTTTTAAACAGTTCATGGTTTATTAAGTTACGCCTGCAACATCACAGATTGCTTGCGTACCATTTCTTGCATCATGCTGCTCTTGGAGCTCATGAAACTGTTTAACGAATGCACTAATGTCTCGATGCTGGCTTCAAGACGATTACAGTTACCAGATGGTGTTTGTTTTAGTATGAAGCATGTTGGCTTGTTGGTTGAGCTAAGTGAGGGTAATGAGCATTTGCTCGATATTGTGGCTGCTTAGCAGGAGTATTTAATTGGAGTTGACTTCCTTATCATAGCAAAAACTGGACAGCCTCTGTAGTTAGCAGTGTCATTTCCACCACAACTGCTTTTTAACCTTTTTTTAACCTTCGAGTCATCCTTTGGTTTGTCGCATTGGGCGGAACAATGAAGCTCTCCACACACAACGCAAACCGGAGGCTATTGGCAATTTAATATTCGACGGGTCCTGTTGGCTTATGACGGCTGGCAACTTCAGTTGCCAGCCGTCAGTTGAAAATTTAAATACATATATTTTTTGCCTGCCTGTAGATTACAAAATTGTTAAAATCACCATCTGACAACAATTTGAGCTATTAATACAAGAAATTGAAAATAACCAATATATTGCTCGTGGTGTCCGAGGATTTGGTGACACAAAAGAATGCACTGTAGAAGCTTGGAAAGAAACTTCCTAAAAGCTCAATAGTTGTGGAACACCAACACCTCCAGCGGAAGAATGGCAGAGGGTGTGGATCAAATTTAAAGGCAAATTCAAAAAAATGCACCGTCACAAGAAGTAAGTTTGTCCCAGTTAGAGCAGGTTTCAGCGCACCTGTTGCATATAGAACTGTCTGTAAGTCCGCAAGGCAACCCACTTGTAGTTAACACGACAGAAAATGCACAGGAGTTACTGGAAGACGTGCAGCAAGAAACTGAGCTGATAAAAGAACCTAAGCCTGAGCTGCTAACAGAACCTGAGGGGCAAAAATGCCCAGAAAAGAAACAGCACCAAAAAGAAAACAAACGGAAACTTACTAATGAAAATCTACAGCAACAAGAAAATAATTCGGCTAGAGGACAGGCGATTCAGTCTGCTTCAAGAACAAACTGATACCCACAGTGAACTTGTGACTACCCTAACAAAAGAGGAAAAAGTCTTTAGTCAAGAGAAAAAATATGAAGTTCTGAAATAAATAAATGATATAAAGAGAAGGAAATTCGATTTAGTTTTAGAAGAACAATTGCTGCTGAATAGGAAAATTAAAGAAATAAACTTGAAATATTAGAAAAACAACTAGAAAATTTAAACATCTAAAATACATTACATTCAATTTCATTTACCGGTCTGTCAAAATAACGATTTCGATAACATCTTGGCAACTGAAAAAAGTTGCCATCCATAATATGATTTTTTTTTGTCAGTTGCGTTGCCCACTGAAGATCGGTTGCCATCCATAATCGACTTATAAGTATTCTGCACTCGAAATAAGAAAAGTCATGTGATTATCAAAACTGCCCTCGTAATAGACGCAACCTGCACAGAACAAGGCAGTATTAGCTAGCATTTAACAAAAGGTCGTGGAATTATCAAACTGCCCTCTTGATACGAGTCAAAATTCGACAGCCAAACATTGGCCAGAAATCAGAAAACATCTTATTATGTGCATATGGGTCGGTACACTTTTAAATTCTTATCTATTTTCGACGTCTTTTAGGTTTCAAATTATTCGTTTTTCAAGTTTTTTGTTTATTTAATATATACAGACCTGTTCTAAACATCGCGTGATTTCAAATCACAAACGGTTTTGAAACCACGTGTTCTATTTTACCCTGTTCTGTAAATCACACAATTTTTTTTAGTGATTTTAAAATTGTTATAGCACAAGAAAATTACTGATTTTTATCGGTTTTTTAAATAAATTTTACATAATACGTTAAATTAAAGCAATCCGAAGGGTCTAGGTAACATTGTGGACTCCAAACGGATTAAAATAAAAGCATTAAGAAATCTTTTGGACTTCTTGCCGAGAAGCTATTGCCTCAGAAGTGCTTTAGAGAATAAGTCGTCTACTTCTTGAGAGGTAATTCTCTCCATTTTTTGCGTCCAATAAAAACCCAACTTCCTCAGAAACTGACCTCGTTACCTTGTCGCAATGGAAAAAAGATGTAGCCCCACACAGAACTCCACATAATCAGGTAAATTGATACAAAAAATAAAAAGAAAAAGCAACTGAAAGTCGATTGATTTAACTTAGCCATCCTCCTAGCAGAGGCAAGATCTTACGAGGAGCCTGTTACTGACCTTCACAAGGAGGAGGTATAAGTCGAACTACTGTTAATACACTCAGTTACGGCAAGCCATCCCTTGTGCCTGCCACTTGGAAGAAAAGTATTACCAAATTTTAACGCGAAAACGCACGCAAAAATGTCCCCATCCAACCTGTTTTTTTCTGGACTATGCGTATTAACACGATAACAATTTTGTACTTTTAATGGGAAGTGCCGTTCCAGTATTCTTATCCAGTCTGTATTTTGCTAGACTATACACATTAGTATGAGGGTTACTTGTGCAAAGTTGCAAGACTATACCTAATGTAGTTCTCTAGGTACGCGATAATAATTTTTCACTATGTATAGGAGGTACCACACCCTAAATTCAAATTCAGTCTGTGTTTCTCTACACAATGTATTTTAATATTCCAAGGCGCTACCTATTGCAGTTCTCTAGATACAGGATAATAATATTATTTACTTTGTATGGGGGTACCACGCTCACTGCATCACTCCGTGCAGTGCTCTCCAATACACAAACGACCAAAATGTATTCAATACTAATGAATGCTGTATGCGGTACAAAAAATGCCTGCGGCAAAAACACACTCACTTCCCATACGCACCGCACACACATGCGTTATCGGATTTCAACCAAACTTCATATAAACCATATATTGGCCACTGCCTACGTAGTGTATAAGTTTGGTTGAAATCGCACGACGCGTTTATGATTAGTTAGATAAACCTAATTTTCTTCAGATTTATAGCTTAGTTTGCTTAACCTCTTATTATGTGCATATGGGTCGGTCCATTTTTAAATTCTTATCTATTTTCGACGTATTTTAGACTTCAAATTATTCGTTTTTCAAGTTTTTTGTTTATTTAATATATAAAGACCTGTTCTAAGCATCGCGTGATTCCAAATCACGAACCGTTTTGAAACCACGTGTTTTATTTTACCCTGTTCTGTAAATCACACAAATTTTTTTTAGTGATTTTAAAATTGTTATAGCACAAGAAAATGACTGATTTTTATCGGTTTTTTAAATAAATTTTACATAATGCTTAAAATTAAAGCAATCCGAAGGGTCTAGGTAACATTGTGGACTCCAAACGGATTAAAATAAAAGCATTGTAAGAAATTTTAAGGCGATATTTACGGAACCATTGCAATTTTTATGTTTGGCAAGGGTAGATGTACTTTCTAAACACTTAATCTGCTGACAGTTAAAAAAAAAGCGAACAAACACAAACATTTTTTTTTATATAAAATGTGACTGCAAAAAAATGTGCAATTTTCTTATATTTTTCTTCTAAATTACGTAATTTTAATACAAAAATGATAAAAGAACACTTCAAACTATTTATTCCAGTAGTTTGTTATAAAATGAACAAGAAACTACTTCCTAACTGATTTAAAATCACGTGATCTCAAACATTTTTTTGTGTAGAACACCTTTTAAGTGATTTCAGATAATAATTAATTTTCAGAACAGACCTGATATACTTACATTTTTAAGCAAACTATGGAATGGGCCGACTGTCTATAGTTTTGCTGCTCTATGGACAGACATCAGAGCGATAATAATTTGGAATGGAACCAAAAATAATTGTAAAGATAATAAATGAAAACAAAACACGACAATTGATATTCTTTTGTTTTCGTAATTTTTGTAAATGGTGCTAAAATAATTTAACCTGCATAGTTTTGCAATTTAAATTACAATTTATTTAATTTTTAATGCAATGTGTTCATTTATTTTCACGTTTCTTACATTTTCGTTTTATGTAGTTTTTAATAAAAGATTGTTTTTTATTCATACATACATACATACATACATACATACATACATACATACATACATACATACATACATACATATATACATCCTACTAAGTATGTATTGTTGTGGCAAATTACATTTGTAATCGTAATTTACTTTTCCAGATACGCTGTTGGCCTTGGTAATGTTTGGCGTTTTCCATATTTAGCACAAAAAAACGGCGGTGGAGCTTTCTTGGTGCCCTACTTTATAATGTTGTGTATACAGGGAATACCAATATTTTATCTAGAGTTGGCTATTGGCCAACGTTTACGTAAGGGGGCTATTGGTGTATGGAGTCAAGTTTCACCGTATTTGGGTGGCATTGGTATATCGTCGGCGGTAGTCAGCTATATTGTGGCATTGTATTATAATACAATAATTGCTTGGTGCCTCATTTACTTGTTGCATAGTTTTGAATCACCGCTGCCTTGGGCAGATTGTCCAACACGTCTTTATGCCAATTATACGTATGATCATGAACCCGAATGTGTGGTAAGAGATTATTTTAATTAATTATTTTTATTTTGTACTTCAATTGATAATAACAAGTGCTTCTTTGTATTTCTCATTTACTTTCTAGGCCTCCTCACCAACACAATATTATTGGTATCGTACAACACTACAGTGTTCGGAAAGTGTCAATGAACCGGAAAATTTCAATTACTATATGGCAATAGCACTGATTGTATCGTGGTTTTTGGTTTATATTTGCATGGTGCAGGGTATAACATCATCGGGTAAAATTGTCTATATGACAGCAATATTTCCATACGTTGTATTGATTATATTCTTCTTCCGTGGCATCACTTTGAAAGGTAAGTTTATTTGTTGTTTGTTGCCCTTAATTTATGAACTGACATTTTGATGAAGACATATTTGAAATGAATAATTTAAAGAGAAAATTGGTTCGCGGAATCAAAAATTATGTAATTATGAAGAGAAGTAGCCATTTAAAATAGAAATATAATCATTTAACTGGGGACCTCCTCTATAACTGAATAAAAGATTATTTATATTTGGAAACAGACTTGTCTGTTCCAAGTTTCGTCGAAAGTTTAGAGAAAATTTTAATGTACATATATATTTGCTTTATAGAGTAATGTATTTCACAATGGGAAAAAATAAAATTATTTTGTAATAAAACAGCGATTTTTGAACGGTTGTTCCAAATGACACATATTTTAGATAGAGATATCAGAGAGGTATTCATGTTGCAATAAGCTTTAATTAGAAACAATTCTATCCTCCGAACATGCAAAATTAAAAAAAATAGTTGTTTTTTTACATCCAAAAGACCTCGTTTAGCGATAAAACATGTTTTCGTGTGCCACTTACACGGATTGGAAATTTTAAATTTATAAAATTTTAAAACCGCGCTAAGGTTTCTTTTAATTTCGAAAGTAAGAGTTAGAGATAACAAAGGGAACAATTGGGTCCCTAAATACAAGTATTTGTCTAAGGCTAATATTTCCTATGGAATTCACATTTAACATGCATCTGTCCGTGGTTCTAAGGCTTATGTTAGCCAACATAGCAGATTGTGCCGATGGTACTGAAGTTTCTATGACCTCTAACTGATGAAGAGATCCAGCCTAAGGTACTTTGATTGTATCCAAGAAACCTTTTGAACTTCTTGCCGAGAAGCTATTGCCTCAGGAGTGCTTTAGAGAATAACCCATCTACCTCTTGAGAGGTATTTCTCTCCATTTTTGCGGCCAATGAAAACCCTACTTCCTCAGAAACTGACCTCGTCACCTTGTCGTAATGGAGAAAAGATGTAGTCCCACAGAGAACTTCACATAAACAGGGGCCTAATCACCGCATTCGATATTGAGTAAACTATCGTATCGTATAACAAATTCGATACGAGTCGAGTAAGCTAATTATGCCATTCGACATTTATCGGTTTAAAAACACGGTTTAAAAACATTTCCTTTTGAATGAAATTACGTTAATTTTTATTCGATATCGAGTGCCATGATACCAAAATTAAAAATTACGAGAAATTTTACTCGATATCGTAGATATGAATGTATATTTTAAAGAGCGTTTAAAAAAATTTTATGAAAATTTTATTTCCCCACAATTTTGAGATAACAAATCTTTATTTTCTTTGCTTTCTTCTCACAATGGAAGTAATGTGTCATATATAGATATTTATTTTTGATTTATTACAGGTATAAATTTAATTTTAGTTAATTCAAAAATAGTTCAAATAAATTTAAAATTAGATATTTATTTTCCTTTCCAAAATCACACTAATTAAAAATTTTTATTTCTTAAATAATAAAAAGCCAGAGCCTGATTAAAATTATTTATTGAAATGTAACTAAGTAGTTCTACAAAGTACTTTAATATAACAATTAGATCAAGGCGAGTGAGTCAATTTAACAATTGGTGGAAATAGCGATATAAAAAAATTGTTTAAATTTATGCATTCGCTATTGACACCACCTGGTAAAAAAATCGATTTAAACTGCATTAAAAAATAATTGTAAAGTTATTTATTACGATTTAATTCTTCCAAATTTGGGACATCGTTTTCAAGTCGATTTTTTCGTAAGCAAGTGAGGGCAGATAACCCATATGCGTGCATTTAAATTTAAACTCTTCTCGAAAAAGGAAATTTTTTTTAAGACGTTAATAAGTTTGTATGCATATCAAAATTGCAACAAGTACCTAGAACCATTTTTAATACTTTTTTTGAAATCAGATAATTTAAATCTTAATTTAATCAGCCAATAGGAATTTCTTAAAATATATTTAAGAATCGGCCTTACTTTGCAGCATTTTTTTCTTGTTGGCAAAATCCTGGACATTCTTCATTGTAGTATAACAATGGAAAGCGACCATATTTATCTAAAATAGGTTTTAAACTAGGAAACTTTCCGTAGTCTTCCGTGTCGCGAATTATCTGGTGTTTCCTTTTTATAATACGTTTATTCAAGCGTCGCTCTTGACTGTAATCCATAAAAATTTCGGTTTTACTTTTATCCATAGTTTCTTTGTAAACTCGATCCATCTCTTTATACAAGCGTCTCTGTTCCTTGGGAAACCAAGAGTACAAACTTTTCCATTTACGCCTGGTACGGCCAATTGTTCCGATAATGTCACGTTGATGATGGATTTGATGGGTAAATATAACCTCCATTGCAAAAACAAACGAAAATAAATTTATTGTATGTAGTTTAATATGAATTTTTGTTTCTTTATAAATTTAATTTCTAATAATTTTGATTTTTATTTCCAGGAGCTTCTGATGGTGTAGCTTACTTATTTACTCCCAGGTGGGAGACACTATTGGATCCTGTTGTTTGGCTGGAGGCTGGTACTCAAATCTTTTTTTCTTTGGGTTTAGCTTTTGGTGGTCTAATCGCGTTTAGCTCTTACAATCCGGCAAATAACAACTGTTATCGTGATGCCATATTAGTCTCGCTAACTAATTGTGGCACTTCAATGTTTGCTGGGGTTGTTGTTTTCTCTGTTATTGGATTCAAAGCCACAGCTACATTCGACCGTTGCACCGAGGAAAGAAACCATCTCATTTCATTAAACCAGACAAAAACCTTACCGGTGTGTGATTTGGAAAAGGAATTGGCAAATGTAAGTGTTAATTTTTTAGCGTTTGTTTAGAAGTAACAAAAACTTGTGAAGTAATAAAACAAACGTGTGAACATTGTTTTGGTTTTAAAAATTATTTAGTTTGCACTATGCATACAAACATACCTTCAAATTTAGTGTGCTATTAATCTTTATTTTCATTTCGACAATTATGATCGTTTTTAACCTCAAAGTTTCTAGTTCATATCATTCAAGTTGCAAGTTTTGTTTTAGATAAAAAAAAAGATTTTGCCATCTTTATGCTTATGAATAAATATTAAAATCTCCTGTATTCCATGTGAGCAGCCCAAAATTATTTTTATGCTGATAGTGAATAAACTGCTGAATACTTATTATTCCAACATTGAAATTTTTCCCTAAATTTTCATTCTCCTTTTCTTTCTTAGAACTCTGTCAGGTCCAAAGTTAAGCTGCGAAAGAGGGCAATTTCCCAGCAGCTTTTCCTGTCAGTCCAATTTTCCAAGATTTTGTTTACGGTTTTTGGTTCTATAATAATAATGGCTTATATAATATTAGGTGTAGGGTTGTGGATTGTTTCTGAATTATTCGTATTGCATCGGTCTTTAATGGTAATCCAAAATGCAAAATTTAAAGCGGCTTTAATAGAAATTACTTAAACAAAATTCATATTTTTCATTTCAGGCCGTGCCCCCATAAACCATCTAGACCATCAGTTTGGGAATTGCGAGTTCTATTCCCGCCAAAGACTCTGTATTTTCTGCAGACAAATTAGAAGCTTCGATGATAATGTTGTAAAAAAATATGGCTTTGTCGCGATCGCTGTTGATGATGAGCTAATAATGCTATCACACTCAAATCCACACCAGACTGTCGCCCTCTGTGGATGCATTGCCTTCTTGAAAATGGCGAGCGAGTTTTCCGATCCATTTAATTTGTTGACAATGCGTCTCGTCAGAAAATATTATTTTTCTTTAATATTATCATCTAATTTGCAATTAAAATTATTTTTTATTAGAGAGAATAAAACAAACTTAAGCTTGTATGTATTTCATATGTATTTTTCAGTCACTTTAAAAATAATTTTGCAAGATTTCCCAATAGTATTCAAGTTTAAGGCGATTCATTTTGGTCCGCAAAGTTATGATACTGACGAAAAATTATATTAGTGAAAAAATAACATGATTAAAAAAATACTTGATTTCGACCACCCTGTATAATGAGTTTAATCCGAAATCGTGCTACCTGACACGTATATTATGGCTACCGCAAGGTTCCTCTATTAGGCCAGACGGAATAGCCATGAGGTAAAATGCCAATTATACGTCTTATTCGGTCCTTTTTAATGCTCTTCATTAAATAGAAGCAACTCAAAAATTTTAGAGCTTTTCATAAAAATTTTCTGGACGAATTACTCGCTTGTAATACAGAAACAGCAATTAAGTGAATGTTTAATATGCTGTTTCTGAGTTACAAGCAAGCGATTCATATAGAAAATTTTTATAGAAATAACTCAAAAAATTTAGTGCTTTTTATACAAATTTTCGGGACGATTAGTTGGCTTGTAACACAGAAGCAGCAAATAAGTTTCCAGATATTCATTAAATATTCTTATTATTTTACGATTGAAAAAAAAAAAAACATCAGTAGAAGTACTTCGTATCACTTTCAATGCAGGAAATTGAATTCAAATGTCCATAAATACTACTGCTCACCCCTATATATTTTCCTAGTGGCAGGGTAATGCCTTGGCATAAGTAGATCATCATTCTCTGAGTGTTGGTGCAATTAAATAACTTTATGCTTAAACAAATATTTAAATTAATAAAAAATAATTAATATTTTAGAGTGCTTCCGGTACCGGGTTGGCCTTTATTATCTTCACTGAAGCCATCAACCAATTTCCTGGAGCACAATTATGGGCTGTATTATTTTTTTTGATGCTGTTTACCTTGGGCATTGATTCACAATTTGGAACATTGGAGGGAGTTGTTACATCTTTGGTCGACATGAAACTATTTCCAAATCTACCCAAGGAATGGATTATTGGTGTAAATAATTAGAAATGAAAAAAAAAACGAACAAAATCATTTTCATTATTATTTCAATATTTTACAGGCATTGTGTTTCTCCTGCTGTTTAATTTCAATGTCGTTTGCAAATGGTGCTGGTAGTTACATTTTCCAATTGATGGATAGTTTTGCTGGAAATTTCCCATTATTAATAATTGCCTTGTTTGAGTGTATATCTATTAGTTACATTTATGGCATAAGAAGGTGAGTAACATCGAGGTATTAAAAATTGTATATTTAATTTTATTTAATTTGCTTTGTTTTATCGGTCGAAGATTTTCTGATGATATTGAAATGATGACTGGTTCACGTCCTGGTCTATATTGGATGTTTTGTTGGAAATATTTGTCACCTTGTGCCATGATTACCATACTATTAGCTTCATTTTATCAGTTAATTACAGAAGGCAGTAGTTATCCCGCTTGGATAGCAGCCAAAGGCATGACCGAAAAAATGGAATGGCCACATTGGTGCATAGTTATAGCCTTTATATTAATATTATCCTCCATATTGTGGATACCCATCGTGGCTATACTCAGGTAAACAACAAAACAAACTTTTAACGGGCTTTCAGAAAATTTAGTGTATTTAATTTTTTCTCTAGATTATGTGGAATTAAGGTGGTAGAAGACACTGATCCTGCTTGGTTCCCTGAATCAGAACTTAAAGAAGTTCATGGCATTGTACCACACGAACCCACTGATCTGGAACGAACAATATTTTGTTTTAATATGGATGGAACTGAGGGTATGTGTTGTCCAAAATATGGTCTACCGGAGAAATCCCTAGAAGAGGAAGATGATGAATAGGTACATGTAAGTGTTCGGTTTAACTCACTCATACTTAAACAATTACCTTAGTTAACTTTAAGTTAAGCAATAGTTTATAAAACGAATGTACTATAGATAATATTCGGTAAAAACAATTAGAAAATAGTTACAAATCAAGACACACAATACATGCATAAAGAAATGTATGTACATACAGATATCTCTTTTTGAATAAATTTTTGTAAATAAAATTCCCAAAATTTGCTGAAAATTATTCATTTTACAAACTGAAATTTGGTTTACTTAGTTAGATTTACTGTATTATAAAACGGTAATATATTTATATTATTATTACAATTTATAACGGTTTTAAATATGTATGTATGTATTTCCCTAAAAAGAAAAAAATAATTTGTATGTCACCACCGGCTTTATTTTCACAATTCCACTGCATTTTGTTGAGAATATAAAAGCTTTGCATTTTTCACATATTTTAAAATAAAGGTACAAATTGCATATTAAACTTGAGGTCTCAATTTGCTTTCTAGAAAGCATTTATGAAGTTAAATAATTTGCTTAAAACCATCTTAATATAAATAAATGCCATATCACATATTTTAGTTTTAGAAAATAAAATTTTAAGGTTATAAAAAACCATTTTGAACACGCCAAACTCTTGTGGTATAAACAAAACAGGGGCGAACGACGAACTTCGTACAGCACGACGAACTCTTCGACAAAATTTCGTTGCGTAAATTCGTCGAATATAGCACAATGAGGACACACAAAATTTAAAGAAGTGACAATACTTTGCTAGATCTCCGTTTTTTATGTTCTTGTTCATTGGTTTTCACTTACTCGATGATAATTTCATTGTTATCAATTTGTAATAATTAAATAATTGTTTACATTTAGCATTTGATAGTGTGCTCAATGTTTATTTGAAACAAAGTTAGTAAAAAACTGTTTAACCAAAAATCAACCAAGAGAAAGTCAATATCTTACAGTACGTTTCGTACCACTGTACAATATTTAAATTTACATTAAAAACACATTAAAAAGTCTTATAACTCATTAAAAGTAATTTAATTTTTCGTCGATAAATTTTCGACAATATTAAAAAGTTTTGAAGACTTAGACGAATTTGTACTTATTTTATCTGGCAACCTTGAATGTAAATTTATTTTTTTAAATCATATTATCAATTGCCTGCTTTAAGGATTTGTTAAGATTCATGTAAAGAATAAGCTTGTTGTTTTTGTTTTTGTATTTGTATTTGTTATTTTTTTTTTTTTGTTGTTTTATTATTAAACTCTAAAAGGTCCTCTGCTTCTGCTCATTTCATTTGATTCCATCTTTTCCGCCGATTCAATTCTTAATTTAATAATGGACAGTAGATAATATATAATACACGCTTTATACGCGTCTGTCAGAAATTGGAATCAGTCTAATTGTATATGACGAGTTACGCATCACAAAGCGTAGAATGCTTTAGGGTGCGTACGGCCGCTTGTTACCGAGCCGAGCCGACTATCGCTTATTGCGAGAACTTGCTCATGGGAGAAACAAGTTTGAGTGTGCATAGTGGTTGCGAGAATCAGCGCTGATATTTTATCTATTATTTGTGTTTTATGTATGTTTGTATGCATTTACTTATTAACGCATTTCTTCAATTATTCTTGAAATTTTTATAACATTTTTTTTTTAAATTTTGTTTATAAGTTTTTTATAATTGTTATAATTTTATTTAATTTTTATTATTTATTTGAATTTTTATTTTTTTGTTTAATTTTTATTTTATTTTTTAATTTTTAATTTTTATTTTCTTTTTAATTTTTATTATTTTTTTAAATTTTTGATTGCATGTTTTATTTACTTTTTCTTATTTTAAATGATTTCCAAACAAATTGAAATCATAACAACATACCATAAACAATGTTTTCGGTGTTGAAATACGCTTTGGAACTGTTTTGTCGCATTCAATCAGCTTTGCGCTCTGACCAGCTCGGCGCCCACTATGACCTGTTCGCACTTATTTGTACTAATTTGTATAGTACCGGTTTTTTCGTATTGGTTTTCGCAATAAGCGTCAGTCGGATCGACAGCAAGCGGCCACTCTGTACGCACCCTAAGACGCGTAGAACCGAGAATTAGGTTTACTTACTACTTGACTACGCTTCGCAAGCGCCATGTAAAAATGTCAGCTGTTTTCGATAGCGAAATGTCAGCTGTTTTCAAGCTATCGAAAAATATGTTTGTGTCGTTGATTACAATTTTCTGTTTTTTTTTTTCTATATTAAACAAGGTTTACAAATAAAAAACCTTTTGCAAGAAAGTTTACAAATATTTTCAAGTATAAGATTCATTAAAATAAATTCGTAAATCTCATATCTGTTATGTTTATTATCAATTTATGCAGAAGCTAATTATTGGTTTTTGTGCTTAAAAAGCGTTGCAAGTAAGTTCAAGTTTGAAAAGTACAGAGCGCGTGAAAAGTATGAAAAGATTGTACACGCAGAACACGTAGCATGGACTTGCAGCTTTGTAATTTTATGTGGAAAATATCTAACTTCAGTTATTGAAACTAGATACATATAAAAGATATGGAATTTTAATACTCTAAAACAAATATCCATACATCGCTATATCGGCGATATACAAAGATAATTATTTACAAAATTTTGATATTTCATTTAATCGATATTTTTTGCATTTAAAATATCCTTTACTTTATAGACAATACTAGAAAGGAATTTTTTCACTAAAACCAAAATTAAAAATAAAAGTTTCAATATTTTATTTTGTGGAAAATAAAAAGCTTTAAATATTCTACAATAACTTGAAATTTTTGTGATTAACACATAAACATAAATATGTTTTAAACTTAAGACAGACAATAAATAAATAATATCGAAACATTTATTATAAAAAAATATCGAAACTATATTTTATAAATTATAACCACTAAAAATAAAAAAGACAATAATTTTGAAATTTAGTTGTTAAAATTAAAAAAGAAAAACAATTATTTACGAAATAGTTCTTTTTAGAAAATTTACCGAAAGAAAATCAAAACCTAAACTATTTAGTCAATAAAGGCTGCACAAAATAAAAATTATTAAATTGTTACAAAAAGTCCTTTAGATAATATGTAATGAAAATAATTCTATATACAACAAAAATATTTAAAACCAAATATTGGTTTTAGAACTATTAAAAAAATAGTATTAATAAAAAAATATAGTTTTCCAATGTACCTTTATTTAATAAAACAAAAATTATTTTGAACAGAGACGTTTATAAATATTTAATATCAGCAATATTTAAGGTTTAAGAATAATTTAATCATTTTGTAATTTGCGTGTGTACGTTTTTTGTTTTTATTTACATATTTTATGTGTGAATTAATTAACTTGTTATGCAAATGAATTTATATTATGGTGAAGGCACAAAAAAAAAAATTATAATGAAACTTAATACCACGTAAGTGGAAGTAACATATCTTATAACAATTATTTATATAAATTATAAAAATACCACAATTATTAATACGTACATTAATTATTTAAATTCATGTAAAACAAATTATGATTTAAAGTCGATCATAAATCAGCCCTACATCAAAAACTCTTATATTATCAAATATATTTTATTTAATTTAAACCATTTAAAGAAAAAATCAAAATTCTTATTATTTTGTTGCACAACGAAATACAACTGTGTTGTCAATGTCTAATTTTTTAATGTGATAAAAGTTGCACCCACAACACAGGGTCTACACTTGGGATGAGATCTGTGATATTTGTCTCAACTAAGTCCAAATTCAATCCTATAGATCATTTTGTAACATATAGCCTTAAAATTAGTGTTATGGAAGTGCCATGGAGCTTTTTATGAGAGCGTTTTCATATCAGATCCCATTAAAACAATTTCATTGATGCACACGTTATTGTAATTACAAATGAAGTTGTAATAAACGTTCTTATCTATACCTATTTGTGAAATTTCGTGCGATTAGTATGAGCACGTGTTTCCCTTCCTGCAGTGTGATAGTAATTTCAATCAATAAACCAATTCTGGCGGCGTTCTTTTACATTTTATGTCAAGGTTTCTTCCAGTTGTAGACACTATGTACAGTATATTGGGACCCAACTGAACTGTCAGAAATTTTTGGTAAACATTTTTTATTAGTGTTGGTCATAGATAACACATATATAGTCAACTGAAACGTCAAAAACCTAAGTCTCTTGTCAAAAAACCTAAGTATTGGTAGGCAAAATTGTATAAGTGTTGGTTTTTTTTAAATTCCCCACAGCACCTAAACTCCCCATAGTTGTATAAAATATTTTGTAAAAACAGAATATTTTTTTTACGTTCAACTTTAGATGTTAAAATTAAATAATTCTTTTGGTTCTTAATAAAAATATGAATTTTGTATTTTCCTAATTTATTTATGAGCGAACTTTAGATTGAATGCTAATTTGAAATATTTGCTATATTGATTTGAAAAGGTTCATCCCCTAAAAGACAAAAAAAATACAATACGGTGTACAAATAAATTTCACCAAACAAATGTCAATAAAATTAAATTTATTTTTTATTAAAAAATTTTAAAAACAATAAATTGTTAAAAAAATTTTCTGTGCAAAAATTCAAAATTATTTGAATAATTGGAAAGTGCAATGGAATATCGCGTAATAGTGCCTAAATGTGAATACAAATTTTACTCCCCTAAGTGTATTGAATCCACACCATACCCGTATGTGTGAAGACATTTGTAGCCACGTTTTTGACATTTGGAGAGTTGACCATCTATGTGTTATCTGTGGTATTGGTGCTTAACATTTTTTAAACTTTGCCACGGCACCAAGTGCAGAGTTGTTTTGAAGGTGTTTTAAAAAAACACATTTTTTTTATTTTTTAGATTACTAATTTCGTTTGTTATTAAATAAAAATTAGAATTTAGTATTTCTCTTAATATGTTTATGTACACAAAATGTGGATTTAATAACCAGATTCAAATTTTTATTTATTTACAAAATAAATAGCCATTTTAAATGAAAAAAAAAATAATACTCCTACACGAAAAAAATAAACTCACACACTTCCGATTTTTTTGGGCCTCTATATAATTTATGGTTGTACCATATTTTATTTAAAATTGTTGTACCATTTATTTTATAATATAGCGCAAAACGATAATAATATGAACAATAAATATGTAATAAAAAGTATTATGTAATGAAAATAGACCGCTTTAATATACAGGGTACGCACGTAACAACTGAGGCCTACTTTTAGGCTGATAACTATTATTAAAGAAAATTTGGAGAACAACTGAGGCATACTTTTAGGCTAATAACTATTATTAAATACAATTTGGAGAACAAAGATAGAGCCATAATTTTCAAAATAACTTTTTATACAATTATTAATTTCCACGCAGTGATTTATTGTTTTAAAAAGTCCTCAACCTTATGCAAAAAAGTGACGAAAAATACCATGATAGCGTTTACATAATAAAATTACAGAAAATAACTGCATAATCAAGTAGAAGATTTGTTAGGGATTTCGCTTTATTTCCAAGCAAAAAAAAATATTTTTGTTAATTTTGATTTCTAAGTCTTTGATTTTGCTCTGTTGTAAGGAATTAGGCCAAGTAAGGCACAGTTGTTTACATAAGGGTTTTCATTCTTTACCTGCAACCAAAAACTTCAAAATTATTTTAAAACTTTAGCAATTTTTCCCTCGATATAACCATAAATTGAAAACAATTCCCAAATTACAATGCTGAAAAGTCAATTAATTACTTTACAGCAGCTGGGGTAATGCAGTCTACAGAACAGATGTTATAGACTGGACTGATTTAACCAAGGATGGTTAAATTTGTAAGGGTGATGTTGATTTTAAATAGAACACAAATTATTTAGGAAATTATTGTTATTTTTTTATTTGGATAATATTGGCATAGTTCAATTAGGTATGGAACAAAATAGCCGCCGCGACTTCGGCTGCACACGTCCATCCGATGTTCTAAATTTTCGATGACGCTGAGGCATAATTAAGGTCTATGCCGTTAATGTACCGAATTATCTCATTCTTTAGATCTTGAATTGTTGGTGGCTTATCGACGTACACCAGGGATGTCAACTTTTCAAAGAGCAAACGCGTCGTCCCAGCGACTAAAAAGCGCTAATTTGAAAAAGAACTATTTTTTCCTTTTAACAAAAAACGAATTAAAATATTTACATATATATACTTTATTTTTTATCCGATCCAAACAAATTAATAAGCATGCCTAAAAATAACATTACCTGGTCAATGGCCGAAATGAAAAAATTATAATGTACAAAAAAGAGTAAAATTTTTATATTCTCCTTCTGATCATTTATTTGATTTTATATATTTTGACTTGATATATAACGCATGTTAATGTCTAATGGAGACGGGGGTAAGAATGCAAGGAGCTATGTTAGCTCTTTTTCTTGGCGGCCAATTGACATCGCCACCACATCAGATAACACGGCCATTGAATTTGTCGCGCAAAAGCGCCATTGTTTCTTTAGCTGTGTGGCAAGTGGAACCGTCCTGTTAAAACCACATATCGTCCACATCCATATCTTCCAAATCGGACCATAAAAATTTCGTTATCGTCTCACGATATCGAACACCATTCACAGTAACTGCGTGACCGGCCTCATTTTGGAAAAAACAGTCACTCTTTGTGAGTTTTTCGACAATCACTCCAGGATTATCATTCGCCAAAATACGGAAATTCTGCTTATTGATGAATCCACTGAAGTTAAAATGTGCCTCATTACTGAAGATGATATTCTTCGAAATTTGATCATCCAACGTTGGCATTTCTTACCACCATTCTGACCACTGCTCGAGTGTGTTTCTTGCCATAGTTCATATAGACGTTTTACATGCAACATCGGCCCTTAAAATTTAACCACCCGATATATTCAAAATGTTGAGTGCCTCGATAGACTGATTGGTAGTGCGCTAGTCTATCAGTCTGGGGGTTGCGAGTTCGATTCCGGCCAAAGACTCTGGATGTTTTCTGCAGACAAGCAAAAGGTTTCGCAGGTTGTGTTGTCTTTAAAAAAAAGATCTTAAATATAGATTTTGTATGAACTAAAGACATTTCTCAGAATTTTGATAGCCAGAATTTTTAAACTTTATGTAAATAATTTTATTATCAGAGGTCATATCCAAACTAATAATAAGCAATATTGAGACATGTCGCAAAAATACTAATTGTCTAAAATGTGAATAACAAACCTGGTGAATAACTAAAGCGTGGTTAGGTATCAGGTTAGTTAATTTTTTGACTCATAAAATGAATTTTTTGGGCCAATTTTGTGTAGCATCACAAACATTAAATTTACTTATGTTTGCTGCTTCATTTGTTGTAGAGCACATGCGAACAAAACAAAAAAAAAAAAAAAGAAACGTTCACATATCTCTAACTGTTAATGAACTTGAATTCAAAATTTTTTATGTTTTAATTTTTAGCTTTGTCAAAAACAAAATAAAATTTTCCCTTAAATGCTTATAAGCAAAATATTGTTTGTTGATATTTTAATTACATTAACTGCTGCTTTATTATTTTTTTCTTTAATTCGGAAGTCGAGTTTTTTTTTGAATATTTTACAGAAATATGATTACATTTCTTTTACCATTTTCAAAAACAAAGTATTTATGTATGGATGTATGTATGTATGTATGTATGTATGTATGTATGTATGTATGTATGTATGTATGTATGTATGTAATAATGTGTGTAATAATAAAAATGTATTTCGTACTCCAAATTAGGTTCTGATTAATGCATTTTGTTTTTTTTTTTTTTTTTTTGTAAATAGAATTTTTAAATGAAGAGCGTCGTATATAAAATCAAATATTGCAAAATACCATTGAAGTTGTGAAACGATAGAATAAAGTGCATTAAAAAGTAATTAAGTACGCCTTCCGTTTAGCTTAAGGAATAATTCGAATTTTTTTTTTTTTGAGTCCTCCTTTACTTTTAAATCTCAATATGAGAAATAAAATGCATTTTTAGAAAAAATTTCTTCAATTTAATTTTACTATTTAAACACAGTATTTAAAGAAAAGTAGTGAGGAAAATGTCAGAATTTTTTACCTCCTTTTAGCTTGCTTTTTGGTTTTAATAACCAACTATTATAAGTCATATTGCCTGTGTCTATTAACATATAGGAAGAAGCCTTTTTAAGACCTTTTTTTAGACCTGTTCCTTTGCATAAATTCACTTCCAAAGTATCTAATAACTTCACCAATACCAATGTTAATTATTTAAAATAAGTTCAAATACGTGAGGTTGCAACCCTCGAGTTAGGGCCAATTTTTGACTTTGTATTTATCTTCAAGTTGTATTTAAATATGAAAGTTAGTTTTTCACCCCGCACTTAAATGAAACTTAACTGACCACTGACCACTCTTGTGCATTTAAAGTCTATTTAAGTTTAGCACATAACCATATGTTTTTATCAGCTTGATTTTGTCCATGAATGAAAAAATGTGTGGCCATTGACAGTATTTTCATTATTTTACATAAATTAATTAAAATATATTGATTCCTTTCTATAAAAATATTAATATTACATGTATTTCAATAATTTTGCTGTTTTAAGTACATTTTAAGCATTTTTTAATGTTGATTGTAGTTTTTGTCTGCAAAAACAATAAACTTTTTTTGTTAAACGACTGTTTTCTGTAAAATTATCTGCAATTGTTCTGATATTTTGTGGTGCTACCATATTTTTACCACAATTAAGTAAGAACATTTAAATAAGACTGATAAACTGAAACTGTATTTAAATACAACTTAAAATTAAATGAAGATTAACTAAATTCGCATTTAAATTTAAAAGTATTAAATGTATTACATGAAAGCAAACATTTTTGGTTAAGGTCGGCTAACAAGGCCTTTAGCTCGATGCAAACCATTCGCCAATACGAGAGTGAGACCAAAAACAAACTCTTTCGGGAAATGAAACAGAAACAACCCTGACTGCCTTAAAAAATAATGGCAATAACGAGCGAGTTATTTTTCAACCCAGTACCCCATTTCTGTAGTTATAGTGAGAAGGTTTTTTATATGAAAATATAATAACTCCAATTTTTTTGTTTTCAGTAGAGTAATCGCTCCTAATGTCGATATAAACATCATATCAAAATATTAATTAAAATCTGTTTAAATCGGCTGTTAACTTCATTATTCTGTTGCATGAGATCATAAACTTTTTTCTGGGTTGTGTTTATATTTAATTTAAAAATGGTGCAATTTATTAACTCTTACAATAAGATCTTATGTGTAATATAAAAACTGTTTCATATTAATATAAAAAAATTTAAAAAAATATTATAATGTCAATAAATGTTAAATGTATGTTACCTTAAAATAAAAATATTTATAATAAAATTATTATAACAAAAATACCATAACAACAAGTTATAAAATTAAATATAAATTTAAAGTAAAAAATGTTAAAAAATTAAATTATTTAATCTTCCCAAAAGTCATCTATTAATTATATTTATTATATTCTATATTGATAAAAATGTGTTAAATATTACACTAAGTATTAAATTTATTCAAAATACAATTGAAATTAAAAAACTGTATTATCCAATACAAATTGTATTATTTATTTATTTTTCTGTTTTGTTTTACAAATTTACTTTATATATGTATTTAATGCATTATTTAAATATACAACCTCTGTAAAGAGAACTAATAAAACATGGACAATAAAAATTGAAAAGAAAAATTTTATTTAATATTTGAAACAAATTTACGAATTAGTCCTGGGACTTTGCCACATTTGTTTGAATTTTAGATTTTTTCTTTAGACCTTCCTTACGCCTCTTATGCTTGTTTGATTTTAAATGTAACTGCCATTGATATTCACCAATAAAATAACGCCCACATATCTCACAGAAATTAGATGTCTTTTATGAAATGAAAGAGAGAGAAATATTTTATTAGAGCACAGTGTTGTGTGATTATGCATTGAATATGGTCAAATTTATTATTTTTTGTCTTAAATATATTTACAAATACGCGTGTGACATATTGAATATAAATATAAGTCTTCTTTTTCCGATCACAGCTTTGAGATTTTAAAACATATAGGCCAAAGTCAAAATTTCGATGTAAAATAGGTAAAATTGAAAGACCTCCATCTTCTACAAGAATGATCGATTTTACAGGAAATTTGGTTTAAACGTACGCACATGTAGTTAGCTTTCGCAAAAATATAAAATTGTTATTTATTCCTTAAGAAAATTTTTTTCTATTAAAAAAACAAGATTGATGACCATTTTTAGGCTGAAATACACAAAAATGCAATAATTTTGAAATTTTTTAATTAAAAATCGTCTAATTTTTAACTCAGAAAAGATATAATCTACAATATTCACTCTAATATTTTGGCTAACTACGAGAAACAATTTAAAAAAATAATTAGTTGCTTGAAACCGGTTTTGTGAAGGCAAGAGGTATATAGAGGTAAGGAAAAACAAGAAAGTTCAAGAGAGAATCGAAGAAATTTCATGAAACAATTTTATGGTCTAAGTTACGTATTACTTTCTTAGTTGCTATAGTTTGTGCCAATAGTGTATATAGAAAAACAATATACAAACGAATTGATAACTTCATTCTTTTTTTTGAAGTCGGTTAAAAATTAAGTGAAATATTATATTCTTTCCTAAAAAAACACGAAAGAAAACATATTACAAATTATTTATTTTTAATCACGCATGATTCCTTTGCAAATTTATTAAATAAATATTTTATTTAATAAATTTAATAAAATATTTATTTAATAAATTTGCAAAGGAATCATGTGTGATTAAAAATAAATAATTTATATAACACGATTCCAAATATAACTTTTTGTATAGAAAACATATTACGTTTTAATAATTTTCATGTGAGTGACAAAAAAAGAACTTTAAATTTTTTAATGTATTTTTGGTTCCTACCAAGGCACATTAATCAGGTAGCCTAACTACGGAGGGGAAATATTAAGACGAAAATGATCAATTTTTTTATATGTATTGTGACAGTTCAACTTACAATTTTTCCCCTTAAATGGAAATTGAACTATTAAGTTCTATATAAAAAAAAAAATACAAATTTTCGCCTTAATACTTCCCCTTTCGTTGTGAGGTTACCTGATGAATATGCCTTGGTTCCTACACACAAAATATTTTTACAATAACTGATTGTAGTTTATTAAAAAAGTATTCCGAAAAATTATTTATAAAAGAAGAAACATTAAAAATAAAGCGAAAATTTTCAGTTATATAAATTTTTCAGTTATTTTCCTTATTAATTAAAATATATCTAACAGAAAATAAAGGAAAAAGGTTAATATTTACGTAATTTGTAGTTTTTTTTCTTAAAGTTAAAATAGCAAAAGACCAAAATGAGTGGAAGTTATATATTATAGTGTTTAAGATTTGAGAATTTTATTTATTTTAGAATTTCAAGCTACTACGAGTATTTATCAATAACGACCTCACAATTACTTCATAATTTTTGCTTGTTCTTGTTATTATTCGGATATTAGCGATCATTATTTTCTACCCACCAATGGCTCCCTTACGAAATATTTTATCCAACAGACTTTTCAAGTCGAAACTACTAGACTTGTTTTAGATTGGTAATACTGTATTGGTTATTAAAAAATATTTTTCGAAATTGTTTAAACACGAAATACAATTATTCTTTCATTTTATGTTTTTCTTACCTCTTCGTTAAGGCCTTCACCAGGATGTTGTTTCTTCATCATGGGTTCTATTTCACATACCTCTCCTTTGCGATAGCAATCAATTATAGTTTCTGCTGGGCAATAAACTCTTCTATGCCACTGACTAACATCAGTAGAATCCAATTCATACATATCGGGTACTTGACGATCTTTGCTGGCCAAAAAACGATTATTTATCCATTTGCTTTGTTTTTTGGAATAGCGCCGAGTTACCAATTTCAATTCATTTAAACATGAATTTAATACTTCCAACCCTGGAGGCATTTGATATTTGGGGTCGTTTAAGTTTTCAGTATCAGCAGTAGAATGTACTTCGTTCATTGAACTTGCATAAGTTTTGAATTGCTCTGTAAAAGTGCGTTTAGAAAACAAACTTGATTTTATTTTTAAGTTTAACAAATAAACAATTTTTAAAGATCTCATACTGTGCTTATAAAAGTCAAATAAATATATGTAAATATATATATGTACATATCCAATATAAAAGGTACTCACTCGTAAGAGAACAAAAACAAAAAACAATTATGCTAAAAGCCTATGATTTACGTGGGAGACTTTTTGATTTTGTTGCTTTTGGTTAAGTGAAAATGATGGATGACTTATTTAGTTTATTGGTGTCAATAGAAATCTTTAAATTAATTGTGTTCAAAATGCAAAGTAATCATTCACAGCATTCAGAGAATAAATCTTCGCAAATACTATTAAAAGTGTTATGTTCCAGCAGTTGTAACTATGTATCAGCAAAATGACAACAACTAGTAAAAACTTTGCAGTTTGAAGAAGCAGGTATAGAACTGAATCGAAATGTAAACGCTTACAGTTACGTTTTATTTTGAAGAGACAAAATAAGGAAACCCTTTTCAAAAATCGATAAGATCGCTATGAGAAAAGTATAACGCTACAAAAAACTGAAGATGTGGGGATTGCTATTATTAACTTCAATGATATCATCAAATTTGCTGCCCAACATGGAGCCCTGACTCGACTAGAAGTCCTATATAATTAAATTTGTTCTATAGCAGCCGAACGGCTGTTAATTAAAAAAAATTAGTCAAGTCCAAGTTTGACTCACACACGCAGGGTTCCGTACTGTGTTTAGTACAACTTTAAAAATTCAAGTTGTTGATTTTTTCTTATCTTATGAGTCACCCTTTAATTTTAAAATTAAAGTCATAATTGCATCACTGTTGGAACACCCTTTAAAGTTTAGCAATTTTTGTTATAGCGGCCATGGTAATAGCCCTGACTCGACTAGAAGTCCTATATAATTAAATTTGTTCTATAGCAGCCGAACGGCTGTTAATTAAAAAAATTAGTCAAGTCCAAGTTTGACTCAAACACGCAGGGTTCCGTACTGTGTTTAGTACAACTTTAAAAATTCAAGTTGTTGATTTTTTCTTATCTTATGAGTCACCCTTTAATTTTAAAATTAAAGTCATAATTGCATCACTGTTGGAACACCCTTTAAAGTTTAGCAATTTTTGTTATAGCGGCCATGGTAATACACTATCTATAGAAATATACATGCGCCTACCTGTTGCGGTTCAAAAAATAAGGTCATATACGTGAAAAACATGTTACAGCGGCCGAAGCACAACATCTACTGTAAACATTTAAAGAGTCTACCTATTACGGTTTAAAAATAAGGCTATTTACGTACAAATCATGTCTCTGTAGTAACACCCTTCAATTTTGTTATTTGCTATGGCGGCCATGGCAATTCTCTTTCTATGAATATATCAAGAGTCTACCTATTACTATTAAAAATTTAAGTTACTACACGTGAAAAACATGTCACTGTCAGAATACCCTTTAATTTTTAGTAATTGTTATAACGGCCATGGCAACACATCTTCTATACAAATTGGAAGAGTCTACTTATTACGGTTCAAAAAATATGTCGTTATACATGCAAAAGACGTCACTGTCGGAAAACCCTTTAAATTTTTTGGTTTTTATAGGGGTCATAGTAATACACCATTTGTGAAAATTTCAAGAGTCTATCTATTATGGTTAAAATATTAGTCAATGTTAATGCAAATCACGTCACTGTCGGCATACCCTTTAATTTTTACTATTTGTTATAGTGACCATAGTAATACACCTCCTGTAAAAGCTTCAAGAGTCTACCTATTATTGTTCAAAACTTAGGCCATATACATACATGCAAATCACGTGACTATCGGAACACCCTTTAATTTTTAGGTTTAATATTGTATACTTCTTTATAACGCGAACATAGATTAAATTACTGGCTGCAAATTTTAAGTGGTTGTCTCCTATAGCTCAAAAAATAAAGACATAAACGCAAACAACACGTCACTTTAGGAACACCCTATAAGTTTTAGTATTTGTTGCTATAGTGGCTACAGTTACACATCTTATGTGAAAATTTCAAGAGTCTACCTATTATGGTTCAAAACTTAGGCCTTATACATGCAAATCACGCCACTATCGGAACACCCATTATTTTTATTTTTTTATAGTTGTTTATATAGTGAACTAAGTTCTAATTACTGCTTGCATATTTTTAGTGCATTCTTCCTACAGTTGAAGAAAAAAGTACATATTCGTAAATAACACCTCTCTATCGGAACACCCTATAAGATTTAGTATTTGCTATTATAGCGGCCACAGCTCTACACCTTCTATGAAAATTTCAAGCATCTACCTATTATGGTTCAAAACTTAGGCCTTATACATGCAAATCACACCACTATCGGAACACGCTTTAATTTTTATTTTTTTATAGTTGTTTATATTGTGAACTAAGTTCTAATTACTGTTTGTAAATTTCAAGTGTATCCCACCTACACTTCACGAAATATGCACACATTCGTGAATAACATCTCTCTATCGGAACACCCTATAAGTTTTAGTATTTGTTGCTATACCTATTACGGTTCCAGAGATAAAAGGCGCTGACAGACAGAAAGACGGACAGACATTGTAGCGAAAACAATAGGGTTACGTTTTTACACTTTGTGTACCGAACCCTAAAAAAGACCTACTAGAATACCGAAGAACTGCTTCCCTAGAAATATGCTTAAAAAACCCTGACACAGGACGGAGAACTACAATCCATGAAAAAGAAATTCTGCTCTAATATGAGGGATACATCTGAAGTATATAAAATACAGAAGGTAGTATCTAAAGACCCTGTCTTCAAGATTTGACTCATTCGCAAAAGCGATAGTCAAATGATTTAGACAGTGGATGAGTCATTGCTGACGCTTATGGAGGTTAATTTTCCTGGAAGCTTCAGTTCTAATGACTCGTGGACTCCTATTAATAGGAGGGCTAGTAAAGGAGTAGCTTAAAGGGAAACTAATGTAGTTTTTCTTTCAAAACCGGATAAAAGGGACTATACGAAAGCCAAGTCCTTCAGGTCAGTAAGCCTGACATCTTTTCTATTGAAGACAATGGAGAGGATGTTAGCCGACTTCCTGAAGAACCACACGCTGACGGATAGACCCTTGAGTAGATATCAACTTTCCAGACATGAAGACCAACATGCTTATAGAGCAGGTAGATCTACTGATATAACTCTGCAAGAACTAGCCAGAATAAATAAAATAATTTTAATAAAATCTAAATAATGGCAACACCACAGCAAAGAATGATTACTTCTAAGCAACTTAACATGCCATTTTGTGGCAGCTTAAAAACATTAAAACATTAAACTTTGTAAATTGTAAAAAAAAAATTAAAAACTTAAATGTTTATGCAAAAACAGAAAAGGTAAATTTTTTAGAAGTTATATGTCAAAAATTAGAAGCCGGCGAAAATATGGTAAATTTAAAAGAATCAACCTTGCTTTAAAAGTTAAAGGTAATATTATTTGTCCCATAGCCGAATTCGTATAAACCTAGAAAAGTATCACAAGCCAATTTTGTTATTGAATCTTTTAAAAAAAAATCTAATTGTCTGGGAGATGCGGGATCAACTCCCGCCAGAGACTATTTTTTTGCAGACAGACGAGAAGCTGCGAGGGTAGTGATGCCTTAGAATAACTTTTCTCTGATTAATAATTATTACCAATTTAACAAGTTGGTAATAATAAGTTTTTATAAATTGCTTAACATAAAATAGAGAGGGTATCTGAAGGACAGATGAATTTATAACAGCTTTTTCGTAAGTTGAAGATTTTTGATATCCTGAATGCAATATGTCCATAATGGTTTAAAATAGATTTATATAAAAGAACTTTGTATTCCAAGTACTAGTACCTAGTACTCTGTTCGAATTTGTGAAAGATGTTGAGCAACATTTATTATTTTACAAGGAAAATTTGACATTTAAAATGTGGTGTCAATGTCGCGATTTGAAAGAATTTTACGATTTTATTGTTTTTAAGTATACCACATTGTTTTAGAAATGTTAACAAAAGCCAAGCGATCAGCTGTTGTTTGAAAAATTCCACATGCAAAAATGCGCCTTTACTTTAATTAAATGTTGCCAGAAACATTACATTTCTGCAACATTTTTCATGACTTTTTCATAGAAATTTTTTATGTATGTAATTTGACACCATTCCGCATGAAAAACTGATCAGAGTCCCAGGTTTAACTCGTTAGAGAGTCCAAAGTAAATTAGTAAATCCCCTTTTACATTAGAACAAAAAATTACAAACAGCCGAGGTTTGTTTGCAAGGTAGAGTGTATATTTCGTGACCATCTGTACTGGAAATTTTGTTCGTTTCCCTTTTTTGCTTTCACATTATATTTCTGAACAAAGTACATATTACAGATTTTAAAAACACCCATATGTAAAGTAAACAAACCCGAAAATAGAATGTGAAAAAACTGTCTGACTTGTTTATATCCAAATGTAAAGGTTTGCGCAAAAGCAAAAGAGATTAAAAAAACTGTCTGCATTTTTTACCTAAATTGAAACGCGACTAAGGGACACGTCAGATATTATGAATTTTAGTGATAAATAAATGTAATAAGTGATGAAATAATGGCATCGTAAAAATTTTTCGAATTTACTGATAGGAAAAGCTATTGGATTTTGGCATAATTTCAACAAAGACCAGCACAAGCATAAATTGATGGAAATATAGAAAATATCTCAGTACTTATTGTTCCTAAAACAACCCGCTGACAACACCAGAAGACGTAGAGCGAAGTCTTATTGATTTTGACCAAAACCTCAAATCAGCTGCCCAACATTTAACAATAACCCGACAACTAGCTAGATTCTGCAGATGTCGAACGATGCTTGGCTGAAAAAAGACAAATTGGTAGAGTATGGCCATCACACAGATCTCCTCAGCTCAAAAGCAGACTTAAAGAATGCACGAAACGGCAAAGAGAGATGCTCGTATCTCGAAGAGTAGCATCCCTGAAAAACTATCTGGAAGACCTAAACCCAACACGTCAATCAGATTATTCATTATGGCGTAAACTTCCCTTGCGAACATCGTCTGGAGACTGGGCATGATGTAAATAACTAAGCTGAACCCCATTTTAAACGACAGGAAAAAACATAGTACCATCAACTAATGGTGTTAAGAAGACATTTGACGAAAGAAAATACAGCTCTGCGCTCTTTATAGACGTTCTCAAGTATTCGATTAGGTATGACATGAAGTTCTAATACATAAGTTAAAACTGAATTTGCCCGTAAACTTATATAAGCTCTTATGTAGTCATTTATTCGATCGAAAATTCATTGTGAAAGTAGACTTTTTGAGCTCACCTCAATTAAAGCCGGAGTTCGCCAAAATAGTATATTAGGGCCCTTTTTATACTTTTTATATATTTCAAACATGTCAATTAATAACCGAATCGACATATAGACATTTGCTAACGAATTACCTTCTTTACGCATTCACAAAAGTCCCGAAATATCATCACGATATTCACAAGACAATTTAGAAAAATGGTTGAAGAAATGGGGTATTAAGGTAAATAAACAAAAATGTACTCATATAACTTTCACACTGCCCCCTATTCACATAAACAACCAAATGAAACGCAGCTTTCAAGTTAATACAAATACAAAGTTAAAACTGGCTTATTGGCAGAAAATCTACTCTCAGTTTAGATAGCAAACTTCTATTGTACAAGTCAATTCTAAAACCAATTTGAATTATGGGGCCTAAGCTGCCTAAGCTAGCAATGTAGAACAAATCCAAAGGTGCCAAAATAAGATTCTACGTACGACTACAGTTGCTCCCTGGTATATAAAAAACTCGAACATCGACGAAAATCTAAAGCAGAAATAGCGAAAGAAACATGCAGTAACGTATTTAGAAGCTTGCAACTCATACGAATCTCCTGGCCCATACTAAATGAACCTGGTTAGATTCGAGTAAGAAGGAAGGACATTGCTCCTCTCATCCGTACATTATAGGATGACCCGCAAATAACAGCAACCGTGAAACATACATTATTTTTTGTCTAGTACAGGCTGTACTTAACAAGTATTGGGTGATTTTTTTGAGGTTAGGATTTTCATGCATTAGTATTTGACAGATCACGTGAGATTTCAGACATGGTGCCAAAGAGAAAGATGCTCAGTATGCTTTGACATTTCATCATGAATAGACTTACTAACGAGCAACGCTTGCAAATCATTGAATTTTATTACCAAAATCAGTGTTCGGTTCGAAATGTGTTTTATCGACAAATTTTGTTCAGCGATGAGGCTCATTTCTGGTTGAATGGCTACGTAAATAAGCAATATTGCCGCATTTGGAGTGAAGAGCAACCAGAAGCCGTTCAAGAACTGCCCATGCATCCCGAAAAATGCACTGTTTGGTGTGGTTTGTACGCTGGTGGAATCATTGGACCGTATTTTTTCAAAGATGCTGTTGGACGCAACGTTACGGTGAATGGCGATCGCTATCGTTCGATGCTAACAAACTTTTTGTTGCCAAAAATGGAACAACTGAACTTGGTTGACATGTGGTTTCAACAAGATGGCGCTACATGCCACACAGCTCGCGATTCTATGGCCATTTTGAGGGAAAACTTCGGAGAACAATTCATCTCAAGAAATGGACCGGTAAGTTGGCCACCAAGATCATGCGATTTGACGCCTTTAGACTATTTTTTGTGGGGCTACGTCAAGTCTAAAGTCTACAGAAATAAGCCAGCAACTATTCCAGCTTTGGAAGACAACATTTCCGAAGAAATTCGGGCTATTCCGGCCGAAATGCTCGAAAAAGTTGCCCAAAATTGGACTTTCCGAATGGACCACCTAAGACGCAGCCGCGGTCAACATTTAAATGAAATTATCTTCAAAAAGTAAATGTCATGGACCAATCTAACGTTTCAAATAAAGAACCGATGAGATTTTGCAAATTTTATGCGTTTTTTTAAAAAAAAAAAGTTCTCAAGCTCTTAAAAAATCACTCGTTATATTTATTTATGTTTTAGACTTAATATACATATGTACATACTCGTATGTATGAATGAGTAATTATTGCTAGTTGAAATACATTGAAGATACAGTAAATAAAAATATGCCAAAAACAAATTATATTTGAAAAGTTTCGCAAAATTATACTGAAAATATTTGCTGCTGTTGACTTGCTATTGCTGCTGACTATTTGTAAGAACTCAGCTTCTAAAAATTTCTGTATTTTTTTTTTTTTTTTTAAGTTAACCAGCGTAAACATTTAAATTTTAATTAGTTAAACTAATAATAACATATAAATTAATGGCTAAGTGAGGCTTAAGTTCGATTGGTTTGATACTACAAATAGATGGATATGAAGAATGCTGATCACTATTGGTTAGTAGTTAGACTGAATGCGGGAATAATGAATTAAGCCTTATTAAACAATCCATTTATATGTTGAAATATAACTATACATAGATACGACACTAACCTTCTGTTGGCATTTTATACGCATTTGCTTGTAAGTAATTTTCAATTTTCTTATCATTCGCCGCATTAAATTGATCTAAATACGGAATGAATTCTTTGAAACCAATCGTTTGGAATACGCCCTTTGTGTAAGATGACGATAATGATGTTAATGATGTGCCTGATGATCCAGCATCAGTTGAATTCTTCGAAACGCTGAAATAGTAATTTAAAAAATAAAAGTTATCGTATGGTAGTGGTTGAAAATGGGAAGTTTGAGAAGCAATAGAAACAACACAGAGAATTAATACAAAACATCCAAAAAATGATTTATTGAAAATGATTAACGCATCATTAAATAAAATAAAAGTAAAGTAAAGAGTGTACGTTGTATAGAAGAAGTTTAATAAAATAAACACACGGTCATACAATTCATACATACATACATACATACATTCACTTTTAGCAGTTTCATATCGTCTTATAAAATCATAAAAGCACTTAGTCACACTGAACAAATTTTACATGAGGAGCAAAAAACTCCTTAATATGAAAAATTAACCAACTTTTTCCAACATTTTTTCATCATAAGACTTTTAGTTTTAGAAGTTTATAGAAACGTAAATTACGGTGCACAATAATCAAAAACCTTTTTTGAATTCAAATGATATCGTCATTTTAGATATGGATATATATATCTAAAAGTTTCAGTCAATAGTATTGTTTTCCTTTAGAAATTTATGTTCTAACTAGCTGTGCCCGCCACTTCGGTAATGTCCTTCAATATTTTGTTCGATTTTGCTTTGAAAGCAATCCACACCAAACACCCATACGTTTTTATTTTTTTTTAAGAGAAGTAACACTCAGCCAATTAATGCCTATATTAACTGTGTTACTTCCTTTAGAAAGGGGTAGCATTAGATAAGACAGATGGTTAGTGCGATAGTAAAGCTTCGCAGGCGCTTCTGGTGTTCTTTACCCGAATTAGTTTGAAGCTAATTTATAATTATTTTACTTCCCCGGCGATTTAGTGCTATGTGGTAATACCGGCGTTTTTAGTTCCGCCTTAAGATATGCTACGTATCAGTATATGTATTTTTTTACTTTATAGAAAGTAAAGCATTTATATCCGGTTAGTTAAACTGTGTGATTTCACTGCTTTTTCTCCACTTTCTAAGATATTTTTGCGGAAAAAAGTATCCTATATTAGGGCCAGGATACTTAGGTACCTCCTCACAAAATTTTGTTAAAATCCATTAAGTACTTTTTACGTGATGCGAACGTCAATGAAAAGCAGACAGACAGACGAAAGTAAGTTACTATTTTAGTATATGTATAGATATAGATATACGTAGATAATTACAAAATGAAAAGAAAAAAATAAATACAAAGAGTTTAGTTTTACATATCATACGAGTACCTTTTGTTCACATTGTGCTCATTGTAAAATGCTCGTATTTCACGTAGTAAACCCTGTCCCAACATTGCATCAATACGCTTGTCTAAGCGTTTGTTCAGCACGTCCTGAAATAAAAAAAATATATAACCTTGAAAGTTATTTAAGGATGAAATTTATACAATATTATTTTTTTAAACAAAGTACGAGGTATGATAGAAATTTCCGGAAATATTTCAATTCTGACCGATTGTATGATTTTATGACATTTGTGCCGATTTTCTGTTCAAAGTAATAATTGTTTAAAAAAAGCAAACTTAATTTTCTGCGATCGTCAGTTTTGCTCTTTCATACTTCATAATTTATCCGTAAATAAAAAAAAATCAGACCGGTGGTGTCCACCAATTTTTTTTGACAGTTACAACGTATTTTGTTGTTTAAAAATCCATTATTTTGATAATCTGAATAAAAGTAAAAAAATTCAAGAAGTCTTCTGGTAAGCAAACCTCTGGGATTACCAGTTTTGAAAAAAACTCCGCAAAAGATTCCTTAAATAGTTTGTTTGATGGTTTTAGTCCATAAAAAACAGAAGTAACTATTCAAAGAAAATAATAATTTGCATTGATTTATTAAGTTATAAAACTATTAAGTAATAAAACTATTACTATTTATTAAGTTATATTTAAATTTAGTTTTTAATTAAAGTCTACTTTACTCACGCTGAGTATCGTGCTGTCACTAGCCATTACGCTCGACTGTCTTGATTTCAGACTGTCGACTGGCAACTTTACAGCTTCTAGTTCTGCACACATAATGTGTGCTACCGTCTTAGCCTCTTCCAGGCACAGTCTGCTAGTAACATTTTCTTCGATTTGTATCTTGGCTAGATGATACTTGCAGATTTCATGACCTGCCACTAATGGGTGTCTCACGCATGTAGCAACACAAGCATTACTGCCGCCTGGTAAGCGGGTACTTACTTGCTCCAGATTAATCTTATGCCCGATATTGAACCCTTTAGCTAAGCCTCAACCTTTATACTCTTACTCCTTCTAGTGAAGAGTATAGCATCAGATTTACCAGTATTCCCGGTAGTCCCTGTTCATTGTACCATGTCTCGGTTGTTATAAGAACCTGATTGTAGGCACACAATTCCGCACAATGGGGAATTTGGGGAAATAAATCTGTAGTTTCTAAACTGTTACCTCGATTGCATTGTGACTTCACATAGTAGCTTAAGTTTTTAATTTTAGATCTTATGGTTGTTAGGCCGTGAAGCTACGATGCTATAAAGCAGGGCATGCAAGTAGGGTGTATGAAAAAAGTTATAATTTTTAGGGGAAAAAATGCGTTTATTCTTTGCTTGTTATTTTTTAAATACTTGATGCGAAAAGTATATAGCGTTTATAATTTTTGAAAGGTACTTTGATACAAAATATTATAAAAAAAAAAAAACAATTTTTGTGACTAGAATCAGAAATAAACCCATTTTTGGGAATTATGAACTTAAAAGCAGATTTTTTCTAATGGGTTTAACTAAATAAAAAATCTAATATTTCCTTTATTAACGTGCAATTGAAATATCTCCTCTATCTCAATCTTTTCAACTCTATTTACTACACAAATTAATGTCGAAATTGGCCCATTGTGTGCCGTGCAATTGACCTCAATTCTTTAGATTCGATTTTACATATAACAAAATTACTCCATGCGATGCGCTTATAGCGTAATGCAGCGGTAATTTATACCTTTATCAGTTGTTTGTGGTTTTTTGACGTATATATAAAAAAATAACGATTAGATCACTTAAAATCGATAGATGCAGGACCGCCCCGAGGTTAGTAGGCGCCCGGGGCTAGATTGTGATCTGGCCCCCTACACATTTAATTGGTGTAAATAAACTTATATTTCTCATATAATTTATTTTTTTTATTTTATACTTATATTTACAAAAGGGTTACATATTATGTAGTAAAAATAAAAAAATATAAGAGGTATAATTTTTGTTTTTAATTATAATTCGAATTAGGAAGTCAAGGAATATAATAAAAAAAGTTTCAATGAAATCTGGAATGGTAAACATTCTCGGCACAACGAAGCTGATGTTGATTACAAAAATATCTTTTTTGGGCAATTTTTGGATAATAGTTATCAGCCTTTAATGGCAAGGGCCCTTTAAAAATTAACTCATTCTTTTAGTTTTTATTTTTGAATTCTGGCCAAGAGAATGGATCCGAATTTATCAAGCCAACAGTTTGAGGAGAAGAAAAATATCGTTTTGTCAGCTTCACTCTCATTAATATCTTCGTCATTATAATTTGAATCTGGTATAACTAAATCTTGAATCTGGTTCACTAATGACAGCCGAAGAACTAGAAGCAGCAAAATAGGAAGTGAGCTTTAGGACCATCTTAAGAAGAACTTCAGTCGTTGTCTCCTCTTCTCTTACTAATTGAGTCTTTGTGCTCCAGACAGTTTTTTAAACATGATGGGAACAAATTATTCAGTTCGTAATAATCCTACTGTTTATGGTATGGTAATTGGTAATTTCATATATAATATTATTGTTTTCGTATTTTACTTCTTTATTAATTTTTTGTGGGCAATGATAGAACCAATACTAACTTATCAATAGCTAGCCGTTTTTAATTCGTACAATCGCCGGCGTCATTGGACGGTTCATCGTACTTTTGAAAAACGGTCTTTACACCTGGCAACCATTGAGCCACGAGTGGAGCATACATAGGTCCTCTTCTACAACTTATTGTTGTTTTAATAGTCATAGATTACATTCGAATTCTTCGTCAAATATTCAATATTCGTGCTCCTTTCCATAAAGGCGACGGCGATATTTCTTTCACCCTTAGACAAGTTTGCGCCCCCTTCACCGTGGCGCCCGGGGCGATTACCCCGGTCGCCCTGCCCTTGGGGCGGCTCTAGATAGATGTATAAGTATCTTAAAAAGATAGATGTATAAGTATCTTGCACTGTGGTATACATATTATGTATATGTCAATTCTAATCGGCGTTGCTGGTGGAACGATAAGAGGAGACAATTTAGCTGCATTAATAGATATGGTCGGGGTAAATTTTACTTCAAATAATTAATAAAAAATTCCTATTCTTGCCCAAGTTCCGGAAGAATTTTGTGTGAAATGTTAGAAATGACTGTTCATTTAAAATTTCGTGTTACATGGCATAAAGAATGACTTGCTAATTATCGAGATTATCCTATAGTTTTTCAGTGACTTCTTCTTTGGATTTGTAAGAACTTTCTTAACTAGTCTATTTTGAATTTGAGGCATTCTGTTTGGTTCACCCTTCCTATAAACTCTTTTTTTGACAAAAGCTGTTGACCAATTTATACTTGAGCCTGTCATCGCTAAATCAACAGTAGGTTGTATTTGGTAAGAATCAATCATATGTTTAAACAATTATATACACGTTCTATATTTTGTGCTGAATATGTGCACAAAACCTTTTCAATTTAATTCTTAGTTTAATGAATACAAATTATAAAATTAAAAAGTTTCTATTTTTGGGTGGCTCATTGGTTGGTAAGTAATTCGTTTATTTAATTCTCTTCACTAGTTCATTCGATCATAATCTGGTCAAAAACCTAGTTTTTTATTATCAATTTAAAAACCATAAAATTAATGAATTTAAAGGCGAAAGAGAAGTTTCCCAGCAAACGTAGTTTTTATGACGACATTTGTATTCATGTGATGAAAGTGTGCACAGAATTGCGATAAACGATTGGTTTTCATTAAAACAAATTTATACGGAAGGCAGCAGTCAAATGATAGATTTGGGTTTTTAAAATCCTTTACTTAATGTAAGAAGTTTTATAATCGAAGATGATAAAAGGCGGCTTTATTGCAGAGTTTTGTCAGAGAAGTTTAGGGCCAGAGTTGAAAATATCTTAAAAGATGAGCTGTGTGGTTTCCGTCCTAAAAGAGGCCCTTATAATCTCATTTTTAAAATATATTTCGACAAATATCAGAGAAACCAATGGCATACAATAAGTAAGTACGATTACATGCATGCTTCATTGATCTGAAAAAGCTTTTGACACTGTAAGATGGACAGAAATATGGAAGTTCTTAGAAAAAAGAACGTATAAGGCACAGACAAAGCTTAAATAGATATTGCCGCAACTACGTCAGAACTGGAAATAATACTTCAGAGGAATTCAACACAGCTCAAGGTGTTAGACAAGAAGATAATGACTCTACATATTCATTAAAATCTTCAAAAGATGTAAAGAAAGAATGAATACCTGCACCATAGGATACCGGAAACTTCAACCTGTGAGAACAAACATAAAATCGCAACCTCTTTGTCGACGAAATCACCAGCAGAGAATTTTGTATAAACACGAACAAAACCAAAGCAATGGTAATATACCGAGAAAGAGTCGACCACTGCATTAAGATATGATCGGAATTGCTAAAATAGTGCCGCTATCTCACATCAGTGCTGTGGACACAAAAAATACGTGGAAAATAATACGTGATATCGGAGTTTGGTAAGATGCCTAATCATGAAGATGATGTTGATGTCAATTTTTCCAATCTTTCGTTAATATTCCTCTGCCCACAGTGGACCACGGATTTTATTCTCATACTCCACCATATGATCCATCTATTCCAAAATTCAGTTTTAAGTGCCTAAATCTGAATGACATTATAGAAGGTTTCAATAAAGTCGGTTTGGATGATATTAATCCAAAGTTTATAAAATTGATACTCCCATGGATAATGCACCCTCTCAAACATTTGTATAATGGAATGGAATGGAAATATGCCAAAATTATTCCAGTGCCAAAAACAAGTAATGAGTACCATACCTTTCCAAAGTTTTTGAGCGACTAATATATAAACAAATAATTGAATATATAAATCAGAACAATTTATTAACTGACCGTCAATCAGGATTTAAAGCTCAGCATAGCTGTTTAACTGCCCTAAGCGAAGTAATTGAAGACATAAGAAGTAGCTTAGAAGATGGGAGAATATCATTTCTAGTTCTGCTCGACCACTCAAAAGCCTTTGATACGGTTCACCACTCAATACTGTGCTTAAAGTTATCTAAAATGTTCATCTTCCTCACTACTGCCGTTAGATTGATGTCAACATACTTAACAGACAGATGGCAATGCGTCTCTAATAAAGGACTTCTTTCTAACCCACTTCAAGTAATAAAAGGTGTTCCACAGGGCTCCATACTAGGACCATTACTGTACTCGATTTATGCTAATGATATACCAAAACAGCTAAAACATTCCAGGATTCAAATGTATTCTGATGATATTCAGCTCTACCTTGATAGCTCTAAATCTTCCATCACTTCTAAAGTCAAAGATCTTAACACTGATTTACATAAAATTTTTCTATGGGCATCTGCGAATGGCAAATGGCGTATTAACCCTAATAAGTCAAAGTGTATTATAATTTGTAAGACTTCCGTCACAATTGAAACTGGAATTGATGATTGCCTGGGTGGTAGCAAAATTGATATTGTTAATTCTGCCAGAAATCTTGGCGTACTTTTCAACAGTACACTTACTTGGTCAGATCACATCAACCAAGCATGTGGAAGCGTGTATAGTATGCTACGGTGCTTATGGGCTACACGGTATGGCACACCACCAAAAGTAAGACTACTCTTGGCTAAAACCTATTTACTCCCAACTCTCCTATATTCATCCGAAGTCTTCTCTGGCTGTAACTCAAGAGACTCTTTGAAACTCAACACAACTTTTAACAATATTGTACGTTACATATTCTGCTTGTGGAGATTTGATCATGTTTCACAGTAATCCAGTAGTGTTTTTGATATCACCTTTAAGAACTACTTAAAGCTAAAAAACTTAGTTTTTCTGCACAAAATTATCACTTCTCAGCAACCAAAATATCTTCATGACCGCTTAAGATTTATGAGGTCTTCAAGAGGAAATGGCATCATGCAAATTCGACATCGGGATACAGCATCTGAGAAACAATTCTTCATATTGAATATCCGTTTCTGGAACCAACTTCCACCAAACTTGCAAACTATTAGCAACGCAAATAAATTTAAACATATACTAAACCAATTCTACCGAATGTAATTTGCTGTAAATGTCATAACTTTATTATTTTATTTTATTTTATTTTATTTTATTTTATTAATTTTTTATTTATCTTATATTATTTTTGATGTTATATTAATGTTTCTACGTAGTATAATTTTTAAATTTTATATATCTTTAACTTCTCTGATTCTGTTACTAAAAATTAAAAGTTATTATGTCTTGTTGTATCAGAAAACCAAAATTTAATAAATACAAAATAGAAATAATTACAAATAAAACCGGAAAGGCCGAAGGAAATAAATAAGGAACACAACGATCCGAGGCCATCTAAAAAACCATTACAAAATTAAATAAGTTGGACAAAAATAAGGTGGTTACGTTGTCAGAATGTCATGCACCCGACTGCCAAAAAAAAACTCTTGGACGCAGAAGAACAACAATTTTATAACCAATTTTAAACTTATTTTTGGAAATATTAACTAACCAACCGACCAATTGCAAAATAGTTTTTTTAGTATTTGCAATAATTATAATTAATTTGTTACACCTTCTATCTCTACGCACTAAACCTTACTCAATATAAATATGTATGTATATTTGAATATTTCATTGCAATTACATATACGATAGGTATATTCGGGTTGTAACCGACCTAAAAAACTGTAACATTGATTCTGATAAAAAAAAAACTTAACACTTTATATTATTATATATTAAACTTATAAGCTGAGAACTCTGTCATTATGTACATATGTATATCTTAATTTATTCCCAAAAAACACGCCGCAGGAAGAACTTTTTTCGCTGTGTGTAATTTTGGACTTGAACTGAATAGAGTTAATTAAGTATAAGTTTTAGACTTAGGATGTGATTCATTATCGTTAGTTTGTTCAGTTATACTGAAAATGCAATAAATAATATGAAGAAAAGGTAAACATATTGCTTATGAGAAACTTAAAAACCTTAAATTTTCCATATTCCAAATTCTTAAGGACGTTCAAAATCGATTTATACACAAGTGAAAGTTTGAAACAAAATAACTATTTAAATTTTTAACATAACAGCGGTATAATATATTTTCGCCTAGACACATGTTGAGATATTTCTGAATAAATATTTGTTATTTTTATTAACTATTTAAACGTACACTTGAAGTATTGTATTGTACCAATCAAGAACACAGTATTTTTATAGGCCGTAATTTTTGGATAAGAATTTGGCCTTACTTTCACATTAACATTTTTTCGCTGATATTAATGACAAGTTCTAAGAGCAATTCATTTTTGTATTATAGTCAGAACGTCATCACCGATTTTGGCTAATGGCCCGCTTAAGGACATGATGTATCTTAATGGAATATGTTTTATTTTGAACCCTTTTAGGTGGACCCGTTTTGGGTTATTTGTGCTTTAAATCGCTATTATGATAACGATCTTTTTATAACTTATTTAAATAAGTATATTCGAAACAGTGCTACAAGAAACGTTCGTGTAGACTTTTTGAAATGTTTGTATGTCACTTAATTCCTAATGCTAAACTTGTGTATCAAAGATCTTGAGGAGCGCGAAAAAGTAAAAAAATTGTGTATATTAGAAACTATATTCGAATAATTACTCATTAAATGTGTGTTTACAATGAGTGTACAAGTCATATGTACTGTCAAAATTGCTATCCATATGGAATTTCATGTGTATGTCAAAATCAGTGTTTTACATATGGTTTATAATTTTTGTGTTCAAACGTACACATGTTACGTACATGTGACATAACCTCCTGTTGTTGAAAACAAAAATCAAATCTTTAAAAAAGCTGGTCTTCAAAGTGTGGTATAGATGGATTATTTTTTTAAATTATTAGGCTATATAATAAAACTAAAAATAGCTTTATTGGAAATTGCTATAATAAGTTATTAGGCAATTTTGCATATTTTTGCCGCCATTTTATTTTATAAGAAACCCGTGATGGCAACTATGCAAAGAACTGCCGTATTGTGTTATCATTTGGGAGCTTCTACAACAGTACAGAAATCAATTTATAGGACAGAAAATATATCAAAACAAAAAATAATTATAATAAATAATACAATAAGTAATAATTAATACCATTTGAACTATATCAGCAACAATTAAATGAATAATTTTGATGATGTTAATGTCAATTTATTTTTACTCTTTTTTTACTTGGAATAAAAAATTTTTATCCTAATTCTTATGACAATAGAAAATAATTAAATTTCTTTAAAATAATTGAGCCGTTGCTTTTAAAAATGAGAGAAATCCATTTTATTATATTGAATGATTTGCATTTGAATGGCGTTACAAAAATTCACAAGCCGTAATAGACTTATTTTATATTTTTTGTGGTCTTCTTGCACGTAAGTTTAATATGCAATAATAGTTATCCATTTAACTGAAAAAAAGGTTTTGCTATGCGCCAATGTAGTTGTCTCATTTTCAAAGGCAATTTTTAGGTGAAAATGTTGATTTTCTTTTACTGGAATGTAATTATAATACCAAAAATATTGAATAGTTTATTTACTTATATATTTTATTTCAATATCATTTTATTCTTCTTTGGTGCAGTAAAACAAAAAACCAAAAAAAAAAAAAAAAAAAAATAAAATTATATTTAATTTTAAAGTAAAAAGTGAAAAAAGAAAGAAATTACACTTATATTTCTTAGGTTACATAGCGAAAATTTTTTATCATACTTGCAGTATGATTGCTAAGTTCCAATAATGCTTCTTAATATATTGCAATATAAAAAATATTACTATTCAACATGGATTAAAAACATAAAATTATGTTAATTTGTAATAAGATTTAGGTTTTATTCATTTTGTTTTCACAAAACAGAGTTTCTCATTTAAGTAATTTGTAGCAGTTTCGATACCCACAATACCATTTTTTTTTTTGTCCAACGGTCCAAAGTTGTTAATAAGGTAATATTACAGTTTACACAGTTTGCTTACCGTCTTAAAAAAGATATAAAAAATAATGCACTATAGTAATGTAAATTTTTAATTTAATTCAGTCTTTCTTAGTACCGGTACCTTGCCTTTTATCACTATACATATATGTAATTGTGTTCTCAACTTCTATTAAAATTGCGTCATTCGTATAAAAATGACTTGTCCCTAGTTTTGAAAACAGACATATTCCATTGGACTCACAAAAAATAAAGTTCTATCTATGTTTTAAATATCATTAAATTGGATTTAGCCGTGATTGACGTACAGATAATCAAACTTGCAAATAGATATATATATAATATATGTATGTATGTATATTAGATTACATAACATTATTATTAATATCATCTATGAGGTATCGATATAAATCTGCGAACATTAAATTACTAACAAAAGTTAGAATAAAGATATTGGTTAATTATATGAATTTTATTTGAACTATTTTTGAATTAATAAATTAATTATTTAGGCTTAAGTTCTTAATTATAAAGAGATAAAGAAAAATTAGATACCAGCAAAGCAGAATGCATTTTCTAGACAGCTACGTCCGTCATCAGTACTCTTTGTATCGATCTACCCGGTAGTTTCAATTGTTATTAATTTTCTATTTAAACAAACTTATCAAAGAAATAGAATCTGAGAAATTTTAATTTTACATTATATTTCATAGAAGATAGAGCTTTTTTTTGAAATTGTTTTACACTTGTAAACTCTATTTCTTTTTTATATTATACTACCAAGCAAACATTTTTCTTTATTTTAATTCTCTTTATATATTTTCTTTTTATTTGAAAATGGTATATATCTGTTTTGCTATTAGCTATCCTTTGGTTAGCAATTAACCACAATTAGATATTTTTTTTATTTTGCAAATGTATATTTTGATTATTAACACAATAGTGTTGAAGTTAACAATGTCAAAGCCATGCTGGTATCTAATTTTTCTTTATCTCTTTGTAATTAAGAACTTAAGCCTAAATAATTAATTTATTGATATTGGTTAATTTTTAACTCCTTAAATTTAATGATAAAAAGGTATGAGCGGAAGTTTTGAAAATAAAAGTGAACATCGCTGAAAACAGCTGTTGTCATATAGTTTTACACATCAAATAGAGCGTGCTCTAAATAAAAACTAACACGTGTTATTGCACATAGGAAAATAACATATGTTATGTTTCAAGAGGTTTACATTATGTGTATAGTTTTACATGTGGAAAATCTGACATTCCATATGACTTGTACACGTAATGTAAACACGCTTTAACATGTTAAATAAAAATCAATTAAAACTATTTGTATTGGTGTCAATCATCTAAACCTTCCCACATTTTAAAATAGGTTAATGTACGAGTAATGTGAATTATTAAAAAGAAAAAAAACATAAAAAATAAATTTTGTAAATTTATCATAATTTATGTTTTAATTTATTTAAGAAAAAAATTAAAGTGAAAGGAAAGTGGATTTTTAGATGTGGTTTGCGTTTGCTGGTAACAGACCTGACAAACAACAAGAAAATAAATAAAAAAAATTGTAAAACATTTTTTAAAATACTTGTAGTTTGGCAGTTGAAATCGATGTATCAATTTTTGCTTGTCGCATTGTTGGTAACAATATTTAAAAATAATTTTAATTATTGTTTTTTTTTTATACATATGAATTTTGAAGTAAGGCTTGAGTTCGTTTTTATTAGTTCTAAGTTGAAAGAATATTTTTTTTTTTTGGGACAGGGATAGAGTAAATTAAAATAAATGAATAGAGAAAAGCTTTACTTTTGGCAACTCTGAAATTGAACGACAAAATTATTTTTAGAACACTGTTGCAGCGCCTCGGGTGTTAAGCAGTCCCATTAGTATTGAAGCTGTATAGCCTTTTTATTAATATTTTACATCGCCGACGATTTAGTGCTATAGAGTAATACCGTAGGAGGGTGCTGTGATAAATGTTAGTAAGATTAGAAATAACTAATACATATCAAAAAATTAATAAACCATTAAAATTAATAAAAATTAATGTTAATGGTTTTTCGGTTAGGATACGAACCCGGCAAAATACATGCCGACGTGTTAACTACGTAAGCTAAAAGTAAGCCGAAGTAAGACAAAATATTGTCTATAAATATAAAAATATATAAAAATGATTTTAATTCATTCCGATTAGATGGGTTTTCGAGTATACTACTCGATCTACAAACATCTAAAAAGATTATGACGATTCATCCAAATCCATCTAAGCAACTTAAGTGCTTAGCAACAAATCGTTATTTTGTTGGAATATAAGTACTATTCGAGACGAATTGCACAAAACAATGCAATGCAATACATGACATATGTATTTACGAGTATAATCAATGATTCCATTTTAAACGCATAGCCTTAGCTGATTTTTAGCCTTTTGGTAACTGATATCTGGAATATATCTTTGTTATTTGAAATTTAGGCCCATTATTATAACTTGCCTTTAGCTAAAGTTAGGATTTTGTTGGAGCGATAAGTAGTTTTTCGTTATAATAATGAGGATAATGCTCATTGCTATAACATGTTCTTATAGTACGTGATAGGTAAAAGTGGTTTTTAGCTTACTTTTAAAAACGAAAAACTATTTATCGTTCCAACAAAATCCTAACTTTGGCTAAAGGCAACTTATAATAATGGGCCTTATTCTATTAATGCGAAATAAATTTAATTTGCTTTCATTATTTCTGAAACCGTTTCGCAAAGTCAAGTCGTTGACTTCCGATTACTTCTTTCAAGCAAATTTGATTTATTAAATTTACGGCTCACAGTATGAACTCAAATAGGGGCACCTAACAATGTCTACTGCCAACCATTGTGGGCAGGGTTGTCAGATGTGGCGATTTTCAAACGTGGGGATTTTCAAACGTTTTTTTTGTTGCGATTTTTGAAAAAAGTGGGTGATTTGTGTGAATATTTTTTATTATTTTTTATTAATTTTGGTCAACATTTGAAACTGAACTATGAAATGTCAAAATCGATAATGAAGAAATTAAACACATACAAGTAAATTGTTGTTTTTATTTTAAGATGATTTTAATCAAATTAATAAATAATAGACTTCAAGATAATATGATTGTATTAAAAGTTGAATTTTCGATTTAAAAATGTTGCAATTCGTTCACAATCAGCAAACAAAATTCCTTGTTTTCAAAAATGTTTATGAATCCTAACAATTTTAGTTTGTTTTTATTCCTATTTAAAATAAAAATATATATGAAATAAACTCTAGGATTTAAAAAGCTTTAATTTGATATCATATACATATTTGAATTGGTATTATATGTTCGGAAGTATAACACTCTGCGTCTGATTGTAAATAAATTCATCTAATTTTAAATAAAATATAAATAAAATTAAACCTGCGCAGAGAAAACAATGCCCATCCTAGAATTATTAACACTTTGTCGCTACATAAAAATTTTCACCGTTATTGGTCAATTGATTAATATAAAATTTACTCATTTATTCTGTCCCAGGATGTCTTAATGCGTCATATTTTTCCCGAACTCATACACTTTTTGGGCTAACCATCCCAAAGGTTTCAATTATATTTAGGTTTGAGGAGTTTGAACTCATATTGACATTGCAACAATGGCTATTTAATTTACTCTTTTACTGAGTTTGCAGTGTAAATCGTATTTACTTTATATAAAGGTACCTATCCCTGGATGAAATTCTAAAATTCTAAAAATTAATGTAAAGCTCTGTAAAAGGTGTTTAAAATATTTTAATAACAATGTAATTCAACACAAAATAAATATAAATACAAAATAAATGTAAATTTTATTTAATTAGCTATTTGGCTGTAATAATACATATTTGCCATTGTTTTTAAACAGCGCCGCACGGTGGTTCAGAATTAATTTTCATTGGCCAAAACCTACATTTTTTGTTGACACAGATTCTTAAAATTTGTATGTCACCAGAAAGAAAACAGATCAAAACTAAGGTAGCCGAAAAATTGGGTCAAAATATTCGCAGTAGTGGGCGTGGCATGCTGCTAAAAGCAAAGAATTTATGTTAATTTGAAAATAAAATAAAAATTGTAATATTTCATATTAATTGCGATTTCTTAAAAACTGTTATCGATATTGAGCTGAGGTTTTTTTTGTAATGTTGGGTGAACTGTTGTTTTTAAGAAATGGTATATGCGCACCCTGTATAATTTGTAAATAGGGTGTTATGTTTAAAATTGGAAACATCCATATATTCGCAAAGTTTGAAGTTTAGTAGTATATAACTTCTAAAGGACAAAAAAGGACAAAAAACCGAAACCACCCAAAGAAAGGCAAAAGTGTTCTCTTTAAGCCTATATATACCGCCCGGATCCGCCCGTAGAACACTTTTTTCTATTTTAATGAAAATACTCAACATTTTTACAAACAAATTTCTATCAAAATTGCCAGTAAATTTACTTTAGAAGTCATTCACTACCAAAAGTACAAATTGCAGAGAGCAACACGTAAGGGGAGAGAGGAATCTAACTAAAAAGTTAATTTTATTCGAAAATTGAGAATTTTAGTACACAAAAAAATTTTTGGTAAAATTTCCTTAAAATCCAGTATAAGTTATATATGACAAATTTTCCCATAGAACACTTGTATAAACCGAATCAACTTAGGTAGTTAAACTTAGCTTTTTGTGTTTAGGTAATCTACTTTAGGTTTAACATTTTATATGTAGTATAAATCACAATAATTTGGAAATAAATTTTATTTCGGTACAAGTATTCGATTTAAAAAGGCAAATTTATTGTACGTTTTCCAAATCAGCTTAAGTAGTTGAACTTGGTTTTTGTCTTAAAAAATTCCATACAAAAGAAAAATACCTGAGCTAGCCTAGGTAATAATAGCTCTAATATTTTTTTGTGTGTACGTAATCTACTTTAAGTTTGACATTTCTTTATTGAGTATATAAGGACAAAAATTTGGAAATAAATTTTACTCTCAGACAAGAATTCGATTTGAAAAGGTTGATAAATTTTTGGAAGTTATTTTTATAGCACTTCAACAAATACATTATTTTCAGCTTAATTAAAATATGGAAACTTTCAGCTATAATGAATTGACCGAAGAATATTTTAAAAACAAAGAAGATGTTCTAAACCATATTGAAAGAAAATTGAACATAAATGCTATCAGCAGTGAAACGCAATTGGAAATAAAAAACAAAGTATCTGATTTCGTAAAAATATTGCAAAAACGCTACAAGGAAGTTCACTATAGTAAAAGTAAATTTTACAAGCGCTTTGAAAATTGGTTACAAGGTGAACTTAGTATCCAGGTGATTTCAGAAACCACAAATAAGAAGAGTGGTGGAAGACCAGAAAAATCGCTAGATAACTGTAGCCATAGATCTAAGAGAAGAAAACTTAAGAATATATATATATATGTATATTTTTTTTTTAAGCTTTATTTTATTTATTGTATCTTCAAAAAATTTGAACTAACAATAAGTCTACAAATCTTATAATTAAAAATTAAAATTTAAGCCTAACCAGTGCTAGACAAAAACTTATGGTTCTGCAAGTGATACACTTCTATCGGCCATCTATTAAGCGCTCGGATTGATGAAAGGGTATCCCTCCTTCTCAGCCGAGTATGGCCACCAAAGTTAAGGATGTCTCGTGCAAGTGGGTTGGGATGGAATTCCAGTTTGTGAACATACCTTGTCGCGTACCTTGAAAATTCGTCTTTTACCAGAGGTACGCTTAGGTCTTTGTGGATTCGAGAGTTTCTAACGTACCACGGAGCTGAAGTAATTGTTCGTAGAATTTTATTTTGACATCTTTGAAGTTTTTCAATATTAGATACCGAAGCGGTACCCCATAATTGGATCCCGTAACACCAAATAGGCTTTAAAACTGCGTTATACAATAAAAGTTTGCAATCTAACTTTAAGCATGAATTTCTGCCGATAAGCCAATTAAGTTCCACTGCTTTTAATTTGATCTGCGTATGTTTCGCGTCTATGTGAGACTTCCATGTTAAACGGCGGTCGAGGTGAATTCCAAGGTATTTGACTTCGCTGAGTTGCGGAATAATTTGATTATTTATTTTGATGGACGAGCATGTTTCTTTACGCAATGTAAAGGTGATATGCACACATTGTTGTTCCTTAACCTTGATTTTCCAAAGCTCTAGCCATGACTTCAACTTGTAAATATAATCCTGTAAATTATGTGATGCTTGTAGATGGTTTTCATGAACACTGACAAGTGCAGTATCGTCCGCAAAAGTTGACGTGTGAATTTTGAGGTCTGTTGGCATATCAGCGGCATAAATCAGATATAAGGTAGGACCCATTATGCTACCTTGGGGAACTCCTGCTTCGATAGGCTGAGAGGAGCTTATGTAATCACCTTCTTTGACTATGAATTTGCGGCCAAATATGTAACTTTCCAAAAGCTTATGAGTGTTTGCAGGCAAGTTTAACTTTATTTTGTGCATTAAACCGTCATGCCACACTTTATCGAATGCTTGGGAAACATCAATGAAAAGAGCGGAGCAGTATTTTTTGTCTTCAAACAACCTTATTATCACATTTGCTAATCTATGAGTTTGTTCAATGGTGCTATGTTTAGCCCTAAAGCCAAAATGATGATAAGGGATACTTTCAATCTCATTCAGTAATGGAGAAAACTTATTCATTAGCAATTTTTCGAACAGTTTTGAAATTGTTGGTAGTAGGCTAATTGGCCGATATGATTCTACTTTGGTGAGATCCTTCCCTGGCTTAGGGATCATTGTAAACATAGATGTCTTCCACTCTGCCGGATAGTACTCAAGGCGTAAAATAGCGTTAAAAATAAAAAGGATTATTCTTCTAGCTATACGAGGTAACTCCAAAAGCATTTTATTGCTGATTTTATCCATACCCGGGACTTTTTAATCCATACTCTTAAGATACCGGAGGTCTAGTAACAAATGGCGGCAATTCAGATGCTCGATTTGAGTTGGTAGTAGTAAAAACATTTCTTAAATGATTAACAAATAAATTTCCCTTTTCGGATTTCTTGCCCAGTCACCAGACTGATTTCGCAAGGGAGGTTTACGTTCAACTGGTCTTTTTAAATCTCTAGAAGCCCTCCATAATGAATAGTCGGACTGAGGGGTACCATCAAGACGTTCCAAGTATGATTTAAGTGAAGCCGTTCTTTGAGTTTCAAGCAAATTCCTTAGTTGGTTTGTGCATTCTCGTAGCCTTGTTTTCAGCTGAGGAGACCTGTAAAGTTGCCACTCCCTTCTTGTTCTTCTTTTTTCTGCCAGAAGGTGCTCAATTTCTAAAGAATACAAATGAAGAAATCGGATGTGAAAACATTAAAGATAGTTTTCTTTACAAGCTGCGATCACAAAAACAATTAACGAAAGTGGATATCATTGAAAAAGTCATTTCTGCTAGTCCGGTGAGAACAAAACGGATCCTTAAAAGCATTCCGACACCAAACCAGGAAAAAAAGTTCACAAATGAGGAAGCGCTTGCATTATTTCTGGATTTAAAGTTAACAAAACAGCAGTATACTCAACTCAGATTACGTGCGATCGAAAAAGGCACAAATTTATACCCGTCATATCATCACATAATTGCAGCTAAAAAGGAGTGTTATACTCCAAAGGAATCTATCAAAATCACACCAATTTCGGCACAGGTACAACTGCAAGCTGTACTTGATCATACAGCCGAAAAGTTGCTAAAATCACTTAAAGTAAGTGTAAGTGGAAACTGCAATTTAACTCTTTTTTGTAAATGGGGATGCGATGGGTCTTCTGGACAAAGACAATATAAACAATTTTTATGTGAGGATATTTCTGACACAGATATGTTCATGGTGTCATTTGTACCATTGCGACTGATAAAAAACTTAGAGGACTCGGAACCTTCGTCCAGCACAGTGCGAACAAGTTATATTTGGAAAAACCAAACTCCATCGTCTACAAAATACTGCAGACCAATAAAATTTGAATTTAAAAAGGAAACTCATGATACTATTAAGAATGAAGTAAGTGAGATTAGAGCTCAAATTAGAGATAAAGGAACAGACTATTAAATTGAATTACCAATTAATACTATCTATGATAGACGGAAAAACTGCCCAGGTTATGACAAAATTACAAAAGCTTCATCCAGCTGTATTATATGTAAAGCAACATCAAGTCAGTTAAACCAAGAACCGACAAAGTCGGAGGATAGTATTGATGCATTTGAATTTGGATTATCACCGCTACATACGAGGATAAGATTTATGGAACACATACTGAAAATAAGCTATGATTTGGACTTCGGAGCTTCAGGATCAGTAAGAAATAATGACACCAACAAAGAGATAAGAAAATTGAAAAAGAAACCATTTCAAGATGCATTTCTCAAGGACGGGTTGATTACACAGGGCAACAGCAAAAATATGCTCGAGTAACTACTATATACATTTGATGTATCATGGCTACCTTAGTACAAAAATGGTAAAATTTTTAAATTCTATGGATAGATTTTTTTTTAAAAAATTTTTTTTTAAAATTGCAATTTTTTTGGGACGTTTCTTCAAATAATTAATGATAACTCAAAAACTACTAGTCCGATATTATTAAAATAAATTCAGAAAAATTAAGATTTGCATAGCCTTTAATTCGTCTATATATCGCGTTTCAATCGGATCAATAGTATCGGAGTTATAATAAAAAACTTAAGAAAAAAATATATTTTTTACGTAAAAATGGCAAAAATTTTCGTTTTAAAAAAATCATAAAAAATCGAAAACGGCAAAAAACTTCCAGATTCATTTTTTTATCGCATAGCGACATATAATAGCAACAAAATGAGATATCGACCATAAAAATCGATTGATTTTTTTCGAATTTATTCACATTTTAGTGAATTCGCTCATTTTCACAAAATTTTAGTTTTTTGCTTGATATACGCATTATAGCGGGTTTTCAAATGTGTGAAAAACATAAATTTTCCAATTTCAAGGGGTGCATGTCGGATTAATGTTAGATTTGAGGAGAAACTTCCACCCACAAAATTTTAGTCGAATTCGACAACGTTAACACGTAGCGCATAGGCCCCAAATCTGAAAAAAAGCGTTTAAATCGAAAATAATTGACAAATTTTCAGTTTTTGCAAAATTAACGCTATTTATTTCCCCTTTTGCAAAAAAGTGGATCCTGGTCCTTAGGGCAAACACAATGAGATTTACAATAAGCTACATATCTTTTAAATCGGTTAAACAGTTTTCAAGTTACTTGCCGAAGGCAATTGACAAAAAAATGTAACTAAGTCAAATCGATGGAATGAGCTTAGAGTTAAATTGAATCGACATGAAGTACATATAGTACTCGGCGTCCAATGTTCGTTAAAATTCTTCGGATTTATATTAAAGCAATCTTCATATGACTTTTGAAATGAAGCTGAGAAGCATTTCCGTTCTTTTTCGTTAATATATTGGCCGCACACATAACAAAATGAGTCCGGATTGTTTTTACATAAAAATGTTCTAGTTTTCTTGCTCATGGCTGATTGAAAATTATGCTTCTGTTACCGCAAACACTTGTTGAATGAATAGAAATGGCTCAAGGAGCTCTTATAAATAATGATACTAAAATTTCGAACAACCCTTAATGTGGTCCTATTTTTTACCTATTCCCAAGAATCGTAAAAAACATTAAGGAATGCTATGCAAAAAATCAATCTTTACAGGTAGCCAGCGGAAAAACCCAATTCGGCGTGCACGCAAATTTATGAACGTTTATTACTTTGCCGCCGCAATTGTCAAAATGAAGCAAGGGCGACAGGTAGCCAACAGAAAAGGAGCATTTCATCGTTTATCAGATTTCTACTGAAATCGTAAAAATTAAAAAACTTTTCCTTTATTGCTTACTTTTTTTAATTCTGAAAATCATAAAAATGCCATAAAGATCTGTTCCAAACAATTTTCTACATTCAATACTGTATTTCCACAGTAACACGTGTCCCACAGAAATACGTGTTTTGCCCAAAACAGTATTTCGCGTACTTGTTTTGCCATACATTTCTCATTCATCCAAAACACTTTGGCAGTACCTGGATATTGTATAGTGGTTTCAAAAGCATCTAATTTTTTTATTTTGTTGCGTTGTGTAATAGGAAGATATCAGTCAATTTTAGCGAAATTTTATATTTTATTGTTAAAAAAGAAAAAAAGAAAAAATTTTAAAAGTAAAATGTTTTTGTAAATTGTCTTCGGCAAGTTCTCAAGGACATATAATGGCCAGTGAAAATTGTAATAACTCGAAAACTTAAAGACATGTAGCTTATTGTAAATCTCATTGTGTTTGCCCTAAGGACCAGGATCCACTTTTTTGCAAAAGGGGATATAAATAGCGTTAATTTTGCAAAAACTGAAAATTTGTCAATTATTTTCGATTTAAACGCTTTTTTTCAGATTTGGGGCCTATGCGCTACGTGTTAACGTTGTCGAATTCGACTAAAATTTTGTGGGTGGAAGTTTCTCATCAAATCTAACATTAATCCGACATGCACCCCTTGAAATTGGAAAATTTATGTTTTTCACACATTTGAAAACCCGCTATAATGCGTATATCAAGCAAAAAACTAAAATTTTGTGAAAATGAGCGAATTCACTAAAATGTGAATAAATTCGAAAAAAATCAATCGATTTTTATGGTCGATATCTCATTTTGTTGCTATTATATGTCGCTATGCGATAAAAAAATGAATCTGGAAGTTTTTTGCCGTTTTCGATTTTTTATGATTTTTTTAAAACGAAAATTTTTGCCATTTTTACGTAAAAAATATATTTTTTTCTTAAGTTTTTTATTATAACTCCGATACTATTGATCCGATTGAAACGCGATATATAGACGAATTGAAGGCTATGCAAATCTTAATTTTTCTGAATTTATTTTAATAATATCGGACTAGTAGTTTTTGAGTTATCATTAATTATTTGAAGAAACGTCTCAAAAAAATTGCAATTTTAAAAAAAAATTTTTTTAAAAAAAATCTATCCATAGAATTTAAAAATTTTACCATTTTTGTACAAAGGTAGTCATGATACATCAAAATTATATAGTGGTTTTAAGAGCACATGAAATTTTTTTTATTTTGTTGTGCTGTGTTATAGATCAACCAAAACAAGGATCAGGTAACACAAACGATGGCAACACCGCAAGAAGATTTTTTTTGGATCCCGAAACTACATCTGATATAACAGTTGTTGATATAGATGTTATTTCAAGATTTAAAACAATTACTGAAGTACTTGCGTGCAATGAACTAATTAATGCTAAAAAATTTGGTGATTACGCCAAGGAAACCGCTGCTATATATACATCCAAATACAAATATAGAAATATGTCAGCAACAGTTCATAAAGTTCTTTATCATGGAGAAGAGGTCATTAAGCACCATTTATTACTAATTGGAGATTTGTCAGAGGAAGCCCAGGAAAAAAGAAACAAGGATTACAGGTTTTACAGAGATCATAATACCAGAAAAATATCACGAATTTCTACAAATGAAGATTTATTTCATATATTATTGGCAACTTCAGATCCCTTCATCTCTAGCATTCGAAGTCAATGGAAATTGAATCATTCGGAACTAAATGCCGAAGCTAAGGCACTGCTACAGGACACAGGTAATACAGAGCAGAATATAGAATATTTACAGGAAATATTCCAGCCAAATGAATAATAATTATAATTTGAATTTAGTATTTGAATAAAATAAAGTATACAAACATTAATATTAAGTGTTATTTTATTTACCTAGAATCTATTTATAACTATAAATAAATATGTATATAATTAAAGAAAAATTAAATTACACTGTTTTGTTTTAGAATTGACCAAAAACTAGGAAATATGTAAGTATTGTTAGGCATAAAGTTGAAATTTGGACAATCCTAATGAAAATACGGAAAATACCTCAGTGAAAATAGGGGCCACCCTAAGGATAGGAAAATATTGTATTGTCATCCAAGATTGACCCGTGGACCAAATTTTAGCCAAATTGTTTAGGGAAAAGTGGGTCAAAAATGAGTTGGCACATTTGAAACGGAATTTCAAACAAGAATTAGGAAAAGCAAATCGAAAGTTCAACTTTAGGCTTGAATTTCTCAGCAACCGCTGCACCGATTTTAATAATTTTAATAAACTCGGTAAAAGCTTAAAATGTTGTCTATTGACTAAAAAAAGAACTACTAAAAAATCTTTATTAGTTAAAAAGTTACAGAATTTTGGCCAATGAAAAACGTTTCTGAACCACTGTGCACCGTCTGTTGTTCAAAAATAAAAAATGCCTTAAAGTATTCAGTACCTTTAAATAGGTATAAAAAATCGGTGCACTTTTACTGCTTTTTCTCCACTTTCTCGTGAAAATAAGAACTATTTTGGAATCAGGATACTGAGGTACCATCACCAGTGTTTTATACGTGATGCGAATACACACAGAAAGACAGAGAGGAAATATGTTACTGTTTTATTACATATATGTATAGATTTCATACAAATATAAAATAAGTAAAAAGACTTTAACCCATAAGGGCCGAACAGTTACTTTTAGTCCCCCTTGTTGTGTGGATTTTTTCTCTTTATATTATGGACTATTACCTCCCGAAATCAGTTGAAGCAATTTAAGAAACCCCAAATCCCTTTGTGTGGGCAGGAGGCGTGGTAGTGGGCATAACACCCCATTTTCTATTTTTTTCTTAATACTGATGGCTTAGGTTAGGTTAGATTGCACGATTCGTTGGCTTTGTATAGAGAAAACAACCGACTCACTTGGGTTCTTTTGGTCCCGTTGTGACTCCCGATATGAGTTGGAGGATTCAAGCAGATCCACATTCTAAGTTTAGTGCAAAAATCATCCCGAAGCCCAGATAAATAAGTTTATCCTCTTAATATCGCAACCCGATACCGGTACAGATTTGTTGTCGGTACAGATTTGGATATCCTTGTCATATGCCAGCTTGCCGCTCTTTTTATGGCTGAAATTTTGGCTTACATTGCTGTGCGAAATTTGGTTCACATCAGACCACGTTTTCTATTTTTGTCCCAAAATACACTACGTAGTTACATTGTGCGACGTGAGCACTGATAGCGTTAAATAAATTCAAGTCCCATAAAATATACGTATTTTAAGTAAAAATTGTATTGTATTGTTATATTGCTCGAAGTTGAATTTTTTGCTAGCAGCTAAATGTTTAAATGGAAATCGAATTATCACATAATATGTTGTGCAATTTGAACGCGTTTTCGAACTCAAAACTTAGCGCAAATAAATACAAGCGAGTATTTTAAATACGAAGCAAAGTTGTAAAAATGCATTAGGTTAGGTTAGTTAAATCCTAGGCACCGGTAGGTCCATTGTTATGCCCTTCTAATTTCTCCTACAGACGCCTTTTCATCTATAGGACTTTTAATAGTATCAATATGCGAGTAATCATATTCAATTATCAAGAAATCTAATCTGTAAAAAAGAGTGAATATAATTCGATCTATGCCAGTTTATTGTGTTTAAGAACATTATGTTTTATTTGGCAAATGTAAAAAACAAATTGAAATTTTTGATTTTTATGTGTTTTTTTTTGTTGCTTTTTCTGGCTTTAATGGAAGAGTATTTGATACTGTTGTTGCTCTTATTGGCGTTGGTAGATAAAGAATTGGTATTACGTTAACGAATTGTTGCCCCAATTCTGCTGTTTTTGTTGTTGCAGTAACTTTTGGTATTAAAGAGTCTAAAATTATCCTCGCTTCTTTTTTCTTTGTCCTTCCTACCATTCGCAGAAGAGCAGCAATCAATATGTACAAATGCTTTAAGGCTTAACAAAAATATATAAAAAATTAAATAGAAACTAACAACATTTTTAAAAAACATTACGAATGTTTGCAAAGATAATAATGATGACTATGATAATAATGACGATTTTGGCTAAAAACTTTTGTGGCATTGCAAATGAGTAGAGAGGTACTTACCATAATATGGCGTTGCCAGAAAATTTTAAAGAGAAGACCAGATTTGTCACGAAATATCATCAAAATATGTTCTACTTTTTTACTTATACTAGCTTGTTTTACTCGGTGTTTCTTGGGTCCACCTGAGCACTTTCTTTTTCTTCTTTTCTTTTGCACCGAAAAAACAATTTTTGGTCAAAAATGAATAGTTTCGGAGATGACATTTTTCTTTCGATCACAATAAGAGTACCATTTATCGGATCTAAGCTGTGAAGTCTGTGACTAAACCAATTATTGAAGTCGGAAGGTTTGCATAATTTTCCCCTTTATGTCTTATACATATATAAGAGTTATGAAATTAGCTATAGCATAACAATGACCGTTTTACTCCTTTTCTCCTGACTGAGTCCTAGCTTTGAAATCACGTATAGCCAAAGCAACTTTTTAAAACAAGACTAAGCTCCTGTCTTGTCTGCGGGAATCAAACGTACGACCCCCCATTGAGGCATTGAGTCGTCGACTCAAAAATGCCTTCAAATCCATTTTGGGGTGGATAGTCATGCCCTCTAGAAGATGTATTTAGAGTTGTAGTCGACAGCTACTTGGATATATCGACCTAGTGTAGAAGCGTCTATACTGACTCTCTGCGTCAGAGAATCTTGGAGGAGAATAGTTCGAAGAAATTTCTAATTTTTTACGAATATATTCTAGGGATTTATTTGTTTGATTAAAGGTTCCTAACAAAAAGCACACTAATCACACATCGAGCCACGAGAATCTTTGGTATCATATAATAATAGCCATTTTTTTACTCTTAATGTGTCTTTGAAAGCAGGATTACATTAATGGAAAGTAATAAGGTTCATTTTTATGTTGGCGTGTGCCTTGTGCAAATGAACATATTTTACGGACATGGAGATGGATATTTTAGAATTGAAGATAACTTGGTTTAAAAATTATGAAAAATATAGAATATTCTATTATATAATATCAATATTCCGGCAACTCCGCCATTAGAGCGAAAGCTAAAATGCGAGTATGTATGCACATCCGCACATCCAACGATACATGTTGGATGTGCGGATGTGTGAAAAAGTTCATACATATAAGTTGTGTTGCAAAAGTGGTAAATAATTTAAGAAAGTTAAGATGTTGAATGCTAATTTCTGTTTTTTTTTTATTTTTGTTGTTGTTGGATTTGTTGCTGGCGTGGAATGAATGATAAATCTTCAATGCTCCCTGGTGTTAAAAGCATACAATTTTGAAGTTCAGAAATTCACAGATATTTTGATTTAATTTTTTAGTTTAAAAGGACATATTAAAGAACGTGGGATTGTTTTAAAGATAACAAATTTTGAGGTTTATAAGGAAAACTTTTTCAACATTTTGTTTTGTATTTAAAACAAGTTTCAACAAGTGCGGCTATTGTTGAGAAAAATGTTAACGATGATAAGAACATTTTTACGCCTAAAAACCAGTTTTAAGCCATTGAAAAGTCTATACTATAGCATTGGTATAAAAATTACAATTTACAATTTCTATAAAATATGTCATTAGTAACACTGTGCAACAAAATTAATAAATAAAATAGTTAATATTAATTATTATGATCCCTTTACTAAAAAACAAAATTATTAATTCTTTAACATCATTTGAAGTTTTCACCAAAATCTTTTGAAAGAAAAAATTTGTTAACAAATTAAAACAAATATTTTGCCTGTAAGTTGAATCTCCATATGAGATCATATCTATGGGATGCTTGTTAGTATATAAGTCAAAACGTTTACTAACTAATGATTTAAAGAAGTTTGCGTAATTTATTTACCCTTATTAATGAAAAACAAGACATCGAAATACTACTTTGTCTTTAATATTTTTCATAAAATTGTTAATTAATGAATATTTATTTAATAATTTTATTTGTAATAAAAATATTTTCTCATCTTAAAGAGAATATTAAATAATGTGCTCTAAACTTTGTACTTACCTGATCACATTTTAACCACAATAAGATTGTGTGCGAATAACGAAGTGGACCTCCCAAACGATTGCCACCGGGTTGCTGGCGCTGTTCATTTAATTTTGAACTTAAGGTCTGGCCTGTTTGTTGATAGTACTCAATGGCTCTAAAATGAAGACCAAAAAAAGATGAATTCAAAATCTGAGAAAATATCATGGAAGATAATTTATGTTTTCTTTTTGACACTGTAAATTAATTGTAATATAATAATCGTAATGTATTAATATATTTTCAAACAATAGTGCGAATGAGGAAAAATGGTACGACGCACAGTGGCGCCTTTGTCTTATTTCGTTGCAAAAATTATAACTTTTGAAATAATTAAGATATTTTAAAGATTTAAAAAGTTATTGACAGAGGACACTTTAGGCTTTAAAATAATGTTTACAAAATACTGCTAGAGGTAAAGGGTGCTCCCTCGTGTGGAGTTGTCAATTCTTCCATCGAGCGCGACTGTCAACTGGTTTATAGTCTTTTCCGGTCGGCAATCGCATAACAGTTGTCACGACCTTGGTGCATCCCCGCGGACCATAATTGGTTAAGGTGGTGGTAGCAGTGCCGAGAATCTAAATGGCTAGTTAGTGGTTAAAGAGGACTAGTCGTGAACAGCTCCCCTCCGGCGCCAGGGCACGGGCCGGTTGTAACTCCTTGCCTAGTCCATGTACGCCGTCACTGCATGGATGGTCCTTCTCTTTACGTGCATACTCGTGGGACCAAAAATTGATAACCTAAATTCTTTAAAAACAAGCTCTAAAAAACTTATTGAGACGGACGCTGACTCTGTGGGCAAACTGTCAGGGGGCGAATTTTCGCTCACGGACATACACAGGGTCATTGAAAGACAGGAGGGACAGCTTCGGACGCAACTCGAGGGAGTGGACGATCTGTTGGAACTGTCAAGAGATTCCTCTGTGGGGGGCGAGGCTGCCCGGAGGTTGGGGGTTTTGTCTCTGAGCTCCGACGAGGAGCTGGCTACCAATAAGGTGTCAACTCAGGGTCGGAGTTTGGAGGCTGAACCTCCTGCCTCTGTGGGGGCTCATTTAGATCGGCCTTCTTGCTCGAGAATCGTCATACGGCAGGACGCTGTGGTGGGAGTCGGTATTCCATCACAGCCAGGTAAAGTCCGTACAAAAGAAGAAAAAGCGAAGGAACGAGAGCCTCTTTGAACTATCTAACTAAGATGGCTAAAAGGGACTCTACGTCGTTCACTGCCAGGGAGAGGCATCTGCTCAGGAAGCACAGAGTGTCGCAAAATTCGCGAGAATTTACGGACCAGTCCGTGCTCTCCTGGGCATATTCTATCCCATTGAACAGGAGACGAATGTCAGTGAAGCCCCGGTTTTGCCTAGTTTAGGTGATGGGGTGAAACAGGCAGGAGCCTCCTGTCCCAAGGAAAGGGTGTTGCATGTGGATGATGCCCCAAGTGTTTCCCGTAAGGGTACAGGGTCGTCATCGGCATGCACATCCCTTTCCGGTAATAGTAGGGTGGGCAAAGGTTCACTTGCCAAAGGGCTCAAGTCTAACGAGCTCCTGAGGCTAACCGTTCAGCGCCTTTTAAAAAATTCGAGGGGAGGGGTGATAATACCCAGCCGATCCCGCCTAGGGCTCCCCATAAGGGGATAGCTAAGCGGATTAGGTCTGGTGACGATCAAGCCTCCACCTCGAAAAAAGCCAAGCAATCGACGAGCCAGGAAGGTAGTCTTCAGGCAGCTGTCATTGATCGGTCCGACCCTGATGGCAGGATAGGAATGGATCTATGGCGGCTGATCGAAGATAGGCTCCTTGATTATATATCGAAAGCTAGTGGTTGGTCGGAGGACATGGACTTTGAGGGCGCGGACTGGTCAAAGGGTGTCAAAGTCGTCAATTGCGGAAACAGGAAGATTTTTGAATTCCTAAGTTCTGCAGTTGGCAGATGCGGTGATCTTTGTCCAGAGGCGAAGCTGGAGGTTATATGTGCCTCGGAACTACCACTAAGGCCGATAGCGACGGTATGGATTCCACCCCCTGTGAAGCCGGTGGAGTCCATGCTGTCAATATTAGCCAACCAAAATAAAGGTCTCAACACGAGCCAGTGGAAGCTGATAGCCTCGCTGGCTTGTAAGGAGAATATAGGTAGGGACTTCCGGTTTGCTGTGGACCAGGAGTCTCTAAAATTTCTAAACACGAAGGAGGGTATCGTCACTTTCGGTTGAGGGCGAGTCAGATTTAGGATACCGAAATCTGATGAACCCAAGGAGTCTGCTAGTGGTGCAACTAAACCTGCACCACAGTGAAGCAGCCTCAGCCGAAATGACGTTATACCTCACGAAGTCGCAAGCAGACGTTGCTCTCATCCAGGAGCCCTAGATTAATAAAAACAGGGTCTGCGGACTGAGGGCGTCAGGCTACACCCTGTATGTCCCAAGTACAGAGGACAAGGTAAGAACCTCTATAATCGCCAAAAATGTGCTTAAATTAAAACTTCTTAATTCTTTCAGGTGCGGCGATGTGACGGCAGTCTGTGGAGAGGCTAAAGGTGGACAGAGTCTCATTCTAGCCTCGGTCTACATGCCCTATGAGGCCGATAACCCACCGGGCATGCGTGTAAAGGAGCTAACCAGGTACGTCAGTAGACGGAAAGCTAACCTAGTGCTTGGCTGTGATGCCAATGCTCACCATAGTCAATGGGGAAGCAGCAACATCAACACCAGGGGTGATTTGGTCTTTGATTTTATTACTACTAATAACCTTATTATAACTAACAAGGGTAATATTCCCACGTTTAGTAATAGGGTTAGGGTGGAAGTTATAGATATCACTTTGACCAACAACAGGGATCTAGTAGTAGGTTGGAGGGTTTCTACGGACTGTTCCTTTTCGGACCATAGTAGAATTTCCTTCAAACTGAACTTTAGTAAACCAGGGTTACACTTCCCTTATTTAAATCCCAGGAAAACAAATTGGGATCTATTCAGGGTTAATGTGGAGTCTAAGCTGGTTGATACTTCCTTATGTGGACAGTCACAAAGTGAAGTGGATGCAGTGGTGAATAAGGTGACACAAGTCTTTAGGGAGAGTTTTGAGCTGTCATGTCCAAGAACCTTCCCGGGCAAAAGGGAACAGCCCTCCTGGTGGACCAAGGATCTAAAGGATCAAAGGTCGACGGTTAGAATGCTCTTAAACAGGGCAAAACTAACGCGTAAGATTGAGGACTGGGACAGCCATAGAATAGCTTTCAATAAGTACAAGGGATCCCTTAGGAGGGCGAAAAAGGACTCGTGGACTAAGTACTGCGAATCCATTGATTCGGTCAGCGAGTTATCAAGGATTAGACGTATACTATCCAAGGACCCTAGGGAAATCGGATATATACAAAAGCTTGATGGCTCATGGAACGAATCTAGCTCTGAGACCCTGGAGCTACTTATGAATACGCACTTCCCGGGCTGTGGTGGGTTACGAGTCGATCATTCGGTTAGGGATTTGTACCCTAGATTGGTAGGGAGATCAGAGGAGGCGATCAAGGATTTAGTAACTGTGGACAAGGTTGCATGGGCGATTAATACCTTCGAGCCTTATAAATCTGCTGGCCCGGATGGTATTTTTCCGGCCATGATGAAAAACGTCCCGATACATATCTTGAGGCTGTTTAGGGACATCTTTAGGACGTGTTTAGCAAGAGGTGTTATACCCAATTGGTGGAGAGAAGTTCGGGTAATATTTATACCCAAGGCTGGTAAGGCAAGCCACTCGAAGCCAAAGGACTTCAGACCGATTAGCCTATCGTCTTTTCTGTTGAAAACGTTAGAGCGTGTTATCGATCTGCACCTAAGGAACACAATTGACCCACACGTCATTAGTGACGCTCAGCATGCTTACCTTAAGGGTAAATCAGTTGAGAGTGCGCTTCATAATGTGGTTAGGTATATTGAGCTCGGCTTACAGGATAAGGAATATACGTTAGCGGCGTTCTTAGATATTGAAGGTGCCTTCAACAATGTTACTTTGGAGGCTATTAGGGAATCCCTAGTAGATCTTAACATCCAGGACTTCATAGTGGAGTGGATTATCCGTATGCTTAGCAGTAGGATCATCAACTCGGAGCTAGGAGGCGGCTGTTTGCGAAAACTAGTCACTAGGGGTACGCCGCAGGGTGGGGTTCTATCCCCACTACTATGGCTGTTAGTGGTGAATGTCATTTTGCGACAATTTGATACACAGGGAAGGAAAATAGTGGCCTACGCAGATGACGTGGTGTTATTGGTGAAAGGGAAATTTCTCTCCACTATCACAGAAGTCATGCAGGCTGCACTTGGGGAGCTCTCATCCTGGGCCTCGAGCAAAGGTTTGGGGGTCAATGGGGATAAAACTGAACTAGTTCTCTTCACCAGGAGATACAAAGTGGTTGGCTTCAAACCACCCAAAGTTAATGGTGTTGAGTTGAAACTAGCAAGCGAGGCTAAATACCTAGGAGTTTATCTGGATAGTAAACTGGTCTGGAGCAGGAACATTCAGGAAAGACTTAAAAAGGGTCTAAATGCCTATTATGCCTGCAAGAACTCCATAGGGAAAACTTGGGGCCTACAACCAAAGGTTGTAAACTGGATTTATACCTCGGTTGTTCGACCCATTGTTTCGTACGGATGCGCTGTTTGGTGGAAAGCTTTGAAAACGGAGTCACATAGGAAAACTCTTGCCAAGGTCCAGAGGTGTGCTTCTATTGGCATCACAGGTGCTAGGAGAAGTACACCTCAAGCAGCTCTGGACATTATTCTGCACCTATTCCCTATTGAAAAGTTTGTGGTCGGAATGGCGGCGAGAAGTTTGTTTAGACTTTTTGAATCAGGGTTGGTGAAGTCGAGTAACATAGGACACACAAAGATTCTTCTTGAGGTTGGACTCAATAGACCAGTTCCGTTAACCCCTGGGCTAACGGACTTCATGGTCAACGAGGTTGACTTCAGTAGGATCCCCTTGGTTGTATTTCCAAATAGGGAAGAATGGTTGGGGTCTGATAAACTGTATGACGGGGTTGCGGTGTTCACAGATGGGTCAAAAATGGAAACGGGCACCGAGGCTGGTGTCCACATCCTGGGAACCAGAACACGCATGTCTTACAGACTACCAGATGATTGTAGTGTGTTCCAGGCAGAGGTGTTGGCGATTTTAAAAGCCACAGAGCTGGTGTCTGGACATGTTGTAGAAGGGGAAGAGGTCACTCTGTACGTCGACAGCCAGGCGGCGCTTAAAGCCTTGAAAAGACACAAGGTCTCATCTAGGCTGGTTGCTGATTGTAAAAAGGCTATCGACGCACTGACGGACAAGTATAGGATTAGACTGTGTTGGGTCCCGGGCCATTGTAATGTTGACGGCAACGAGATTGCTGACGAACTTGCGAGACTGGGCTCGAAAGGGGTAAATTCAATTAGGGTAGAATCGGTTAAGCCACCGATTAGTCACCACTACAGGATGATATCAGACTGGGTAGTCAGAAAAATCAACGTGTCTTGGGAAGTAAGGGGGGATTGCAGAGTGTCAAGGTCAATCTGACCTAGACTGGACGCTGCGAAAACCGAGATACTTCTAGGTCTAGACAAGAAGGTGATAGGGTTGATCACAGGTCATTGCGCCATTAGGGCAATGGCTAGAAACTGGGTCGTCGGCACACCAGATTTCTGTAGGTTGTGCGAGGATGAGGAGGAGCTGGAAACTGTTGAGCACATCGTGTGTCACTGCCCGGTATTACAAAGCCGCAGACTTAGATGGCTAGGTGATAGATTTATCGAGGGGCTCTTCGACATCGCGCGGTGTAAAATCGAGGATGTCGTCGGCTTCATCAAGGAAATCGGGTGGCTGAGTGATAAGTGGCAGGAAGCATAATAAGGCTCTCTTTTTCCTCATAATTTTCTTAGTTTTTGTTGTAGTTTAGCTGAAGGGAATCACAATGGACCAATAGGTCTCCGAGTGGATGTGCCGTGTTTGGCATAACCCTTCCAAACCTACAGGGTGCTCCAAAAATTGCGGTTAAAATAGGATAACTTTTCCAGTTAAATGTTAACAAGTTTTTTTAAAATATAAGTTTTTGATTTGTATCGCAAATACACATTTTTATATACATTTAATTTTTAAATCTAAGTAAATTTATATTAAGTAACTAGTTTAACCCGGTGCGCTTTGCAATACACATTGTTCAAATCTGGAAGTTTAGAAAAAAACACTCTAATATAACATGTTAAACCAATATTAAATTTTTTTATTTCTATTACAGAAAAACATTTTTAAATTATTTTTAATATTAATATATTTATGCTGTAGATATAATGTTATTTAGTATATATTTTATTTAGCAAGAATAATTTTTATTAGTCAGTTCTCTTTGAAATAGTCATTAACATTGGGAGCGTTATCTAATAGACTTAACATATCGATATAATAATTGTGTTTTTCCAAAACCTTTCTAGATCTCACATGTCTTCGTGATGAAATTAGTGGGTCTGAAGAGGCCGCCAACATATTGAAAAGGTCCGCATTCTGTCTAATCCGTGAAATTTTGCAAGTATTCGTGTATCTAAATTTTTTAGAAAAGTTGGGAAGTTTTTGATGCATAATCATCAAACTTTGGGCCATTTACCATTTCTCTAGAGTTTATAACATTTAGGATAACTGACAAACTTTTTATAATATTATAATATTACAGTCGGGCTGTTACCTCATCATTTTCAAAAAATGCTCTGGACATATTACCATCGCTATTATTTCCATACCCCTGCTTTGGGCAGTCTACTTCAGCCCAAGCTTCTTAAGAAATTCATTTTGTATAATTTTTTTTCGAGCAGATAGTTTTTCTTTTTGTGTTGCGTTCATATCAAAACATTCATCTTCATGCGGAATTTTATACGCTAGTTTTAAAATAAACTCCATGCACCTAATTCTGGAATGTAATGGAGAAATTCCATATTCATAATTTTGCTCATCTCTTGAGTCATAAAAATTTTGAAATTCTTTCAGTAACTTTTTGCAAATTGCACACTTTAAAGTTGACGAGGTATCTGTTATTACATTTAAGACTTTGCCATCAATCACTGTAAGAAAAAATTCATAATCAATCCAAACACTTTTTCCATTCTTTATTTCAATAACAGAAGGCTTTAGTTCCGAAATTTGCATTTTTAAATCGTTCACTGTAGATTTGATTATTTCTGAAGACTCCTTTGCATATTGAAAAAATAAAGGAACTACTGAAGCCATAAACATATTTGTATCTGTATTAGTTGTGTCATTTGTAGATATTGTTTGTTTGTAAGCACTTTGACCGGATGATCCATCACATGCCCACTTATTTATCAATGTAAGCCTATCTGGAAGTGATACTGCTTCCTCTTTAGGCAAACTTTGAGTAAGGCGTTTGGGTGTATGATCCATTAAGTCTTGCAGTTTTACCTCTAACGATACTTCAGTAACCTTTAAATTAGGTGGCACTGCTTCTTTTTTGGCAGATGTAATCTTTCTGTATCCAGGAAGAATATTCACATTATGATTCTTTAAAGAGCTTCGTAAAATAGAATATTTTTCCTTCGACAATCCCAATTCCATAAACACCGCTAAAGTTTCTTCTATATTATACTTTGTAAAATTATTTAAAGTAATATGTAGCAAATATGCTCAGAAAATATGGGCTAGACCATTTTTGACCATTTTTTGATATGCCCTATTTTATTTGTAAAAATGACCTAAATATAGGGTGTCTAAAAAGCGGCTACTGCCGAAAAGTAGAGCATCTGCTAAACATTTTATTACTTTTTTTAATAAAAAACAAACATATGTATTTTTTTACTTTATAAAAAATAAAGTATGTATAACCGCAGTTGAACTAAACTGCGTTTTTTCACTGCTTTTTCTCCACTTTCTCTTGTAAAAAAGACATTTTTGCAGAAAAAAGTGACCTATGTTGGGATCAGGATGCTCCTCACAAAATTTTGTTAAAATCGATCCAGTGTTTTTATGTTATGCGAACGCAAAAGAAAAGCAGTCAGACAGACAGACAGTAGGAAATGAGTTACTTACTATTTTATTATATAAGATTATTTAAAATTTTTAATTATGGAGCATTTCAGAAAAAGTCATTTTAGCTTTCCTTAAAATAAATGCTGATTTTTCACCATCACCATGGCTGTCAATCTGCCTTCTATCCATTTAATCAAAATATAAATGCTAAATAAACTTTTATTTATTTATTTATTTATTTAATATAAGTCTATTGATACAATCCTTACAGACAATTTAAAATACATATTAACTTAATCTTAAGAAAAAATTAAAACAGTTAAATTAGGAATTTAAAAAAAAAAAACAATGATATTATGTTGAATTACTTTTACATTTATAAAAAATCAACAAAATTATACAAACTATTAAATTGACGACATATACGCGTAAAAGGATCAGCTAGGTCAATATTTGTTTTAATCAATTTAACAAAAAGAGGTTTATAATGACGAGTATTGCGACACGGAACATTAAATTGTATATTACTCAACAGAAATTCACAGCAAACATTACCATTTATAAGGTTTAACATAAAAGAAACATTTAGTATTTTATTCTTATTATTAATGTAGGGGGAATAACGAAGCAGACCACTACTAAATGGGTCCCTTTTCGACCCCCTTCCGTCCTCAATAACTAAAGACAACCGACATAACATGCGGCAATCTTACTATCATTGAGACTCGTGCTACAACCAGCCTTTAATCTAGACTATTGTGATTTCAGAGTGTCGACTGGGAATTATCGGCATTCTTTCTCATCACGGTGTCTTTAGTGATTGCTAGCATTTGTCTAAGGCTTAGTTCCCCCATGGCATCCACATTTAACAAGCTTCTGCCCGTGGTCCTAAGTCTTACGCTAGCCATTGCTGGACGTTCACACACAATGTGCGCTACCGTCTCAGCGTCTTCCAGGCATTGTCTGCAAGTATCATCTTCGCTTTTCATCTTGGCTAGATGATACTTTAATTTTCCATGTCCTGTCATTAACGCAGTTATCCAGCTTAAGGTACTTCTATTGTATCTAAGAACCTTGCTGGATCTCCTGAGCACCAATCGAGCCTGTCTACATGTAGTAGCCTCCCTCCACCTTTTCAGGTTTAGTGAGTTCAGCCATTGTAGGACTTTTGCTCGTATTAGGCCATTACCCAGTGATACTCTGTGTTCTGGTCCACAGAAATTCTCAGCAGATCCCCTTTTTGCTAGTTTATCTGCTGCTTCATTCCCAGCAGTGCCAATATATTTTTTAACCCACATCAATGTTACCTCGTTAACCGAGGAACATCTGTTAAGCTTTAAAATACATTCCAGCACTAGTTTGGAGTACACGTCCACCTGCTTCATGCGTTTTATAACCGATTGGTTGTCAAGTGCAATGAGAACCTTTCTTCCCTGCACCCTACATTCCAGCAGGTGATTCAAAGCATGTAGCGGCCCAAGCAATTCTGCCTGGTAAACGGAGACGTACTCCCCCAAACGGAGACTACAGGATAAGTTTCGTTCAACTGAGTGTACACCTGCTCCTGTTCTACCGTCCATAAGAGAACCATCAGTGAAAATGCTGATGTCATTCTCCATAGACTCATTGTGTATAACGCCGTCCGCAATTAGTGTCCGATGCAGTCTTTCGACTACCTTTCTTCTACTGATGCGTTCCATCGGCATTTGAGCTACCCTAACCTTCTTACTAATAAGGTCCAGGATTCTATTATGACCGATGTTCGGCCCAAAGTGATGCCAAATGTCATCACTCTTCATACTCAAAGCAGACATCGCAGCCGTTGATCTAATAAATAAGTCCGGCGGCAGGAATCCCAGCAGTGCCTCAATTGCCTGTGTTGGAGCAGTGCACATTGCGCCACATATGCTCATACAAGCAATTCTTTGAACCCCATCCAACTTACGCTTTATTGTGTTCTGAGAGGCTTTAGGCCACCAAACCACTGAAGCATAAGTTATTATGGGTCGCATCATGATTGTGTAAATCCAGTATGCAGCCTTTGGCGAGACTCCCCACTTACGGCCACAAACTCGTTTACACTGATGCATGATCCTTTTTGCCTTCCGTGTCTCCATCTCAATATGTTCGTTTCAGGTAAGTTCCTTATCCAGAATAACGCCTAGATAATTCACCTTCCTTGACAAACTGATTTCCGACCCGAAAAGCATTAGGGATCCAACCTCTATGCCCTTCCTCTTGCGAGTAAAGAGGAAGGGCATAGAGAGAATAGAAATAATAGCATCTGATTTGCCATAAGTGCCAGATCGTCGGCATACGCAACTGTATGGACGCCCATTGAGTCCAGTTTCCAAAGAAGGCCATCAACAGTAATGTTCCACAAAAGAGGTGATAAAACTCCTCCCTGTGGGCAACCCCTGACTACCCTTCCCCGGATTCTAGAACTCCCATTTTTGAGATTCACAGCCCTAGACCTTAGCATAGTGTTGATCCATTTTACAATAATGGGCTCAACCCCACGCTCGTTAAGAGCACCTCTCAACTTAGAGAAAGAGATTTTATCAAAGGCACCTTCAATATCAATAAAAACGGACAAAGCAGCGTCGCCATTGAAAATTTCTCTTTCCGCCACCCTGACAAGTTCATGCAGAGCAGTGTCAGTAGACCTACCTGCCCTGTATGTTGGTATCTACTCAAGGGCCTATCCGTCAGCGTGTGGTTCTCCAGAAAGTCAGCCAACACCCTCTCCATTGTCTTTAACAGGAAAGATGTAAGGCTTACTGGCCTGAAGGACTTAGCTTCCGTATAGTCCCTTTTACCCGGTTTGGGAAGAAAAACCACATTTGTTTCCCTCCAACCTACCGGGATATATCCCGTCGCTAGACAGGCTACGAAAATTTCCCTAATCCACTCAAGCAGGGTGTTAACACCCCACTGTAATAGAGCAGGGAAAATTCCATCCATTCCAGCCGCTTTAAATGGTGCAAACGATAGTATTGAACTTCTTACACCATTTAGAGTAATTATCCTTTCAGCTTCAGCCCTTTTTCTCTCATTTGCCCTCCATGATTCATTAGTCCATGATTCATTAGACCTGAAGCTTCCAGGAAAATGAATCTCCTTAAGCGACTGCAATGTCTCACCCACAGTCTCCGTCATTTGACCATCGCTTTTGCCAATAAGTCCAATTTTGGAGACAGGGTCATTAGATACTCTCTTCTGTATTCGGTATACTTCAGATCCCTTATATTAGAGCAGAATTCCCTCCACGTACTTTAGCATAGTGCTAGTTTCATTAAGGCAACTCTGCTAGAATATGAAGGGAGATTTATTGCAGGATTCCAATGAAGATAACGTAAACAGAATAGCAAGAAATGTTTTTTAACTGACTCAATATATTGGCAATAAATATTGTAATAAGGATCCCATACGACTGATCCATATTCCAAAATAGGTCTGACCAGTGAAACGTAAAGTTGCTTGGTAATATAAGGATCAGAGAATTATTTTGCCCACCTTTTTATAAATGCAAAAACACCTCTAGCTTTATTGACAGTCTTAGTAATGTGTGCAACGAAGTTTAATTTAGAATCATGTAAAATTTCAAGAACGTGTCGACTAAATCCAGCTCATGTCCTCCCAATGAGTAGTTAGCAGCTATACAACTATTTCTAAAAAATCGCATATATTTACATTTTTTAGATTTAGCTTCATTAAATTATTTTTGCACCATAAAAAAAAGATGTTAAGATCACTTTGAAGATAAGCTTGATCAACATATTGCTTAAAGCTGTAAAAAATGTTTATATCGTCAGCATACATCAAAATGTGGGAAAAGTTGATAACTTTCGGAAGGTCATTTATAAACAGCAAAAAAAGAAGAGGTCCGAGATGACTGCCTTGCGAAACATCGGATAGAACATCAATGTTCTTAGACGTACTGATGTTGAATCGAACATTTTGTTTTCTACAGGTTAAATAAGACATTAGCCAGTTTAAACTTCTACGGGATACACCTAACAAGTCCAATTTTATTAATAGTAATTTATGATTGACTTTATCAAAAGCTTTACAAAATCAGTATATACAGCATCAGTTTGTTTTCTTTGCGTGAATCCAAAATTTATTAGAGTTGAAAGATGAAGAACGTTAGTCGTAGTCGTGCATCCCTTTCTAAAACCATGTTGGCTAGGTGATATAATTGTTGAAATCTGATTACAAAGAGTATCCACAACTAGTTTTTCAAACATTTTCGGAAGAGCACTTAATTTGGCAATTCCCCTGTAGTTTGTAATGTCAGACTTATTCCCAGATTTATGTAGAGGGATGATATACGAGTCACGCCAAAGCAAAGGAAAGTATTCATGTCTAATCGAAGAATTAAACAATAATGTTAGAGAAGCAACTAGTGACTCTGAACGACGATTTAAAGTGCAACTTGGCAACCCATCAGGACCATGATTAAATGACATTTTCAGAACCTTCTTGACAAACAATGCTAAATGCATATAACTTTCGTCTGGCAGCGTAAAATTTTAATTCACATTAGTGAGCTTTTAATGCACACTAACTCTGTCGTTTGTCTACGCTATTAGGATACGGAACTCTAATAAAAACGGTTTCGAATGAAATTTTACAAACTTCCAATTATTTAATCATGCACATATAGAAAACAATAATAATAGTTTATCTGAACTATTGCCTGACGTCCAGTTAGTGTAACCAAGGGCTGATTTACCGCCATTATAATATGACAATGAAATACAGTTTTGCACTAAAGGGTGTTCCAAAATTTTACGCACGATTTCAAAACGCAGTTTTTTATTGTTGTTATTTTATATTCAATCATAACGTCCTCAGAACCAGTTTTTGTTTAGTATAGCACATCGCTGAAAGTTTTTTTATCATACAAAAACTTGGTTGAATTTCATCAATAAGAGTGTTAAATAACACGCCCTATGATATGTGTGTGAAGACAACCAATTACGTTTCGACAAATGTAGCAGGGAGGCCTATATTATAGGTTTTTTACAACCATTGTAAATATTTTGCTGGTTAGCAGGTATTAGCAGCTAAAATTTTTAGGACGAATAAGTGAAACATATAGCTATATACCTGTACTAATATCTTAGTGGAGGGGAGTGGAGGCAAAATTGTAGTTCCATCTTAAAATCGGAATAATTGGTCGGAATTTTTTTTAAACAACTTTGATAAAGAATTAACACTGTTTTATTTGCAATAAAATCATTGTGCGAGGGGTCACAAATTGCGGGAATTTAGAGACGACGTTTGGATGCGCTTAATTCCACTGCGAAAAGGTAATAATTAAACATGATAATAAACATGTATGTATATAAATTCCCGAAACATTTGTTTATACATTTTTTTTATTTTTTTAAGTACAAACAAATAACATTTATTTTAACCCTTTTTTGGTACTTACGAATAAATTTAACATTTTTGTTTATTATTAATATATTATGGTTCAAATTAATTCATTGTTTTGGAATATTTATAAAGGTTTGCTGGTGGTTTGAAGTTTAGCCAAAATTGAATTGAATTGAAGCCAATATACCAAGGTGTATTTAGTTAGATATGCACTTTAAATTTTGTTTTAATTTTTGCCGCCACGAATACTTCTTACTGCCAACAACAGCTGATGTCACATGAAAATAGAACTCGCTCTATATCAATAATGTCAAGTGTATTGCACATATACCAATAACATATGCTATTGTTTAAAGGTGTTCACACGACGTGTACAAATTCTATATGTGAAAAAGTGACATTCCATATGACAAATACACACCCTGTGAATATGACTTAAATCAGACCGGTCGTTGGTAGGTAATTGTTAGTTCCAACAAAACTCATTTAATTTTCATTACTTAGCAGATGAGAAAACCAAAAAATCATTACGTTCACTTAAAACGACAAAATTTATGTGAAAATGCGTTTTTAATGAAAGTGAAAACGCAGCAGAGGTGCGCTGCGCAAATTCAATTCACAATCATTTTTGTTAATGAAGCGCATGCGCGTACTTAGATCCAAAAGCTTTTTTTACACGAACAATAAGAGTAGTAATTTTTAGCCTAGTTTTGAATGCACATTCTAAAACTTTAGCGTCAGTTGGACGGTGGCAGAGAAACAATATAAAATGTGGATTACGGCAATTAAATAAACCAGTTTTATTACTTAACAGCCAACCAACTCCTCCCAAGATATTGCAATTGATACGAAACTATTATGGCAAAAACACAAACAACAAATACTGCATTATTTTGGCTCTTATGATTTAAAAAAAAAGTAAAATAACAACAGAAAAGGAAAATCGTAGGTTGAATGGTAGATACTTGTATGTAGATAGTATGTATTTCTGTTTTTAGACAACAACAGGAAAATTTAAGACAATTTGTAACAAATTATGGCTTAAGGGGTATTTTGGCCACATTTTTTCTGTAAACCACCATGAATAAAGTTTTTATGATTTTTTATAAAAAATGTAGGTAAATTGTAGCAAGGTGCAGCATTGAAAATGGAATATCTATTGTCATGCCACAAAAATATGAATTCTTTAGCATAGTGACCTAATTTTATCTATAAAAACAACGTAGAAATAAGGTTTTCAAGATTAAATATTTCTCAACAATTTAAAAAAGGAATGAAAAACCAAAAAACAACACACATTTCTTTGAATGGATTTTTTGTTATTTTTCAATACAGATTTCTTTTAATTTTATACTCTTTATCTAAGGCTTTTCAAACCTTTTCTCAAAGGTAAGATTTAAGACTGTCCTTTATCAAATCAACTAAATGTTTATTTAGAAACAAATTTTTTGGCATTCGGCCCCATTGTGTAATGTATTTCATTTTCAATTTAATAGTTCGGAAGTTAACAAATCAAATTTTTATAAAAGAATTTAGTAATAACGAAAAGCTTATGACTAAAAGATTATAGAAGTTTATTTTAATAATCATTTTTAGAACATTTTTCCCCGTTGAATCTTAAAACTAAGCAAAATGTAAAGTTTAACTTTACATAAAATTTTAATAGATTAAGATATTCCTAAAACATATGAAACCCTTATGGAAACAGTGGAGGCGTATTTAAATAAATGGATAAAATGTATATGAAGACAAATACGTTGAGTTAAATATGTTTTTGCACAGATTTTCGGACTTTTTTAAGAAATATGTTTACTGTTTCCAAACCTGGTGGAAAATAACCACAATAGGTCATGATAACAAACTATGATTACATTTTATCCAAAGTGAATTTGTGAAAATTTTTACATTTTGAAAAAGTAACTTGGTGAAAATTTCTAGTATATGACTTTTCTCAGCGATATACCTACCCACTGTCTATCTACCCCTTCTATCTCAGGGAATCATATATTTACCTTGTTTAAATCGTAAAACGGCAGAAATGAGGTTAGGGAGTAAGAAATGGGGTTAAGCAGTAACCTAATTTTTGCCGTTTTACGGTATGATTTTTTGACAGATCACATGTGAGTCGTTTCATGCTGTCATGTTATATTTCTTTAGTATTGTTTGGCATTTTATAATGGAAAGATTTACGCCTGAATCGATTCGCTCTATGGGCTCTTGAAAAGATCCGACGTTTTCGAGGCAAATTTTGTTTAGCGATGAGTCCCATTTCTAGCTCAATGGGCATGTAAACAAACAAAACTGTCGCATTTGGGACGAAGAGCAACCTGAAGAGATTCAAGAGCTGCCACTTCATCCAGAAAAATCAACGGTTTGGTGTGATTTGTGGGCCGGTGGAATAATCGGTCCATATTTCTTTAAAAATGATGCCGGTGCGAACGTAACCGTCAATGGCGACCGTTACCGTGCCATGATAACCGACTATTTGATGCCTGAAATTGAAGCTCGTGATCTCGGCGACATTTGGTTTCAGCAAGACGGCGCACTTCCCACACATCGCATCAATCAATGGATTTATTGAGAGAACATTTCGGTGAGCACATAATTTCACGTTTTGGGCCGGTCGATCGTGTGATATCACACCGTTAGACTTTTTCCTGTGGGGATACGTAAAGTCTAAAGTTTATGCGGACAAACCCGCTTCGATTCAGGCCTTGGAGGAAAACATCACGCGTGTCATTCGCCTGTTACCAGTCGAAATGCTCGAACGAGTCATCAAAAATTGGACTCAACGGATGGACCATCTGCGACGTAGCAACGGCCCACATTTGATAGACATAATATTCAAAAAATAACTGCCAAAGAATATTCTTTCAAATGGTAATAAACATTCTCCATTAAATTTGAATTTTTTGTGTTTCTTTCTTTAAAAAAGTAGGGAACTTCGAAATGGATCACCCCTTATAAGAACTTCTATGAGGAGACTAAATATTACGGATGGCAACACATCTATTACGGTCTAAAAAAAGGACATATACGTCCAAATCAAGTCACTGGTCAAAACTTAGGCCAATCACGACACTATCGGAACACCCTTTAATTTTTGGTTTTAATTTTGTATATTTCTTTATCAAGCGATCATAGTTTTAATTACTGTCTGCATATTTTAAATGGTTGCCTCCTACAGCTCAATAAATAAAGACATAAGCGCAAATAACACGTCACTTTCAGAACACCCTATAAAATTCACTATTTACTATTTGTAGCGGCAGCAGTAATACATCTTCTGTGGAAATTTCAAGAGTCTATGTATTACGGTTTCAGAGATAAAAAGGCGCTGACAGACGGACGGACAGACATTGTAGCGAAAACAATAGGGTTACGTTTTTACCCTTTAGGTACGGAACCCTAAAAATTAATCGTTTCTTATCCAACCAATATTTAAACCAGGACTATTTAAAACTAACATTCCTTCTTAGAGTCACTTAAAATACTCGATTCTGTTTGCATACACAATGGCCAACAGCCATACATTTTTTAAACACCAATTTAGGGTGCAATAAACTACAACTACGAGTACAGCAAGCCATTAAATATGTTTATCACTGGAAAAAAAATCATTTAATTATTTTTACTATTGAATTAAATACATCGCATGTCTACAAATGGCACATATTCGCTCATAACGTACATTTTTTTAAAATCTTTTTATTGTTGTAAAAAATACTCATTCAACTGTAAACAATGTAGTAAACGTGCAAATAGTAAAAATACAAAAATGTACAAATACGTTTGCCATAAATAGATTTACTCGTAGGTTTTAAGTACAACGACATTATAACAATACAAAAATAGCAAAAAATACAAGTTGTTAAATAATACGACTATATTCATTCATAAAATCGACTTCAAAGATGTAGGAGTTTGTAGTAACATTTTTTTTAAATGAATGAAAACAAACAAGAATTGAAGATACTCGTATTAGACTTTTTTAGCAGTTGTTGTAGTCCAAATAAGTCGAATGTATACGAATACTGCTTTTAATAAATGTCACCATATATACAATCGGGTATATTTCAACTTTTGATACGTGAATTTAAAAGATTTATCTAACGTATGGATGCATCCGATAATCTATACATATAATAATAAAATAGTAAGTCATTTACTGTCTGTCTGTCTTTTTTCGTGTTCGCATCACGTAAAAACTACAGGATGGATTTTAACAAAATTATGTGAGGAGGTACCTTAGTATCCTCATTCCAATATAGGATACTTATTCCACAAAAATGTCTTATTTCCAAGAGAAAGTAGAGAAAAAGCAGTGAAAGTACACCGGCTTTTTTTACCGATTTAAAGGCACAAAATTTTAATTCTCGTACTTTTATACTGCTTAATATTTACTTTGTATAGAGTTACTTTGTATAACGTTACTCGTCTCTGGATAATTACTCAGAATTAGTGCTGGCAAAGTATTGAGTAGTGGGTACCGAGTACTCGATACTCGATCATTTTTTGGGTACTTAATACACAAAAGTAATTATTCGATACTTTTACGGTAGTATTTTTATAAATAAATTTATAAAAATATTTGCCAACTACGACGATAAATTTCCTCTGCTAGTATATAAACGGAAGTATTGAGTACCCAATTGAAAAGTATTGAGTTGTATCGAGTAGTTGAAAGTAGTAGAATTTGCCAGCACTATTCAGAATTGCAATATAGGTTTGATATAAAATTCCACTATTGTAGAGTTCAGTAAATAGTGTCTAAAATTTCTGTTTTAAAAAATAAAAGGTGCTGCCAAGTTTACAGTATTATTAAGTCGTTAAAATTGCTTACTTTCACTTTTTATCTCTATTTTCTCTGGAAAGTGAGATCTTTTTGCGGGAAAAAAGTCTCCTATATTTAAACCGAGGCACTAAGGTTGCATTTGAATTGCCTTATTTACCGTTTACAGGTGTATGTGCAATAAAAATAATTTAAGTTTTTCAATTCAGATATCTTTTTGTAAACATAAAAATATATACAACCGTTCGTGGAAGATAATTACATACGTACTGACGTTAAGTATTGTCGTTGTGACCCCGGCTTTGAAGTAATTATTATTAAAAATATTTGCACACAAATATGTGCGAACTTTTATGAGGGCAGTTTGAATTTGCCTTAAAATTACCTCCCTCGCCAGCTTTTAATTTTATTTTCAGACCTGCAGGAAATCAATTACATTTTGTAATGCATTAGGCATGCGTTTACGCCATCGCATGTAATTGTTGTTGCAATTTTTCAATTGAAAATACTACTTGTATTAAACTTATTTAAAACATTACAACTAAAATTACATGTAATTGAAAAAAATAAGAAAATTATTTAATTAAAAAAATTGTAAATTGTTAACGTTAGGTTTGAGTTCTTTTTATGCTCTCTAACTAGTAATAGCGTTGAAAGAATATTTTTTTACAAATTGGAAAAAATTTAATTACACACTGATAGAATGTAATGTATTTTTTGGATACCTACTTGCGTCTTCAGCATTATTTTATTTATCACTTTGGGTAGTGATTAGTTTGTAAAAACAATCTATTTAACCAACCAAACTGAGCCAAAGGAATACGAGAAAATTATATTCAATGTAATTTGTAAACAAATATATTTCACTACAATTATGTGTAATCTGTAAAAGAGTTATCGCAGTTACAATCACCAGAAGTTGTTGTCCATTCAATTACAATTGCTTGTAGTATTAATTGTGAATTAACAATTATACATTGTGTGGTTTTGTAGTTGTAATTAAAATTCAATTCATAACGGCAGTTTCTTGCTCAATTCGAAAGAAATAAGGACCGGTGATCCCACCAGCGTATAAACCGCACAAAGTAGTCAATTTTATTGGATGTAAAGGTGATTCGTTAAAGGCTTGATTATTTTCTTTGCTCCAAGAAAATTTTGCAATTTTGCTAATTGACGTAACCGTTTAATCAGAAATAAGATTTCTTAAAATGTTTCACGTAGTCGAGGCACAAAGGCCAACAAGTTGAGAACGACGACGAATTGACATTTCGGTGTTTTTTTTTAATACTTCGCTCTACAGGAGCGATATTCTCTTCGACACGCACATTTTGTTTTTGTGTTGACAGCGTTTGTACAAAGAACAAACTCTTCGACACAGCTAAAAACCGCTAATTTGGAAAAAATAATGATTTTTTCTTTTTTAACCGACTTCAAAAAAGAAGGAGGTTATCTATTCGTCTGAATGTTGTTTTTATGTATGTAACCGCAGAACTCAGCCATTTCTGAACCGATTTTAAAATTTTTTGCTTTATTTGAAAGGTTACGCTTCAAGGTTGGTCCCATTTTAAAAACAGTTCATTATATTAAAAATTAAAGGGTGTCCCCATACAACATACATGTTTTTTACGTGTATTAAGAACCGTAAAGGGCAGCAAATTAAAATTTTAAAAAAACTGCGTGCCGCTATAGCTCCCAACAGCAGAAATTAATAAAAAAATAAATTTAAAATATAAAGGGTGTCCCCATAGGTGACATAATATGACCTATTTGGGTCTATCTTTTGAACCGTTATAGACTAAACCTTGAAAATTTGACAGAATGTCGACTACTATGACCGTTATAATAAAATTTTAAATTAAAGGGTGCTCCAATAGTTCATTTAATTTGATGTATATGGCCATACTTTTGAATAGTTGTACACAGACCACTGAAATTTACAAAGAACCTGTAGTGCTAAGTCAGCTATAACAAAAAGTATAAAATTTTGAATTTGGAACTTAAAGGGTGTCCCAATAGTTAATGTAATTCTATGTATGTGGCCAAACTTTTGAACTGTTAGAGACAGACAGCTGAAATTTACAAGGAACCTGTATTGCAAAGTCCACTATAGCAAGTATACAATTTGAAGTTAGAAATTAAAGGGTGTCCCCATAAATTACGTAATTTGATCTATATGACCCTATCTTTTGAACCGTTAAACACAAACACTTGAAAATTAGGCAGAATGTCCACTACTTTCTCTGGTATGATAACAAATATAAATATTTGGAATTATAATGTAAAGGGTGTCCCAATAGTTCATGTAATTTGATATATATGGTTAAACTTTTTAACCGTTATAGACAGATAGTTGAAATTTACAAAGAATCTTTGTGACCAAGTCCTCTATAACAACAGGTCTTTAATTTAACATTGTAAATTAAAGGGTGTCCGAATAGGTGATGTTATTTGATCTGTGTGCCCCTATCTTTGAAACCGTTATAGACAGAGGCTTGATTGGTGTCCCCATACAAGACGGATGCTGGTGAAAATAACTTAACTTTTAAACAGTAATAGGGAGAGGCTTGACATTCAATAGTCTTTATTTTTTCCCTCTAATTTTGGCGCATCTTTTATTTGGTTTAAATCTAGTTCTTACAGATTACTTCTTACATTTTTAGTTTAAAATTGGTTTTCAGTATATTTTATTGTTAAATTTGAACTTTAAAGATACATTTTTAGCACTTACAAAAAACTCACTGAGGTTTAAAAAATATATACAAATATTTTTGTAGCTACATATTTAAACTATAATAACGCCTGTTCTGTAAACCGAATCCGAACTTTTTCGAATATGACACGAATTCATTTTTCTTATTGTTCGATTTACTTTAAATGTCGAAAGTAAATCGAGTAGAATTTTCATTCGTTTCATTAAATATTTATTTTAAATTTTTCTTCTGTTTGCAAGTGTTTTTAAGCTGCATACTGCTTTTTTCTAGATTAATCATTATCAAAGTAGTGATTAATAATTAAATATTGCAATTATGTTTTGATTATATGACCACCAATGTATATAAATAAAGGATTTTATAGAAAAAAAAATATGTTTTCTTTTTTATTAGAACATATTTATTCGATATCGGCCCATTGTGTTTAATATTTTTTTAAACCAAATATGAAAATTATAAAACTATAGATATTGTTATTATTTTTGATAAAAACAGCTTCTGAATTATCACAAATTTTTGAAAATAAACAGTCATTTCTAAAAAGGGTAACATTTTTTTCTTCTGGCCATATATTTATTTTTATATAATACTTTAACTTTCCACATACGCTTGGTGGTAAATCATAACTTGAACACCAGCCGTTACATATTTGTAAACCATTTTTTATATGTATTAAATTATATGAATTAAAAAGATGAAAAAATAAAGGATAAAAAGGGAAAATTTATTGAACGAAGCATAAAATGCATAACGCGCTGGTCATAGAAATGAAATTTCGTCAGAGGTAGTCAAAAAGAGATAAAAACAGTGCGAGAAGAGCTAAGTTGGGATCGGTGCCAAGGTTGTCAGATATGGCGATTTGCAATCTGATTTGGCGATGCAATTTTTTGGCGATATGGCGGCTTTTTGGCGATAGAAGTAAAATAAAATTGTTTTTTATATTTAAAGATTATTTTACTTCTAGAAACCGTAAACTTTCGGAACATATAAAGTTTACAAACATCTTTCCATTTTAAAATGTTGCAATTCCTTATCACAAACGAAATTCTTTGCTTTCAAAAATTTCTTTGCTTAGAAAAATTATAAAAATATGATATTCTATCTAATTATGAACAGTTTCATTAGTTTCCTACTTGATGTAGTGGTAATTCCAATCGATATTTTATACTTGATTTTTTACATACAATATGAAATTTTACAAGATTCAAATTTTAAAACCGCAGAGCACCACGCAATCATGTTTACCCAACAAAGTTTGGTTTGATACTAGATTAGTATTAACTAAAAACGAATGATGGGAGAAAACAAATAAACAAAAAGTAGCTTTCATTGCTAACCGAAGGTTGGCTAAAGCAACAACAATTATAAGGTGGTAAATATTAAAAGTAAAAATATTAAACAAGAGGAAAGCTTTAGCTAGTGGTAGACACGTTCTCACCAACTGACGATAGATGATAGCTGTCTAGAAAATGCATTCCATTCTGCTAGTGCCTAAAATTAATTTTTCCCAATTTTTCTTTATTATTAATAACCTAATTTGTAATTTAAATTATTCTTTCTTAACGGGAATAAAACGAATTTAAGCTTGATTTCAAATTTCATCTTGTATGTAAAATAAATAGTTCGACTAATAAAATTTCAAATATTCTTAATTTTTTAATTTATGTGCTGGTAATTCCTGTATAGAAAGAGAGCTTTCAATTATGAATTTTATTAAAACTCATCTAAGAAATAGAATAGTGTATAATTTTCTTGCAAATTTCCACAATTTGTATGTGTTGTTTTGTTAAACAATTCATGAAATATGAGTAAATGGATGAACAGAAATGTCAACACAGTTTGACATTCTCAGTTGTCAAACCATAGTTATCGTTATCGATATCTATATTTTTCATGCAGCTATTGGCCTTTTGACAGCACTATTAGCTATTCTTATTTTCTTATGGCCCTTAACAAATAAGCATAAATACGTATGAAATAACAAGTATAACAGAGATTTTAAATTATGATACTCCTTTTTAAAGCAGATTTCGACTTGCTCTCGTATTAAAAAAATTTAAATGCTGATATTTTGACAAATAAATGTTTCTATACATACATATTTGTATTAAAAATTTTGCTCTGTGCAATATTATTTACTTATAGCATACATATATGTCTGTTGTGTTGCTAGTTGAATTTTATACGTGTGTCGTTTAGATTTTTTATTCGCCAGCGGAAATGACGTAACATGAAAAATAGCAACTATAACAAAAACTGTTTAAAACGTTTTTAATTTTAAAGATTTAAATTTTAAGATAAAAATTTAAGTAACGATATTCCATGACATCAAGTAAGTTGAAAACTTCCAAATTTTTTATTTATTTTCTTGGAAGTGCACAAGAAATAAATATACAAAAAGTCCTAAAATTTTTGAAATAGCATATATAAAATATTTGATAAATAAACAGAATTTTATTTTAAAATATTTGCAGACTTTTGCAAATAATAAAAGGTAATTACAAAACGAAATAAATTTGAAATCTTGTTTGTTTCGCCATTTACTCATATTTCTAAAGTGTTTACCAATTACACAGTGGAACAAAAAAAGTTATAGTCAAATGGGAATTAAATAAATTATTGACGTGGCTTGATAATAATGTTCTTTCAGCGAAAGCGCTCGCCAACCGTATCTGACAAAGAGACAGTGATGGCGGTCTTCAGCGAAAGGTATGATGGCATTTTTATTAGGTTCAACAACTCATCGAGATGCACACCGACGAAATCCTTGCTGGGGATATAGGTAGTGGGGGACTCAACATGCTGATGCATATGAGTAAGTATGTATGATGATATCTGCGGGCGGTGTGGCGAAGAAGAGAAAAATATAAATAAACTAAATTTTTCATTGCCCTCCGTTATCAAACAGTCGTAATAAATGCTTTGATTATTTTTTCTTTCAGAATAAACTTAAATGTGTGAGCGCTATGCTAATTGTCAAATGTACGAAGTTCACGAAACTAATTAAATCGATTAATTAACACAGCGCTATGGATCAGGGTTGATAAAGTTGGTAAAATTGTACCATTTTTGGTACAATTTGAACCTGAAAATATAATGGTACGCCAATGACTCTTTTGGTATAATTTAAACATATTTACAGTTTTTTTTCGGACTATTTCAGTTCCCAACTGTTAGTCTTATTCGAAAACTGGATAAAAATTATTATAATTTTAAAAAACTTGATAATAATTATTATAATTTTACTTTATTTCTTTAATACAACAATACTATTATAATTATTAATTGCAATTTATATTCTAACTAATTTAACGAGAATAGTAGTTCACCAAAAATATCTCACATTGTTTTTATTACTCTTTCGTAAAGGAAAGGATAATGAACTGTTTTTACATATACGATTAATATACAATAGAGTTTTATAACGCTTTTCTCCACTAAAGAAAAAGTTGCAAGACAATTAAAAAATAACAATTCTACATTTAATAAGCACCGTTTGACATTATGCAACTTTTGTCGCAGCAATTCTTCACTTAAATGGCGGGAGGAAAATGGGTTCACATTCGTAGTTTTAATTATTAAGATATACAATACAAATGAAATTTTAAAGAAGAAAAGAGAAAAATTGCAGCCACAAAAGTTGCATAATGTAATTTATCAATATGAACAAAAACTTGTGTTAATAAATAAAATGTATTTAGTACAATTTCATTCCAAAAAGTAGAATTTTACAATCCGGTTAGTACAGTTTTAAAATTGCATTTACCATCCCTGCTATGGATAGTAAAGGAGTCACTATGATTCAATAATGGTCTTGTGAAATTACACACATATAATTATGTGTGATCCTCGCATAACCTAGATTTAAAATTTAAAATTAGGTCTGTATTTTACGGTATTTTCTCTAAGAAGGATGTTTAAGAGGAATAAAAACTAAGAGGACTTCACAAATAGATGGACAAGGATGTTATCATAATAGTTGCGGTGGTCGTCGGTAAATTACGTATAAATACATTTCAATATTTAAACACAGACAACAGTCGTTTTGGTAGGTGATGTTGTTTTACTGGTCTCGGGAAAAAACCTTCCTTTTATTGGGCAACAAACGAAGGAATCAAAACCAAAGTCTTACTCTAAGTCGGAATTCAATAACCTGAAGACAGCTCGATATTTCGAAGGAAGAATGAAAGTTCCACGCTTAACAGATCAAAATTTCTTTAAAAACTATCATCTAACAATTGCCAATTTTCATACAACGAATGAAAATTCGAACCGCCTCCATAGACGGTTCCGGTTCGATTCCTGTCAAAGATTTTGGGTGTTTTCTGCAGACGTGCCATTAATTTTGCCTCTACTGTACAATTACTTCTAGGTTATAATAAAATTTGTGGAGCAGCAGCCTTAAGAAAATCGTAGAATAAAGTTATCCAAAGTATTTAAAACTTCGTCTATTTTTGTAGTTAGCAGACCAAAACACTATTAATAAAACGTCCATATGCCATTAGGATTCGCACACGAACATTTCCGTGCTACCATACAATCTTTAATATTATATTCAAACACACTATAAAAAATGTTTTATTACAAATACATAGTTGGTACCCTTTGAGTACGAAACCCTTGAAACAAAGTGGTATTAGATGTCATTTTTTTTTCATTTTGTTGTACAGTGTGTTTAAAGTTATTGACTGAGATTAAAAATTCTTTGGAGTAATCAAACGAATACTTAATAACATTTAATAATATACAAATAATTTATATTCTTGATACAGACAAGGCCTGTGTATTACAAATTTGTAATGAGAATTCTAAATTGGATTAAATAAATAGTTGGACATAAATATTTCACAAATATTTTCCAACTTTAGTTTCATTCATGAAAATAGTTGTATTCGAATATTCACGAAAACTAACTTGTTTGAAATTGATTGGTTAAAGATTAAAAAAAAAAAAATTAAAACAATTTAAAAAATAAATACACACAAACAATAGCAAAAAACTAACAATTGCATTCACAAATCAAAAATAACCAATTATTGTTGCTCACTCTACTGCTTCATCAATATAATTACACTGTGCAACAGTAAAAAAAATACAAGAAAGTGACAGTATAGGTGCGATTCTACTATCAAAGTGTCGAAAAAAAACTTACTCAGTTTGGCAAAATTGGTGACGAATTTTTGTTAATGAGCCTCAAAAGATTCAGAAAATCATTAGGCCCTGTTTTTGTCTAATATCTCATTCAAACTAGGTGACAGCGCTTAACTTTGTTCAGCGTTAATGTAGCTGAGGATTCGCTGAAAAAATGCTTTTAAAATTTTATGCCAAAAAAAAAATTAATTATTCCTGCACTTTTTTGAATAAGAAAATTAAAAAATATATTTTTTAATTTTTTCAGCATAATTTACAGTGATTCTTAATTTTCACTAATACTATATATGTACATATATACTATATACTATATATGTATATGCATTTTAGCAACGTTAAAACTGAACAACTTTTGTGAACATACCAGTACAATCTGAACATATCTAGGCCCCTTAAATAAGTCGCAGTAAATTCAAGTTTTAAAGTAAAAAGTGATCTCAAGGAGAATCGAATCCATATTGTCAAGATCGTGTATTTTTCAAAAAGTTTTTATTGGTTGCACTGTGTTATCATTGTTCACTTGCACTTTCAATTGTTATAAGAGTTTTACTTTTTGTTGTTGCGGTGATTGTAATGAAAACTTGCGCTGCAACAAACAATCAATGTACAGCCAGCAAAAAAATTGTAAAATAGTGAGTAATTACTCGAACACATACAAATGAACAACAGAATTAATGAATGAAATTAAATTGCTTGTGTGCATGTAAGTATGTAAATGTAAAGGCACAGTCAGACGAGGCAAACATTTTATACTTTCAAGCGTGTTATATCTTCTAGTTAATAAGGCAACAACTGCATTCCATCAACCCAATTTGAAAATTATATGAAGTGGCAAATTATAACTTTGTATTTTTTATTGTTTTATATTTTCGATTTCCAATTGGCTTTTCCTCTTAAAGCTAATGTTACGACAATATACAATGTTTTTCTTTGGTTAATTCCGATTTTTCTCTAATTATTTGTTAAATTAAGTAATGTCAACAACTTTTTTGTAGATACATATATTAAAAAAGCAGAAAACAAATGTAGTTAAGCAACTTTTCTCTTAGTTGTTATACAATATTTTATAACAGTTGTTTATTAAAATTGTTGGCTAAATAGTTAAAAAAATTTCACTAATCAATATCTGGGGAACGGTGGGAAGTTAACTGATTTGTTCCTCCACTGGTTGTTTGTTGGGTTTTGGTACGCTTTGACGGTCGTTTTACACATATATCCGTACCAAGCCACGTCTTGAATAGTACTATCAAATATATTTCATGAAACAAACTTCTTTCTGGACCCATTTTGTTATTGGTCAAGCTTTAATTTAAGCTAAAACATAAGTGTATGTATATAATGTCTCGATATATGACTGACTATTGTGTAAGTGAAAAATTACCATTTGAATAAGTTTTCTTAGATTACCGGCCTTACGCCGGTAGTAGGTGTTAAATTATAATATGTGTTTTCTATCAAATAAAAGTAAAAGTTTTAATGACAGTAAATATGAGCAAGTGATTTAAACAAAAAATCTTGACTGTTCGTATACTTATGTATCTATGTTAGGAGTGATGCTACGCAATATTACAAAGCTAACTTTGTTTTGCAACCATATATATTTTTTTATATCTAAGATATTTTCTAAATTTATTTATTATTTAATACATCATCATTCCTCATGATTACCTATTTTACCAACAGTTATTATTATTATTATTTTTAAAGAGAAATAACACTCAGGCAATTAATGCCTTATATTAATCGTGTTACTTCCTTTGGAAAGGGATAGCAGTAGATAAGACAGACAAGCGCCTCTGTTGTTATTTAGGCGAATTAGTTTGAAGCTAGCATAGCCAATTTATAATTATTTTACTTCGCCGACGATTTAGTGCTATGTGGTAACACCGGCGAAAGAGGGCGTTGTGATATGCGTTATTATAAAGAAAAATTAATACATATCAGAAAAACTGATGTTGCCACGGCTGATTATTGAACTCGTGACCATTGCTTAGTAGTCAACGTGCTAACCACTTAAGCTACAGCACCCCCTTAATTTTGTTATAAATTTCTGAAATATTCATTGTATCATAAACGATGTAGCGATCCAAATAATGCATTAGCACAGAAAAAATTATTTTTCAGATTCAAACAATTAATTCGCATAAATAGAACATTTTTTGTTTGAATATGGTCCTATAAACAAAATTGTAAATTCAGACAATTAATTTTAAAATTAGTTTATTGAAAATATTTCCCGAATGATATTTGGTAAAAAAATTTATTGACTTTAGAAAAAATTTTCAAACAGAATATTTGTCTGAATCAGACAAAAAAGTTTACTGAAAATTATAAAAAAATTAAAAAAAAAATATTGTCTGAATCAGACAAAAAGTTTACTGAAATTTAAAAAAAAAATTCAAACTAATAATTTATCTGAAATTAATGAAAAACTTTACTGAAATAACAAATAATTTTCAAACAAATAATTTAGCTAAATCAAAAACATTTTTCGCTAATTGTGTTTAATAGTAACAGTTTTGTGACTAATTTAAATAACTGCTGGGTAAAATTTGACCATATTAAAAAAAGGCCAAGACGAATCACTTTACGGGATGGCAATGGCAAATTCATTCAATTTCGCTGTTTTTTAAAATATCAAATTCTATATTGTGATCTATATTAGGAATTTGACATCTTGAGCAACAGTGAAAATAATGTATCTCCCTTTTTCTTTTTACTTTGGTCAAATTTTAGCGACTAGTTACTTACATATATATTTTAGGCACAAAGCGTTTCCTCTTGAGCACAATTGGGGCAAAACATTGTATTTGATTTATCTAAATTATGGGAATTGTTTGCTGGTCAAAAGCATATGTCATACATATTTACATAAAGTTGGCCATTGCCGCCACCTGAAAAAATTAAAATATATATGTATGTATGTATATGAATATCTAGCAATATCTGCAATAAAAAATTTGTACATTTTTACCGTTTCCTCTGCAGCTAATGGCTTTTAAATGTTTCAATATTTGTGCTTTAAATATTTTTTTACTAAAATAAATTTTCTTTTTGAAGTCTTGAAAAAATCAATATAAAATCTTTTGTTATTTTTTCAATGCATGACAGAACGTGTTATCGTTTTTTGCGAATAAGTAATTATTAAAAAATGGGCCAAAATAAAAATTTCTTGGATAATATCTGCAAAATTTTCGTGTAATTAACCGACTTCATATAAGGTGAAGGTTATCAAATAGTCCGTTATTACCGTAAGAATAAATATTTCAAATTAGAAATTAAACAGTGTGCCGATAGGTGATGTTATTTTATGTATATGGCCTTATCTTTTGAACCGTTAGAGTCAGACACTTGATAGTTACACAGCCTTCATATTGCTATATCCGCAATATTAAATAAAACTTAAAAGTAAAAAGTGTTCTCATGGATGACTTCATTTGATGTATACCTCCTTATCTTTTAATATACAGATCGGCATTTACAAATTATATAGTATTTGTATTGCTGTTGTGCTATAATAGCAATCATTGAAATTAAATGTTTTGGGAATTCAACTATTTTAATATTTAAATGCTAATAACCTATACTATTTTATAATAAATCAATTTATTATTAAAAAATATAAGCAAAGAAAGTTTTACCCACATTTAAAGAATAGAGAGAATTATTTATAAAAATAATGATAACTCTTGAAGAAGTCCAACACAAACAATAAAAGATTTAACAAAAACACTTATTCGAAAACTTCCAAATGATTTTTAGTTTAAATTTTAATAAGTATGTTTATTTGGCTGTTCAAAATAACTTTGTTATTCCTACGAAACTAGTGCTACGTTTTGTATAAAACCGACTTAAATAACAGTGCGAAAATATTTTTTCGTCTGTATGTAAATACCAAACTTAAATTTTATTAAGAAAAAAAAAAACTATATAATTTTTTTGCTCTTTAATTTCATAAAGTTGTATAAAAAGACGTGATTCCCTACTATTCAAAATTTAAAAGTTAATTATATTGAATTTTTAGAGATGAATAACATTTCCATATTAATAAAATTGGTTTGATCAATTATTTTTATTACGGCAACATTGTTAGCAGCAAATTAAAAATCAAACAAAAGAATTATTAGATTCAAACAAAAAAGTTTTTGAAAATCAATAAACATTTAAAAAAACTATTTGCTTGGAAATATTTGGGTAATAATTTTTTCTGTGAGGTTCTGCTCTACAGTTATCCCAACAGGAAAAAATATTTTTGTTTGACGAGAATCAAATTTCAACATTTATTAAAATTTGCGCCGTCTCATCTTACCCAAACTGAATGACAGATAGTCTCAATGATAATTGTATTAAAGTTTACATGGTTGGTTGAAGCTGCGCAGTTTGACACAGTTTCAAAAGGTTGAAGCGGTTTGTTTACTTTTGATTGTGACTGTGTGCGTTTGTAGGAGACTGTGTCAGTATAAACATTTCAAGGCATGTGGGTGGAATGGTTGATTTTTAGTTTGTTATAATTTCCGTTTTCTTTATTTTATCTTTGCTTCTTCCTACAGTTTATGTGATGATGATTTGAAAGTTTTAATTCTTACGAGTATTTTCATTTTAACATTTTTTAATTCTTCTTCGAAAAGAAAAACAGTTAAATACATTTTCCCCAAAAATACCTTTTTAATTGATTTAATGATCGAAAATTATAACTAATGAAAAAAATGACTTTATTTAGCAAGAGATTTAATGTTAAACGGTTTTATAGTATATATTCCAACTTAATAAATTCCCAAATAATAAATAATAATCTTTAAAGAATTCAAAATAAAATATGAAATATTATGTTTGTACACATAACTACATATAGAAAATATTAACGTAGAATATTATTTTAAATACATATGGACGTTTCCACAAAGAAGAAGCCGAAGTTCCCCAAGATAGTATTTTGGGACCCATTTTATATTTACTATAAACATGAGATATACCTGAGTCCACACATCAATATTTGCAGATGACACAGTTTTTTTAAGTATCCACATAATAAATTTGGAAAACTGGTTGAAGAAATGAAGAATAAAGGAAAATGAACAAAAATATACTCATATAACTTTCACACTGCGTGGGGACTCATGCTCTCCTATTCGCATAAATAATCAAATGATACCCCAGCTTTCAGACGTGAAATACCTCGGTATTCATCTTGACCGGCGCCTTACTTGGAAAAGCCACATAGAATCCAAGTTAACACAAATGAAGTTAAAAGCAGTCAAACTAAACTGGCTTATTGGCAAAAACTGTACCCTCAGCTTAGATAGAAACTTCTACTGTACAAGTCGATCCTGAAACCAATTTGGTGTTATGGGATTCAATTATGGGGCACTGCCTCAGCTAGCAATGTAGAAAAAATTCAAAGGCGGTAAAATAAGATTATACGTACGATTACAGTTGCTCCCTGGTGTATAAAAAATTCGAACATCCACAAAGATCTAAACGTGGCGTCAGTTAAATCCGAAATTTCGGAACATGCAGTAACGTATTTAAAAAGTTTTTTCCTACGCTGTTCCATACTGACTACTGCTAATTTAACTCTTGTTTTCCAAACAGTCGATAGGAAAGGGTTTTTAGATTATTTCTATTTTGGATCTTCGCTACATTAGAAAGAAAGTAAATAGTTTTTCCATAAATTCTATTTTTTTTTTTTGCACAATGGCAAATAAAGAATACTTGTCGTACCTTTTTAATATTAACAATAATGAAGACTATAAAAGCTATAATAAAAAAAGTTAGTGATCTTTAATCCGATCTTGTTTTTGAGATGAATCGTAATTATTTGGAATATTTATAAGAAGCCGGCATTTTTATCTTAGGTTCTTTGTACAATTGGGGCATCGACAAAACAACAAAACATTTACGAAACAATCCGCTTTGTTATTCTTTTTTTTTACTAAATATATCAGAGACGGTGGGTCTAAATAGTTTGCCATGAAATAACAAATAAAAGTTAAAAGAAACATACAGAGAATCGCTTTAAGGGCAAAACGTGATCATGAAAAAACACTTCAACAGAATTTTCAATTCATTCAACATTGAGCATATCGCATAAAAAAAATCTGTGTAGAAAAAAATTCCTAAAACACTTCACAATTCATAAAATGTACGAGTGTAAAGTGGCAAACTGGTAAAGAAAAGTTGATACCAGAAGTTGCCACAAGCAGTTGAGTTTAGTAGAAAATTATTTAGACTCCTTTTTTTGGCAGACTGTCGAAAAGTTTAGCGTTTAGTCGTTCAAAGATACACAATAGTATTGGCAATGCACACATACATACATACTATTTCTTGAATAATCATCGTATTAAAGTGGAAGAAATAAAAAAGGTTATTAGGTATTAACATTGGCGCATGCGCGTTGATTCTCTGAATTTATTTATACACAGGTAAATAACTATATGTTTTTATCATTAAGTTCTTGTCTTTTTTACTTTCTACCAGTTTGCTTATTTTTATTTTATTAAACTTCGTAATTTGTGGAGACTTCCTCAAAGCTTCTTCAGTAATTTTTTGTAGTTTTTTTATAATTCCATAGAGACGTGTTTTTGTTCATCAAAGAATTTAAACGAGGGGTTGCAAAAAAGCTAAGCACATATTTATTCACTTAAACATATTGGACCATTGTTAAGCTACGAACTATTGCCAACTAGAATTTTTATCCTAAATTCCGAAAGAGTTAAAAAGCAAAAGTAAGCAAATTTATTAAATTATCATCTCCTACGCTTTACCAAGGCTATTATAGCCATTACATGGATTAATACTTATTATGTCTTATGATTGTCGAATAGCATGCGAAAATTTACCTTGTTTTTATTAGTCCGGGAGGCTTCTTTACATTTAGCTTTAGTGGAACTCGTAATACAACGCGAGTTCAGATTTTGTTTTATTTATTGTATATTGTATCTTCAATGTATTTGAACTTAGTGCTGGAGTACCCCTTAAGATATATGTAAGTCTCTAAACAGTGTGAACGTTATGTGAGTACATTTTTGTTTATTTATCTTTATTCTCCATTTATTTAACCATTGAATATACAGTCTTGTAATTCATTGAATTTAATGGTTTTAAGGTTACTACACCCAAAAAATGTAACATGGATGGTTTTAGCTATAAAATTTTTGCTAAACTTCACATCATAACCAAAGTTTTATAAATATTCCAAAATAATATATTATTTTTAACCAAAATATATATGTATATTAATAATAAACAAAACATACATATGAAATTTATAGTCAAGCTTAAGTTCGTTTTATTCTCTCTAATAAAGAATAATTTTAATTACAATTTAGGTGATAGTATTGAAAAAAATTGGGAAAATTAAATTTTTAAACACCAGCAGAGCTGAATGCACGTATGGACGTAGACAGCTACGTCTGTCATCAGCACTCTTCGAATCTATCTACTTAGGGTAGTGTTTAGTTGTAAGCATCATCTATTTAACCAACCAACCCCAGATAAAACATATTAAATTTATTCGTATATAACCAAATAATGTTTGTTTTTATTCATTGGGTTTTACTGAGCAATTTCCTTTTTGTGCAATCAAGCATTTTTATTGGTTAGAGCAATTGAAATGTGTTAATATTTTGTGAACTATCAATGGATCTCTACAAGAAGACGACGAAAACGAACGTAAAGCAATTTCTTTAGAAAACAAAATTGAAATTTTAGATCGCCTTCGAAATGGAGAAGGCTCAACGTTTCTTAGCAAAATGTTCGTTTTAGACGAAGCTACAGTAAGAACTATAAAAAAATTAAAATTCAATTAGGCAATCGTTGATTTCTGAAACGAAACTATCTGTTAAGTCTTCATCATACACTAAAGATGCAAATAAACGGTGCAAATACACATTACCTATGATTTAGTAAAATAAACATGATTTCTTGTTCTTAAAAGATAAGTTCTTAAGATAAGGAACCAATCACCTATTTTTGTTTATGATCAATGTCTTTTTTAAAAAAGAAATAGACGGTAAATTAAAATCACCAAGAACATAAATAGAATATGTGGAATGTACACGTGAAGAAACAGATTCAATGGCTTGGATGTGTTTGACATATGGATATTGAAACATCAGATGATATAATCAAATTTTATTATATTGTGTTCATATTTTATTATAATAAGATTATATTTAACAAATTTTGGTTATTTTTAAAAATACAGTTTTGACAATAAAATGGTTCTACCATAACAATATTGTTATATTGTTAAATTATAATATGGTTAGACTGGAGTCATATGATAGTTAGACCATGGTTTTCTTGAGTGTAAATAGTGTGCAATCTTCTTAGTCAGTGAGTTCGATTCCCACCAAAGGCTCTGTTCGTCTCAATACAACGACTGAAGGCCCTTTAAAGTACTTTAAAGGCAAGTTGTATTAACGAGCCTTACCCTCGTTATTAGAAAGAAACATAGGTAGCGTTTCTTTATTTCTATAAAATTCTAACTTTAACTATTCTATTAAGTTATAGTAATGGGCCTTAACGTATATCTATCTATACATATAAAAAACCATAACAGGACCGTTTCTGTAAATTTTTTTTAAAATTTGGTTGCTGGTGCAGATATTAATCGATATGAAATACAAAACACCAATTTTGTAATTATTGTCTGTCTGTCGGTTTGTCTGTGTTCACATCACGTAAAAACTACTAGATGGATTTTAACAAAATTTTAACAAGGTTTAGTACCTGGTTCGAATATAGGATGCTTTTTACTTTCAACATGACAACTACCCAATGAGGCTTTTGAGGTCGTTAAGTTTTGGCTCCTATATAATGTGCCAAACAAAACTGGCTACTCCCTCATAATCTCCAAATATGAATCCAATATACCTATGGACATTATTGGAGAGAAAAATATGCCAGCGAAAATAATGAATAATCGAACAACCTTTGATTTTTTTTTTTAATTATTTTACTTTATAATAATTTGCGTTTATTAGCAAATTATTAAAAGTCAAATTTTTTTGTTGTGGTGAAGATAATCTCTATGGCCATTCTGCTAAGTGCTCAATTTAGCTCATCAGGAAACCCTTACCAAAATTGTATATAACTTAAAGATACCTTTAAAACATTTTTTTGGTTAAATAAGAATTAAGTTAAAGCAATTTAACATAATGTATCAAAGCTGAAACAAAAACTACAACAATCAAAAGTAAATTTATATTTTCTTACTTTATTACAACACTGGCTGGATTATCACAACTCTAGCTGCATTTGTAAGAATTTTTCCTACTAATCCTCCTCCTTTTTTTACAGAACAGTCCAGAGGGAAAATATGCATTAATTACATATACTCGTACAACGAAAGTATGTAATACAATATTTTGGAAAGAAAAATAATTTATGTATTCCCTGGGAATCGAGAAGGTAATTTCAACCTACATAATAATTGCATATTGTTTATCACCTCTGTTCCCATATTTTCAGACAAAGGAATGTAATGTTTCTTCGTGTGGCAATTGTTCGTGGTTTTCCCTATATTTTGTTAAAAAAAAGATCCGTTATTTCACAGCGCCTTCACGGCCACTTTATTTGCACTTTTTTAGTTAAAACGCATTTTATGTTTGAAAGCGTAATAGTAAAGGTCAAAAATGCAGCAAGTAAAATTATCTATACATATAATAAAACAGTAACTCATTTCATGTCTGTTTGTCTTTTTTGTGTTTGCATTACGTAAAAACTACTAGATGGATTTTAACAAAATTTTGTAAGGAGGTATCTTAGTATCCTGATTCCTATATAGGATACTTCTTCCAAGCAGCGAAAGCACGCCGATTTTTTTAACGATTTAAAGGAACTTTAGGGCATCTTTAATAGTTTAAAGCAGTATATTTTAAATAATGTTGAGCAATAGATGGAGCTGTTTTATAATAATGAGTAACTAATTTCCTGTCTGTCTTTTACAGAGCTTTACAATAACTTTTAAAATTTTTTTAAATTTATGTGATGAGAACGCAGACAGACAATAACTTTAAAAATTTCCATTTTGTACTTTATTTCGATTACTAACAGAAACAAAATTTTCAAAAAAAAAGATTATATGTACAGAAGTTGTCCTAGGGTGGCGCTATGTTGTCTCAAAGTTGGGTACCTCGCCCCTGCAAATTATTTTGAATTTTAAAGATTATACATGGTTTTAAAAGTTTAGTTAATACCTATGAAACGATGGTTTAATCTCTAAATTATATTTTAAAATAAGCGAATTATAAACATTTTAAAATTAAAATTTTTGATTTTTCGCTACCCTAGTCCAGTTTATTCTAAATATTTTAAACAATTTTCAGCAAATTTAATTTCTTTCCATAGTTAGTGAGCAACATTTTACATATTTTGGAAAAATTTCAAGATTATATATCTTTTGAGTTAAACGACGATTTGCAATTTAAAAATAATTGAAAATTATTGAATTTTTGTGTATTTTAGCATAAAAATGGCCGTCAATAATTTTTTTTAATAGAAAAAAAATTTCTTAAGGAACATATAAAAATTTATACTTTTGTTTAAGCTAACTACATGTGCGTAAGCTTAAACTAAATTTCCTGTAAAATTTATCATTCTTGTAGAAGATGGAGGATCTATTTTACATCGAAATTTTGAATTTAGCTTATATGTATATTCTAAAATCCCAAAGCTGGGATCAGAAAAAGAATACTGCCGTAATAAAGCTATATATACTACCAACAATTTCTGAAAGTATTTCATGACCATATGTGGACTTTATGGTCAAAAGACTAAAAAATTATAATTTGGCGATTTTTGGCATTTATTTTGGGAATTGTGGGCTTTTTTTACCTTATTGTTGCAGATTTTTTTGCAATTTAATTTTTGCTGACTAATTACATATCCACAGAAAATTTTATTTGAATCGGTTAGCTAATAGACATTTTATTGCCTATTCATTGTTTTTACTTTCCTCCTAGCCTAGCCCTCTACAAATGGCTGAATTATTTCCAAAATATTTTGATTCTGCCCCACTGTTTAGTGGTGTCGTAAAAACTTCAGTTAGCAGCCACTCTTTCAGAGGAAATTGAATCTAAGTTTTGATAATATTTTATTAATATTTCTACTAGTAAATCCTTTTTTCGTATGGATTAGATTTATGTTGTCAATGCAAAACTTGTAAAGCAAAAAATAATAATTTTTGGCGTTAAGAATTAAATTTATATCCAATTAGCACAGACGTATGGAATGAAATTACACCCAATTCTGTTTTTACACGGTCTTTTTACACGATTTTATTCCATTTAGCACGATTCAAAATCTTTTGAGCTTAGTTAGATTTTATTTGTAAAATTTAAGTTTTGCGAAATATTTTTATATCAAAAATTTAGAGCAATTCTTTTTTGTGCAAACAAGCATTTTTATTGGTTAGAGCAATTGAAATGTGTTAATATTTTGTGAACTATCAATGGATCTCGACAAGAAGACGACGAAAACGAACGTAAAGCCATTTCTTTAGAAAACAAAATTGAAATTTTAGATCGCCTTCGAAATGGAGAAGGCTCAACGTTTCTTAGCAAAATGTTCGGTTTAGACGAAGCTACAGTAAGAACTATAAAAAAATTAAAATTCAATTAGGCAATCGTTGATTTCTGAAACGAAACTATCTGTTAAGTCTTCATCATACACTAAAGATACAAATAAACGGTGCAAATACACATTACCTATATGATTTAGTAAAATGAACATGATTTCTTGTTCTTAAAAAAATTGTCGTTCTTCATTAATTTTAACAGGTTTTTAGAGATAAGGAACCAATCACCTATTTTTGTTTATGATCAATGTCTTTTTTTACACGGATTTTTCTGGAACCAATCTACCGTGTAAAAACAGAATTAGGTGTACAATACTTTTTATTCGATATCGAATGCCATGATACCAAAATGAAAAATTACGAGAGATATATCGAATGCGTTGATTAGACCCAAGTAAACAAGGTTGTGTTCGAGTATGCTCTTGAGCTTATGAGTACACCCATTAGATGAGCTTGCTAATGCAACTGTTTAATTTATAAGTTTTTTTTTTAATAATTTTAGGTTTTTAAGCATCACACTACTTACATTTTGGTTTCCTTTCCCAAATACCAAATCCCAAATACTGGAAGGGATAAAACTATAGCCGGCTTTGATTCCCTTTCAAACTCCATATCGAACATCCTTGATAGTTGCCCGAATAGTGAAATCGTTGTTGCTGGTGATTTCAATGTTCACAACTCATCTTGGATTGGCCATTCGAGCCATACAACACCAGAAGGCCAATATGTTGAGTTATTTGCCGCGCACAACCATCTTGCTTAACTAGTGAATGAGCCAACGCCTATTAAATCTGTTGAAGGGCACCAAAACAACACTCTCGAACACCCTCAAAAGTATGAAGTGAGCATTAATGCACCTCTCGGTAATTCGGATCATTGTACCATCTCCGCCTCCTTTTCTCTCTCTGAACTTCTTAACGCCTCAAGAACAGCCACTAGACGTTTATATATATATATATATATATATATATATATATATATATATATATATATATATATATATATATATATATATATATATATGAAAAGGCTCGTTGGGCTGAGCTCAACGAATTTTTTACTTTACTTTCTACTTTCTAGACAGCAATGTCGATGCCAGGGCGAAAATGATTGAGAACATTATATTGCTTGGCATGAAATTATTCATTCCATTAAAGCAATACCGATTAAAACCATACCGAAGTCCTGGTTTAATCAGAATTGCAAGAACGCAATCAGATCAAGAGGGGAAGCATTCAGTACCTGGCGTAGTAACACCAATGCAGATACTGATTTGCTGCGCAAAAGAGCGAGATCCTCGTGTGCCATAGTACTAAGGCGTGAAAAAGCTCTATACGAGGAGCGTCTTCGTGCTAAAGTTCTTGCTGCTCTTCAGGGCAGTAAGAGTTTTTGGTCATTTGTTAAAAAAGTAAAGGATAATGCTATTTCCTCAATTCCGACTCTTTTAAAGGATGACCAAATATTATCTGATCCGGCTGATAAATCTAACCTTATGGCCGAAATATTTGCAAGTAGTTCTTACTTGCCGGAAAGCAGTCAACCACCGCCCTTTTTCGACAGAGTATCAGTAACTATGCCAAAGATATTCTTTCGAGCGCGTGTGGTTAAAAGGTTCCTAGCAAATCTCAGCATTAACAATTCTCCTGGGCCGGATGGAATTCCAGCACTGGTCTTGAAGCAGTGCTTTTCAACGCTAGCGCTTCCATTAGCAACCCTTTTCAGCACTTTGTATCATGCTTGCAAATTTCCAATGTGTTGGAAGGTTGCTAATGTAACGCCAATCCCCAAAATGGGTGATGCCAACAACCCTGATAATTACCGCCCAATTGAAATCTGTTCTGCGCTTTCTAAAGTAATGGAAAGTATGATAAACTTTCATCTTGCGAGGTATTTGGAGTCCAATAATTTGCTAAGCGACCGCCAGTATGGTTTCCGTAGGGGTCGCTTTACAGGTGACTTACTAGCTTTTCTTTCAGAAAAATGGTGTTATTCCATACACCACTTCGGCGAAAGTAAGGTGGTGGCTCTAGATATCTCTAAGGCATTTGATAGAGTGTGTCATGATGCAATTCTGTCAAAACTTATTACTTTTGGTGTCGGTGTCGGTGACAACTTTTCTCGATTTATATCGAGCTTTCTAAGGGATCGCACTATACGAGTTGTTATAGATGGGATTTCATCAAATGAGTTCAAGATTAATTCAGGGATACTGCAAGGCTCCGTTCTTTCTATTTCTTCTTTTTTTTAAAGGCTTTCTTAGTCAAACTTCTAACCCTATCTACTCTTTTGCAGATGATAGCAGCATTTGTCATTCATACTCATTCAATAATAGGCCGAACCAGTTGGAGATTGGAGTCAAGAGACAAAACATGAATAATACGCTCAATCATTATCTTGCCCCAATTTCTGAATGGGGTCGCGTGAATAGAGTAGAATTTAATGCCCGTAAGACTCAATGTTGTATGCTTACGCATAAACGTGCGTTTGAAAATGTCGCTTCAACTTGGCATGAAAATCCAGTGCGATGTCCGATGGACTAAACACATTTTTCATGTCTCGAAAGAAGCTTTCAAGTGCCTCGGTTTATTAAAACGGTGTAAGAGATACTTCACTCCATCTAATCTTCTTACTATTTATATCACCTATATCCGGCCTAAAATGGAATGCAACTCTCATGTATGGGCCGGCGCCCCAAAGTCTATTTTGGAGCTACTCGACCGCGTGCAGAGGAGGGCGAAGAAGCTCATCGGTGATAGTAGGGTATCCAGCTCTATTGACCGAACGGTTCGTATGTGGAATAAACTCCCTGCGGATGTCTTTCCTATCAACTTCAATATAAAAAAGTTCATATCAAATGTCCGCAAACACTACTCCATCTATCCTCCTTCCCATAACCAAATTTCCTAGTTCTGGCACAATGCATTGCATGAGTAGGGATCATCCCCTGAGTGCTGGTCCAATAAAAAAAAAGATGAAAAATAAAAAAAATATTTTCCTACTCCTATTACTGTTTTACGTTTTATTTTTTTTTTTTTAATTTAAAAAATAATTTAAGTGATAAAATATTCATAATGTGGACCTTTCTCAACGATACTTTTAGATTTAATAACATTTCAGTATTCAAATAACAGCCGTTATTAAAAAAAATTCCTCTAGCTTTTTATTGCTTTGAAAATATTTAAATTTGAACCAATTCACCTTTTGTATTTATTGTTTAAAACAATAATGTGTTGTATTAGTTAAAGCTAAACTATTGGAAATAAAACTGCAACAAACTATAAAAAAGAGAAATAAATATTGTTACATTGGCCTTAATAACACTAGTTTTTGTCTGTGACTGCAAAATGCGACAGGTTTTAATTGTCATCACACTGAGGGCACACTTTACACATTTGTATAGAGTTTGACAGTGACAGTCAAAACAATTTGGTGTCAAAACTAAGTTTTTTCCTTTCATTTATGCTTTCAGGCAGGGATGGTAAACAAAATTTAAAAATTTTGGCAGCTTGTTCCTTAATGGCCGATAGTTTGGTCGGATTCCTGATCAGTATGGAGAGGAATGCATATGAGCACACTACAGCGATATAGTATCGTTCGATAAAAAGTATTATGGGTTTCCTGATTGGATTCAAACTAACCCCTCGGCCAACCGGACTAAACTATCGGCCTATAAAAAGTCTGCAGGGGCCCTTAAAGTAATTTTATTTTATGTACGGGTACAATCTACCAATAATTAATAATATCTTTCTTGGTAAATTTAATTTAATTTCATTTATTTATTTATGTTGGAGGAAATAATAGATACGTTTTTTGTATTTATAATCCCAATCACAAAAAAATTTATTAAGAAGTGGTTTTTTAGCTTTTCTTGTATTCCACTTCCGAATATTTCTTCGTTTTATTGTGGTATGAAACTTTTTAAACAAAATATTATTTAGGTATTAAAATATTTCAACCAATAGCGTAGCAGTAGAATAAAGATAGTCTCTAACTCCTAAGCAATGGCTATGAGATTAGGCCCTGCCAGTTTTCACCCTGGGGTAAGACCACCGTCAGTAAAGGGCAACACGTCAGGTATTGACGATAGTCTGTATCGTGTTAAAAGTAGAACCGGTCTCTATAACTTAGAACCATTCACAGACTAGTCAGTTCTCAGGTAAGTAAAAATCCTGTGGATCAGTACTTTCAGATACCTGAATCTCATGGGAACAAATGTGAGCTCATACAGAGACAAAATTTTTTTTTTAACCTGCGTATGTTGCAGAAATCGATTTTAAATTTCCCTATTGTATCAACGCAAAAAATTCAAATCACTTTTCTATTTTAAAATACCAATGCCAATGTAACAACTATTGTTTTGTGACTGCTGAGTGACCAGTGTTATACATACCTTCAACATTTAACAGTTCAACAGCAGTCAATACAAAGGAACCAGTATAATAAAACTAAGATACTAGGAAGTAAAGGATGGACAAAGGTACTATAATTACACTGAAAAAAACCATAAAATCCGTAATCTGGTCACTTCTTATGGTAACGACCCGATGTGCAAAACTGAGTTATTTTGACTGGTATTATATACAATCTATTTGCAAATCACACTTATCTGTAAGTATGGATATAGAACCAAAAGAAATCGAAGAGTTTAGTGGAGTACCAATCCCAGTCTGCAAGTCACCGAATAGGGATAACATCTTTCACATAGCTTCATTCAAGGCTGGACTGGCCCAGACTACATAATATACGTATCAGGTTGAGTATTACAAAACAATGCAAAATTGACAAGTGCGTCAGAAAATTATGATTACTAGCCAACGACTTTTGCAGAAGTAGTTATGACGAGTAAGAGAAAACATTTCTGAATCTACTATTTTTAAACTGTTTCTCATTAAAAAATGAAATAAATAAAAATTTTTTTGAAATTTTTCATTGTTATCTCGCTTATTATATTTCGCTTTGTGAATATTTCATTGATTTATTTATCCCACGGAATTTACCAAAAAGTCTTACCATACTGCAAGATTGTGTAAAATAGTTATTTACGAATGCTTGCATTTTTTAAAAATGCAGCTAAAAACGCCATTTCATTCCACGGAGAGCGTTCATAGCCAAGATCACGGACTTTTTATGACATCAAATGGAATACATGAACTCGTATACCTTGTCCATCAAACAATCGATCTTTTTTTTTCTCATATTATTTATTTATTGTATCTTTAAATTGTATGAACTAACAATAAGTGCTCAAATTTTAAAAGTTAAAGTAAAAAGTTAAAGCAAAAAAATAATAAATAAATGATCGATAAAATGATCGATCTTTTTGGCATAAAATTTTTGTAATCGTGTTTGATTACCTGCGGGTTGGCGTTGTCAATTGGAATTTAATAATATTTTGTGAGAAAGTACTTTAGTATTCATATTCCAATAAAGTATACATTTTTTCCACAAACATATTTTATTTCCAACAGAAAGTGGAAAAAAGCATTGAAATAGGTATGAAGTTATTTTAGCAAGGATGAGACCCTTTTTAAGGTAAATACATAAACCATACCTGGAGCACTAACCGATATGCATAGTTTAAGCTATTGTTTATGTATTTACTAATTTTAGTAGGGATGAGAACCTTAGTAAAGTAAATAATGAAGCACTAAAAAGTAAGAGTTTTTGGTGTGATTGCTTTCAAAGCAAAATCGAAAAAAATATTGCAAGGACGCTGACGAGGTATCGGACACAGCTAGTATGTAAGTAAATAAAATGACACGAAGTATAGGGAAAAAAGATATATCTACATAGGTACCTATATGTATATATATATATATATATATATATATATATATATATATATATATATATATGTATGTATGTAAATCATTTAAAATGTTTTGCGAAGAAAAAAAGTTGCACTCTATTTAACCTTTTCAAAATTTCTTGATTTGAGATTTTAAAAGTTGTAGAAAATCCATTTTTTGAGGTTATGAAGGCCTTTTCAATAATGTTACAATATTCTATCATCTGAGATTTTAAAAGTTGTAGAAAACCCATTTTTGGGACTTAAGAGGTAAGATGCCTCATCAAGCATCAGGCCTTTTCAAAAATGTTCTAATATTCTATCATTTGCTTACAACATCTTGTATTAAAGATGTGTGTTGGGTTCGCATGTGTTTTTCACACAAATACATTATAATATTGGCTGACATCTAAGAAACCGTTAAAATGTTTGTGCTATGGTAACACCTAGCGAGTAAACTTTTACACTCAATATTCTCTTTAATTTATCAAATAACTTTAATTGTGTAAATAAAGCTCAAGAGATTTGGAATTCGCTCAACTCAAAAATATATTCACTCGAAATGAGAAACAAATAAATGTAAATAAAAAATAACACAATCTCCCATACATTAACGCCAGGAAACACCCTTTTAAAAAACACCGATACAGACACCAGCTACAGATAAGAAACAAAAAAAACTACTGAAAATTCAAACAAGTCACTTAAAGCTTTTAAATGTCTACCATTTGGCAAAGCGAAAAAAGGTACAGTTAAAACAACAAAATCACACACAACCCAGAAGAAAATAAAAAATATTTTGCAACTAAAAACAAGAAGAGAATTGGATCAGAGAAACTTTTTTCGGAGACCCCCAAGAGCAAGGCATGTTTAATATGCCTTGCCCAAGAGTTTTCAATAAGTAATAAGCTATTCAAGTACACAGCGAGAGAGGGAGAGAGATTTTGTTTTGCCGGTATAAAAAATGCCGAAAATAGTGAATACAAATAGAAGGAGAGTAACAAAACATAATAATAAAAGCAAACAGAACGATGAAAACAAAGATTGTAGATTTCGTTGTTGTAGTTGTATTAACAAATACAAGCTTATACCTATCTGCGCCAATTTGTATCTACAGAAATACACATTGTTATTTATTCTTTTGGTTTATTTATTTTTACGTTTCGTTTGTTGATTTCCCGAAAAGGCAACGTGTGTTAGGAGCTTAGAGCAAATTCAGCAATTGTTTTTGTTGTGGTGGGGGGGGGGGGGGGCAAATTGGGGCTGAGTATGTTTATTTGTATATTTTTTTGTGGTAGGGTATAACCAAAGATATCCATACATATGTACATATTTGTATATAGGTATGTACATATTGATATATGAGTAGGTATATATATACATACATATATATAAATATATGTATGTATATTTGTATACATGGGTACATGCGTATGTTCATACAATAAAGAGTGTAGTTTTATATACACAAGTATGTACCTAAATATGTATGTATGCATGTGTTTAATTTAGATGTATAATATTACATACATACACACATGCATATGTATGTATGTTATATTATAGAATATGCCGCATAATGCTGATTGTGTATATTAATACAAGGCGTTGAATGCAAAATAAGTTTGCTTAACATACATATGTACATACATACGTATACATATGTATTTTGTCTGCCGTCTGCTGAATATATTTATATGTATTTTTAATATACATGTGGCACATAAATACATACGTAGTATATAACAACAACAAAATGTGTAAAAATGAGATAACATGGTAAGGAATCAGCATAAATTTTTGGCGCCAACAAGAGTAAAGTAGGTATAAGGTTTTTTTTTTAAATTTAAGCATAACCGTGAACCATTGATTTATTTTTTTCCTTAGTTAATTAAAATTACAAACATTTAGAATAATTTTTTTTTTCGTTTGAAGTAATTTATTAAATTTGATTATTTATGTACGTATGTATTTCTAAAATGTTACAATGCACTTACAAATTATAGATATATTAGCTTATTTTATCAAGCATAGGAACAAACACCTAAACCAGCTGTGCCAGCCACTTCGTCAGGGTCCTTACAATATTTTCGATTTTACTTTAAAATTTTAGTTCTTGCTTTTATACCTAGTGCTTCAGATTTAGTTTGTATGTTTAGTTTATATAAAGGTACCCATCCCTGGATAATTACTCAGGAACATAGGACTTATACCTATAAAATATTATAATTTATATAAAAGTCTAAAATTATTGCAGAGTTCTGTAAATAGTTTTTAAAATTTCCCGCTGACGGTTAAGAGCATCCTTTATATGAACTGAGATAATAAGGAACCTACCTTCTCACAAAATTTGATTAAAATTCATCCAGTAGTTTTTACGTGATCCGAACACAGACAAAAATTCCATTTCCATTTATTTCTGGTGCAGAAATAAATGTTCAAAAATCTTTCTTTTTTATTTATTGAATTTTCATCAATAAGAAAATAAAAAATACTTGGTAAAATAAAGGAAAATTAAATCAAATTTACATTAACTTCATTTTTGTATGTAAATTTAAATGTTTTACTGCTGTTTTAACTAAACTTTTGTTAATTTAATAGAATTTTATTAATATTACCTACGAAATTTATAAAGTGGGTATAATTTAGCTTGCAAAATTTTTTACAGATTCCGGAACCGATGAAAGCTTCTAAATATAAAAACTTCTTACGAATTCAATAAATAAAGTTTCAGTCCTGGCACATTGCGGAATTTTTAGATATTATTAGATCCAAGATTTTCCAACTGCCAAAGCAACATTTGTTATCTGGAGAACTTAAGCAAAACTGCATTATAATTGACAATTTCACTAAAGGTTCCACCGTGCAATACGCATATGATGTACACTGAAAGTAAGTTTGGGTACTCCCATACAATATTAACATTTAATCTCAGTATCCTAATGTTTTCGGTTGTAGAATTATCATGCACAACAACAAAAAAGAAAAACAAGAGCAGGAGATGAAAACTTCTATTGGAAAGTAAATAAATTTAAAGCTGGAGAAAAAAGCTTTTTTTGGCAAGGAATCCAAAAAATGGCATCAATGTTAATAGTTTTTTATGTATCCATTTGTAAAGTCATGAAAGTTGAGCTGTGTTGCTCTGCGTCTGCTTTTCTTTAGTTTGTTTGTTTGTTGTGAGTTAGGGCAGGGCTATTGGATCACAAAAGCCAGTTGGCAAGTAGGGTATGAAGAACGCGTGCATTTTTAATGTTTACAACCACAGTGAAACAAATAAATGCTTTATGTTGAGGCTGATGACGTTCATGCTCATCTTCATGTCAGTGTAATTTGTTGCTTTAGTGTGACCAACTATTAAGTGAGAACTTGAGGAAACCGAATTTATTTCTAATTAAATTAGAACAATTTTAAGGGAAATATATTCTATATTAGATTATTTTAGATACTATACGTTTTATTATAATATTTTCAAATATAGTTTAATAAAAAAATGATAAGTATAAGATAAATATATAATATATAAGATAAATATATAAAGATTAGGAATAGATTAGCAAACAAGAAATGTTGGATATATATACTATATACATGTACACGGCTGAAGCTCGGGGATCGAATATTAGGGCTACGTCAAAACCCTAAATGTCTAAGTTTAGGAGTTTAGAAGTTTAGGTGATTCCAAACCATAGTTCAGGGAAACATTTTTTAGGCTAAATCATGCTAATTAAGGCCACTTTTTGGGCTCGAGTTCAGAGATTAAGTAAACTATAATTATTATCCTAGAAGCCATGTCTCATTCAGACTTGCTGTGATTTCGAAATTATGAATTGTATTCTTTGGCTCAAAATAATTTCTTTGCTAATAACATTAAATAAGCGCAATTTGTTCTTATTTTATAGAAAGCATCGTCTTGTTTTGCCAATTTTTGTTGTTCAGTATGGTAATACCACAAAAAATTTGCACGTTCATAAAACGTAACTGTTGAGCTCAACTGCTACGAAATTATTGGCAACTATTGAGCTAAACAGTAAAAAAAACATCGAAATAAATCTATAGTTTCTTACCAGCTAACGCGATTAAATTAAAAATTTACAAAAATCAATTTTTAAAAAATTTAATTTATTTTCAAAAATTTTTTAAAAATTTATCATTACAAAAATAAATTATTTATTTAAAAATTAAAAAAATCAAGTAATATAATCTCTAGTTGTCAGATTTCGTCAGACTAACTTTCTAGGATATTTGCGTTATTTTTAATAAATACAACATCCTTGTCTGCATGATAAAATCTGTAACAAAATCTTTATTTGACTGCTGCTTCGTATTTAGTGAATATATAATATTAGTTGTGTCTTCCAGATTTTTAATAGGTAACATTACTTAGTTCAAATACTGCCTATTTGCTTTTTGCATAGTCTTGAACGAATACTTTGCATATCTTAATGCACTTTTTCTTTGAATTTATAAGCAACAGGATAATGTAAATGTGCAATAAAATTTGTAATGCAATTACGATTTAAACTCGATTAAGCGATCAATCTTTATTACGATTATAATCGATTCACAACACTTTCACCTATGTATCCCAAAGCGTAAGGGTTACATAAGTTGAATTATTTAATTTATTTTTCATTGGCATTATTGGATCTAATTACAGTTACAACATTTTTAATTACCATATAATACTGTTACTGATAATGCTTTGAAATTATTTAATTTAATTGGTTAATGCTGATTTTGTGTTTACAAATAATTTCTAATGATAGTGTGGCAACAATAGTAATGGAAACAATTCACTAGCATTATTTATAAAGTAATGCTAATGAAATATGTTCATATGTAGGTGGGTTAGTTAAAACAGTGCATTACTTTCGTGTATGATTTGTACCAATCTTGTCTATTGTTGGTTTCATTATGTACGGTCAATATTTTATACATTCGGTTGTATCTAGTAAAAGTACGATAATAACGACGAGTGATTACAACTACAACATCAAAGACCTTTTAAACCACTATAAAAGTGACGATGGATGTGACACTCTGCTACATTAAATATAGAAAGTTTTCATACAAAGTGGTAAAACTAAAAACGCTTCCATACTAACTACTCGTACTACGACAATTATTTTTTTTTTCTTTAAGTTCAATTTTACGTGCCTGTGCATGTGTCTGAAACAATTTGGAGTACAGAAAAGTTGTAGAAAATACTAAATAGTAGTAGTAGTAGTATGTAGTAAAGCTCTTCTTCATTGTTGCTTTTATTTGTGATTGTTGCTAAGGAATTTTTTTCTTTTTTTATTCTATTATTTTGCTGTAGGTATTACATGGGTGTGTGTATGAGAAATATAGTATTTTTCCTTCTTTAATGAGGGTTGAAACACGAGCGCGAGACTTCACGTGAGGATATGACACAGCCAGATAAACAGTATAAGTTTTTTATGTCCGAAATTTCTTTAATTCAGTTTTTATATGTAAAAGTTGTTGGGATCTCCGTATCCATGTGCATTATTGTTTTTTTTTTTTGTATTCTTGCCAAAAGTTTTTGTGTAGAAATGGACTTTTTTTATTAATTTTCTTATCAGAAAAATAATTTTTATTAGGAGAGAAAGAGAGATAGAGAGAAAAAGAGCAATAGCACAAGCAAGAGAGAGAGCAGCAGTATCCCGCTAGTAAATTGTTGTTATGTGAAGGATGGATGTTACATAAAACTTGTTCGGCGAATAATCAGTTTTTTACGTTGTCCTTAAAGTTCTTAAAAAGGAACACGTGTTTGCTAACGTTTTAAGGGAAAAGGATGTTTTAAGGTATTGTTTTATATAGAATTTTGTCATCATAATTTAGTTTACCACAAAAGATTTTTTATTAGTTTTGAAATTTATTAACATATTTTTGTTACTTATGATTTAAGAAAAATGACGTAAAATTTATTTAGCTTTGTCATGTCACAAACAATATGACTAACTAAAATTGCAGTGTCATAAAATAATCTGCTGTATTTTAAACAGATTAAGTGGAAAACAAGGCAAAACAAAAATTTTGTTTACATCATCAATAAACATTTTAAAATTTTCGTTGGAAAGAATAAATGGAAAAACACAGGATTTTAGTGATTGTGTGACATGTCAATAATGTTAAATGACTAGAAAGGGTGGAGTATACAATAAACATACTTTCTGTCATAAGAACAATAAAAGAGCAAAATATTTAAATTTAGCTATTTGATGACTAGCGGTTTATAGTGGTTTAATAGAGGGGTCAAATTATAAACAGGGTTAAAGAATATAACTTCAATATAAAAAAATTACATAAATCATTGATACGGCTATAAAAAGAACTCTGTTTCTTTAAACTATTTTCAGTACAGCAAATTACACTTGTTTTCAATAAATCTTTATTAAAAAGGTATATTATTTTCCATAACCTGTTAAATTAAATAAGTAAAAAATAAGTAAGAAAGTGTTACGTCACTTTTTTATAATTTCTCGACCAGAAGTCGACAGCTGTTTGGTTATAATTTAAGTATTTTAAGTTAAAAAAACTGGATACCAAAATGTGCAGTCTGTGCCTAGGAGAGGCTGAGGTGGTAGCGCATATTGTGTCTGAATGTCCAGCGTTGGCTAGCATTTCGATGCTATATGAGAAATGATAGCAATTACAAGAGACGCCATGATGAGAATGAAGATTGGCTAGTGTTAGCTCTAATGAAAGTAAGCTACACCTAAATTACTAATCAGATTTCTGAAATCGTCAAGGACCGAAGCGTTTCAAATGGACCCATAAAATTTGTGGTCTGCTACGATATCCCACCTATTTTCAAATAATACCTTATATGTAGCTTTGAGCGGATGGATATGTTTTCTGCATTACTGCTAGAAATTTTATGAATTCCAATTATGTTAAAAACAATCAGAACATGGACAACAGGACACATGACAATTACGACGCACACATAACAATTATGAGAGACTCTGTGATGAGGCCTAAGTTCGAGAAAAAAGGTTAGTTACAACACGAGACTTGACCATGCACAGTGGTTTTAAAACCATTTATTTTGGACATAATTCGGTATCTCATGCAGTTTACACTTAAATTTTAAAAATCTTATCATTTGAGTTAAAACTAAACTTTTTATGACATTTCCAAAAATTTATATACCCGAGGTACCCAAATTTAAGGTCTTCCCCAGAAGCCCCTCTTTACCCTACGGGGCCGACCGTTCGCAGATCTACTTAGAAACACCTCAGCTTTGCATCTGTGAAATTTCATTAAGATGTCTTCAGTGGTTCATGAGATACCGAATTATGTCCAAAATAAATCGTTTACAAACCACTGTGTGAAAGTAGTCGTAAATCGAAAAGGAGCCCCATAAGTTAGTGTAATAATTAGTAATAATTTTTTTTTTTGCATAAAATGTTAACAAGATTTGTTCAGCGATTCCTCTGGTAGTCAAATCGAACCAATACTGTCCGTGTATTTTTCGATAAATTTTGTTGTGTTGCACTGTGTCATGTATGTCGTCAACGACAAGCAGTGAGGTCGACGGCGTAAAAATAATATTGGAGAAGTAGCAAACGATTACTATCGACGGTTACTTGGTTTTATGAAATATCACCATTGTCGTCAATTAAAGCAGCAACTATTTTCATGTGTTGCGTTTTGTTATAGAAAAGATCGACTAACAAGGCCTTTTTAACTCTTAGATACTATTAAGTATGTAAAGTATCAAAAGTTTCAGCTGTTACTCAATCAGTGACAAACAGCTCTTTCTAATAAGTTATTTCTTAGTCGTGATCTGCCTTCCCTTGATGATTAGAATTCACATGGGAAAAATGAAAGAGAAAAGAATACGCAAAGTCGTGGAAATGTAATTTTCCCGATGCGCTATCCTATTGTATAGTTCATGATTCAATAAAAATAAAAGATTAAATTTAAGGAAAAACAACTGTCTTTCAATTCAAATCTTCGACAACAACTTTATCAATTTTAGGCCAAATTAATTCGGTATCACCTGAATCTCCTACCGATTTTTGCCATTATCACGCTCGTTTAGCTTTCAACTTTAAAATAAAAAATAAAATTCTCTACTTCAGATGTTTTAAACTATGTAACTGTGCAATTGAAAGCATTATATTGCAAACAAAATATTTATTATCATTTTTGTCAAATGACATTTATTAACAGTTTACTTTAGCACAATATTTTTAAATTAATATTTTACAATGTTTGTTTATTTTTGGTATTTATTTTAGTTTTGTTTGTGTGCCTGCCTAATTTCCGTATGATAAAAAATACAATTCATTGCATTTTATTACTTATTTCATCACAAAGTAATTTTAAACGCCCTCATATTGCCTTAATTATAATTCTAATAATAAATTTCCAAAAAAATGTTACGATTATCTTTATTAAAATCTTAATTGGTTAAAAATTATAAAAAACCATAAAAAAAACATACGAGGGTTGTAAGAAAGGTAAAACAAAACAAGAATAAAACATAACCAATCTTTTCACACAAAAAATAGTAATAAAAATATATTTCATGAATTTCTATGTTACAAATCACGTTAAAGAATTTAGGAAAACATGTGTGTTTTTAATTCAACCTTTTCGACATGGATTTTTCTGTTTAGTAAGCTTCTTTACATTTCTTAAGTCCTCTGCAAAGTAGGAAAACAAGCTCTTGGTTCGGACCAGACATTCGCTTTTGACTCAAATATTTTTCTACTAAGAGATTTTTTCAAATTTGGAGATAGGAATGGATGGGATGAGATGGATAGAATTGGATGCGAACATCATGATGGAAGAAAATTTGTTTTGCATGAATTCCTCGCTTATATGGCGCAATAACAATAAGTAATCTTTTTTATTTCCTGGTTTGTCTTATTCGAACAAGTCACACAAAACTAAAAACCGTCGTAACTATGACTTTACAAGTAGATTTTACTGTCGTTGCTTTCTTCGGGGCGAATCCAGCTGATAATATGTATTGCTCTGACAAAGAAATTCATTACTACCGCAATGGAAAAGCCCTAAACAAGCTACTGAATCTGTAACGCTATTGGCAAACACGGACCCGATCTTTTCCGATATAATCTATTGAATTTATTTTCGGTGTAGACCAGTAAATCAACAGTTCTGTAACGGTAAAAAATTTTATCAACTGCTAAAGATTTATCAAGAGTTAAATTGGTTTATTTCGGCAGTTATCTATAGTAACCAAAGGCGGCTCACATCCATAGATAGCTTTTTCATACCCAAGTTTTTATGGCGAATGTACGAACACTATAGCGTACATTTTATCAATAATTGCAACTGCCTCAACTGATCATTCGGAACGACGAGAATAATATATGGCCTTGTATATTTACCCATTTATTGATAATCTCAAATGATGGGGGAAATGAGCCATTGCCTTTGATTAAATTTTAGTAATATTCGTTTACATTTCTGAAAAATTACTAAAGTTACGAAGGAACATTTGATAACTTCATGGACTTTTGGATAAAATATTTTTTTTTATTAATTCAAATATTTTTTCGACAAAAGATCTTTTTATTTCTAAACAAACCCTCGTTTGAGGTCGATACAACTAGTCCAGTATTATTAACCTTCCGAGTAATGAATTTGATCAAGGCCCCTTAAATACGCAATTGTTTCAATGATGACTTCTTCGTTTGACTCAAAAGACTTAACATCCAGCCATTTCTTCTTGTTCTTATCGAATAATTCTTGAGTAACGCGCTGCTTTAAGCGATCTGAACATTTGGCATCATTTGTGCTGGTACGAGCGCAATGAAACTCAGAGTGCAGAGTCCTACCAATATTTATCAAGGCTTCTCTTTGCTCTCAGTTATGTTTTTTTAAGTACAAAGTAACGTTTAATCAACTTTTTTTACATATCTATTAAAAAAGGTTCTGCTTCCAATAGCTGTACAAACAGACGAAAATTGCTAAAAATTTTACAGTTGTGCGGTAATTCATAAAAGTTAATAGGAGCAGTGTTGCATTCAAAGGTATTATAGCTAAAAATCAAAATGGTAGAATTTCCGCCAAATTTAAAACTTATGAAATTTTTCTGAAACAACTTTGGAATGCCATATTGATTATCCTCTTATATTTCGACTACCGATTTTGAGCAAATTGTTTATCATTTTAATATTGGAACAGAGTTAAATATTTATCCATGTATAAAGTTCCTTACCTAGAGAGAACGGACACAAAACTAGAGTCAGGCTTGGTTCTACCTCAAACACTTTGTATTAAAAGCACCTGTCAGTTTTATGTGGCATTGTCATAGGACACTATATTTGATGCCATTGTCAATCGACACTATATAGATACTTCGTTACACGGTTTAGATATAACCTTATTGAGCTTGATCCTTGCCAGATAATAAAATATAAATCTCTGTTATTGCACCAAGAAAACAATTCCAGAAGTAACTTCCATAAACAGTCCTAAATAAACGGGTCACATAATTTAAATAAACTAAAGTTTAAATTTTTTGGTAAATACTTTTTACTTATCATTATTTGAACCATTTTGTATCCTTTTATTTTTTACTAGTCATGGGACGAATACATATTGGACAATCACCACAAGTTTCCCGTAAAGTTGGGATACAAAAGAAGAGTTAATTTCAGTTGGTTGGTTGATTGATTTACGTGGCAGAATATTATCTATTCTGTTTTGAAAAAAAGCACTCAGTTGGTTTAGACAATGGCTAGAACCATCCAGTCCAGTCCAGTATAATAAGGTAATCAACAATGATCCTTGATAACTCAGAAAGATCATGTTTGCTATAAGAAATTTTCTATTCAACAATGGCACGGAAGGACCATTTTATTCTTACCATGTACACGGTAGCAATGACAAAGTCTATTGTAGGGATGTCCCCGCCGTCTAGAGGGTAGAACGATGGCACAATGACCAATTAACATTGTCAGTAGTCATTTACGAATTTACAGGAACGGTTTTCACTATAATGCGACTAGCACAACTGCCTGTTTAATCCAAAAAAAGTCGCTATGTGCAGTTTGACGACAGCTCGTTTGCCTGTAAAACGCATACTAGAAATGATTGACCTACTTAATAGAATTAAAGATCTAGTGTGTGATCTCAGTAACAGAGGAATCGCCAGACTATGAAGAGAATACTGACAGTCCCTCTAAAATTTATATCATATAGAATTCTACATACCATCCCATTAAGCAGAATTTCAGCCTGCAAAACACTTACCTCGTTGGGGTGACGAGATATAAGAGTCGTACATCAAGTTAATCAGAAAAATTAAGAGCCAACGTCGCAGATCATCTTCGATTCATTAGTAGATACCCCAGTGTTGCAGTCATATTTAATGATCAAGATTAATGTCAGTACCTGCCTCGATGGCCTAACCTGACGGTGGTCCTATCACTGGGTGGAATAAAGATGTAGACCAGCACCAACACTACGCGATACGATGGCTGCAAAGCTAATGCTATCGCAATCATGTGTAATACAGTCACAATGAGTAGCAATTTATATATCAATGCAAGCCTATATTATAACCTCTTGCTTAGGGGTTGGCGAGTTATACAACTCCGTGTTGAGAGCGCAAAGCACACTTGATCGACCATGCGCCACATAACTCGATCGATCATACCCCGAAGAGCGGTTCTCTGTGGTGCTACCGGTTCCCGAGATGCCAGTCGTTTGGACACTGGTCAGGCCTAGAAAAGACCCATAATTAAACAGACCTGTTCGTCCAGAATCAGGTTCTAGGAACCCTGGCGTCTGGTGCCTCCATTTTCTCCGAGAGCAGTTTTAAAGCTTTTGGTATTACGGAAATGACAATTAGTACCCCCAGGGGGATGTTGTAGTCATATAGAACACTTCCGGCCAGGCAGGAAGCAATACATACGTAAGCTATCAAAGTTCAAAGAAGATATTACAAATCAGTAGGCAGCCGATCTAAGATATAATTTTAGTTATTAAACAGACAGATTTACAGATGAAGTTGTTGATAATCTCAAATTTTATTTTAATTCCACAAATGGGATAATACGTCTATAACAAAATTTTAGGAATATTGCCATCCCACAAACATTTATGGATTTTAAGTGAAATTGATAAAAATGGTAAATGACTCATTTATTCAATAATTCCCACAGATCTAATATTATTATAACAAATAAAAGAAAACAATCATAAACCATGTGTGTTTTAATGTTACGATTAAAAGCAAATATTAAAATTAAAAATATGAAGTGATTTATAAGAGAAAACAAAATGTGATATTTTTTACTTTAACCAGATTGCAAGTTTTACAACACTAGTCACAATCACACAGTCACAGTCCGGTGTTTGTCACTTCAAATGTTACGCAAAAACATTCACCAAATTACACAAAACACGAGCACTCTTTGTTTTGTGTGGTACCACCACTCACTCACACAAACCATATAAAACGAAATTTTGCCAGTTTGATTTTAGATAAAACAATTCTTGGTCTCTGTTCGTATTGCTTTTCGCTATTTTATAGGCGATTTATAGCTCCCCAGTGGAGTTCCTATTGATAAGAGTTTTTTATATTTTTAACTTATTACAAGAATTGAAAAAAATCAAAAAGATTGAGGGGTGTTACGATTGAAATTGCTGAGGCAACAATAGCGGCTAAGCGACAGACAAAAACAACCATTATGAATGTCACCACTTAAAATTCGTTTGCTTGCATTTTCAATTTAAATATTTTTTGGACTCGAACGCAAAAATGTTTAACGTGTCATATGATCGCCCACACTTAATTGACTAATGTTTAAATATAGTAAAGAACTGTTCATATAAAATTAGAACGCAATGTAATTGAGATTGAAACGCGCTAATGAAAAAAAAAATCGTAAAAAATATCTTTTAGAATTAGCATTTAAATAAAATTGGAAAATAGTGGGGTTTTCAAATTTTTAATAAAATATAAAGAGACCTTACGTATCTAGACGGAGTGCTCACCGTAGAAATCAGTTAGGGTGAAGTGAACTTAAAACGAATAAAAAAAATCCTCATCAACGGTAGAACCGTATTCGCCAAATGATGCATTTTAAAGAGCATCTTTTCGCAAGAATGCGGACCTGGAAAATAGTCGACCATCAGATTTAATGCAAACTTACGTTCACAACATTTGGCTCTACACAGGTAAACTTGTAGTCTTTAATACCGTAGGCTACAGTATACCAAACGTGCTAGACAATAAACCTCCGGAAAGTAATATGTTCAAGAAAACGAAGCTTAAAATAGAAGGGTTATGCAAAAGGTTTAGCGTAAAGGGGTAAACACTATGGAAACTCTGACTCAGTCAAACCGCAGTCGGAGCCTCTAGTAGATTATAGCGACCGGGGCGAATCATGAAGTTTCGTAAGGGGTGCAGAGATTAATTTCTTATTTACTTTCTGATTGATGAAGAAGATTAAAAGGTTTAGTAATAAATAAAGGGATAGAATCCCTGCTTTTGAAAGGCAAAACGACAAAAGCATAATTTTATGTGGCCTCTTGTCTGAACCTGCACTTATACTATGTATTTAAATGTAAAAAAGAGAAAGTTACTTAGGACAAGCTTGAAGGGCATTTATCAGCATTTAGAAAGAAAAGCTTAGGTGGTATATGCTTGGATAAAATAAACATGGACTACGTCGAATATCATAATAAATTAGTCAAGTGCGAGTTAGACTCATACACGTAGGGTTCCGTACTATGTTCAGTATAATTTAAAAATTCCAGTTGTTTATTTCTTTATGTCTTATGGGACACCATTAAATTTTAAAATTAAAGTAATATTCGCGAAAATTGCATCATAATTAGCACACCCTTTAAATTTTAATATGTAATTGATTTTATAGCGGCCATGGTAATACACTTTCTATTAAAATATCAGGAGCCTACCTATTGCGGTTAAAAAAATAAGGTAATATTCGTGAAAAACACTTTACTAATGGACACACTTCAATTTTAAGTATTTGTTATAGCGCCCGAAGTAACACATCTACTGTAAACATTTCAAGAGGGTATCTATTACGGTTTATAAAATCATGTCGCTGTCGGAACACCCTTTAATTTTATTATTCATTATAGTGGCCATGGCAACTTCCTTTCTATAAATATATTAAGAGTCTACTTATTGCGATTAAAAATAAGTCACTATAAGTGAAAAACATGTCACTGTCGAAACACCCTTTAATTTTTAGTAATTGTCATATCGGCCGTGGCAACACATCTTCTGTACAAAATTTCAAGAGTCTACCTGTTACGGTTTAAGAAATAAGGCTTTATACATTCAAATCACGTCACTGGCGGAAAACTCTTTAATTTTTATTATTTGTAATAGTGGACATAGTTATACATCTCCTGTAAAAATTTCAAGATTCCACCTATTCATTCAAAACTTAGGATATATACATGCAAATCACGTCACTATTGGAACACCCTTTAATATTTAAGTTCAATTTTGTATACTTGTTTATAAAACAAACATAGTTTTAATTACAGTCTGCAAATTGTAAGTGGTTTCCTCTTACAGCTCAAAAAAAAGACATAAACGTAAATAACACGTCACTTTTGGAACACCCTACGTTTTAGTATTTGTTGCTATTGTGGCCGCAGACTTTTTCAGACTTGTTTATATAGCGAACTAATTTTAATTTAGTGCTTGCATATTTTTAGTGAATCCTCCTACAGTTCAAGAAATAAGCACATATTCGTGAATAACACCTCTCTATCGGAACACCCTATAAGTTTTAGTATTTGCTAGTATAGCGGTCACAATTATATACTTTCTGTGAAAATTTCAAGCGCCTACCTATTACGGTTCAAAACTTAGGCCTTATACATGCAAATCACACTACTATCGGAACACCCTTTAATTTTTAGGTTTATTTTTTTATACTTGTTTATATAGCGAACTAAGTTTTAATTACTGCTTACATATTTTTAGTGTATGCCTCCAACAGCTCAAGAAATAAACACATATTTGTGAATAACACCTCTCTATCGCAACACCCTATACATGTTAATATTTGTTGCTATAGCGGCCAAAATTATACACCTTCTGTAAAAATTTCAAGATTCTACCTATTATGATTCAAAACTTAGGCCTTATAAGTCAAAATAACACCACTATCGGAACACCCTTTAATTATTATAAAAGCTCTGAAATTTTGCACAGGTTATTTTTGAGACAATTCCAGTTAAAAAAAAAATTAAGAAAATTCGCCCACTTTTACGCCCACCTTCCATACAATCGAAATTTATAAAATGCCGTATTGTCCGTAATACTTTAGGTATAACTTTCAATTTTGGTACACTTGAATGTTATATTTTTACAAACATTATCGGAAAAAAATTTTGAAATTTGGCCCATTTTTGTGGGGTAAACCCCACCACCCATACAACCTCAACATAAAAAGTGCCATATTTTCTAAAATATTTTAGGTACAACCTTCAAATTTGATATTGCTGTAATTTATATCAACTAAAACATGCAAAAATTACAATAACACGCCCACTATTACGCCCACCTCCCATTGAAATGCAATAAAAAAGAACAATTTTTATTTTCATTCTATCAATAATTTTTTAACATCATCATGGTATTCTAATTTTTTTAATTTCATTCTCATTCTAAATGAATTAATATAAGGATCTGATGATATTTGCAAATAGTGCATTACATATTCATTCGTAGAAATACGTGAATATTTACGAGAATGGAATATCCTACAACAATTAAACTAACCACATTAGAAAGTGAGCATAACACAACTTAGATAAGAACAACATTGCACAATCAATTTAAATTAAAAATTATGCAACTATCTAACCCAAAGTCAATGACCTTCAAAAAAATTATCAATCAAATGAATAATGTAAATCAAATAATAATAAACAATAAGTGAATAGTTGTAAACGATTAAAAAAATAAAAATAAAAAGTTATAAACATGCTGTTGCATGCTAACATACGTATAGCGACAAAATGTGCGTGTTGTGTATTTTTTGTAGTTTTTTGTATGTTTAAAGTACTTTTGTAAACTTTTGCTATATGTCCTTAACTTAACTTTGATATAAGTCTGCACCTAGGGCGAGGGGCTGCTCTATATTTCCTAGTCCATTGAAAATGCAAAATGTTCAATTTTTACACCACAAGTCTGTTGTTAAGAAATTTTTTTTGTGTTTTTTTTTAATTTATATTTATTATGTTATATTTATTATTATGTATTTTTTTTTGTTATGTATTTTTTTATTAATAAGCTTTTGAATATTATATATTGAACTAACATATTTCAAGCGCGTTGGCATACCTCAACTTTGACTTGTTCTAGACCAAAAAGTAATGAAATTATGAGGCTGAAATTTCAGAGAATTTTTACTCATATATCTGTTAATATACTGTGAAAATTTTATCCAAATTGGACGACACGCCAAAAAACATTTTTTGCCGCGATTACTATAGAGCTGTCTCACTGTGCGGCATCTCACTTTGTGTGTGATATCACTTGCTGGCATTATAACCAAGACTACAGGGAAGGACATATTGAATGTGCCATAGTGTTAAAGGACATTCTGAGTTTAAATTTTATAAATACTGTTGTCATACCTTTCGGTGAAGACCGTCGTTACTGGCTGTTGTTTTGGTACGTTTGGCGAGCGCTTTCGATGTAAAGACATAATTTTCAAGCCGTGTTTAAAATGGTACTGGAGAGTTAGCATAATCTGCTTTAGTATAAATAGTAATGAGTTTAGGTAATTGTTCATTATGGTGGTGTTTATTTAAATGGTCTTGTACAGGTAGATTGCTTGCTACCTGATATATTTATATGAGGTCAGTTGATAATTTAGTATTTTCGTCTTTTATTGTTAGCTAGGTAAGTGTGTCTGCAGGTGTTTTTTGTTTGGTAGAATGTTTTAGAAGTTTTTTATAAATATATTAATTTTCAAAAAAAAAAAAAAATGGAACGGTGAGAATGAGGATGAACGCTTCAGCCATTTTGTATAACATTTTTCATATGTTCATTTTATGGAACCAAGGCCGTGTTTGTCTACAACTAGATCGCGTGCTTTAATGTATATCACTCAAAACTATATCGTAGATTTTATCGACGATTTCCAAAGATACTATCTTAAGTGGACGTCCTGATCGAGGTTCATCGGATGTAGATGTATTACTATTTTTAAATTCGGTAAGAATTGTGAATGGTTCTTTGCGCTAGTGAAGATTTGGAGTGTATTTCGTCTAACTTGATTTTGATTTTTTTTCCTTTAAAGTAAAAATGTGTTTCGTTATCCCTAAATTCAGTTTTCATTTATTTTCAAAAATAAAAAAAAAAATTGTCTAAAAATTTGGCAGTTGTCTTTAACAGAATCGAATTGTTGATTACTAAATAATATTGTCTTTGATTTAAGGAGTGTTGGCGAATTTAGCAAAAGCATGAAAATTCTGTTTTAATCGTTTAAACTGTTTTAAACTGTTTCCCTTGATATTGTTGCTCTTCAATTAAAGAATTTGTATTATAACATTTTTACCACACTCATTGTAAAAAAGTGCTGGTTAATAAATCAAAAAAACAAATGTACTTTTTGTTATCATTATTTGTCTAAACGGCTGAAGCGACCCTCAATGTCTGCCGAAGGGAAAGTAAATCAGTAATAAAAATGTTTATTGTCTGCATCAAGAGTAAGAAAATTTGTTAATATTTATCAATATTTATGCATCTTTTGCTGCATGTGTACAAGTTTTTATTTATTAGAAATATTATATATTTAGAGAAAGGTCGGGTTATTTTGCTTAAACAGACAAATAGGTGGTAGCTTACTTGGTTGTGTATTATTAATCTCTGTATTAAGTAATATTTCTTGCATCTTCCCAACAAATAAATTTCTGCCTCCACCTAATAAAATTATAAATTTTATTTGTTAATCTGTTTAACTGCCTATTGTCCATGTGTAGCTTTTTTTTATATCATTCTTGTATTTGTTTAATAAATTCTGTAGACTTTTTCTCTCAGCTGGTTAGTTGTTCTTGTCACTATTAAAGTCATGTTGGTTCAGTTATTTGTCATCTTTATTATAATGTTAAAATTATTTTTGCCTTTTAATTCGATATTTTTTGTAAAATTTATATGTTGACATTTATTTGTATTTTATTATAATTAACTATTTATTTATGTCTTTTTTTATCTCACAATTTAAATACGATTCAAAGTAAAATTAAGTTTGTTTGCTGTATTATAAAAATGAATAAGTTATTTAAAAATAATGGTTAAGTGAGGAAGGTTAAGTGAACCAGTCAGAAATGATATTTTTATAAAAGAAGCAGTTTACATAAAATATATATGTTGGGTTTATCAAATTGAGGGCTGATTGCTAATAATGTGTGTTTTTTTTTTGTTCTTCGTTAATATTATACGTCCTGCTCTACTTCATTAAAAGTTTATTACACTGCCAGTTGTTTTCCCTCTGAAACTCACAACAAATTTACAGTTATTTTGGTTGTTCAAACTTGGCCACCAAATTACTAGAAGTGAGAGTGATTTTCTTATATAAAATTTCCAAGTAGATACATAATATATATTAAAAATATAAATAAATAATTTTAAAGAAAAAATAAATAATAATAATAAAGAAATAATAAAGTATACACAGTTCTGGAGGGGATGAACCGAAAGTTATTTGTTTTTGGTGATAGTATTTGTTATGAATTCAAATCTGCATTAAGTTTTGTTATAATGATAGATTTCGAGATATATCGTTATGGCCAAAATGAAGGAGTAGATAGACATATACATATATTGGACCGATTCAAATTTTAACTGGATTCAAAAAGAGTCTCATCTAGCGAAGAAAATATATTGTTCCATTAAAACCATAATACGGGTGCACACGCCTGTAGTCACATGAGTTGTGCTACGCTAATTAACTCCACGCAGCATACTCTACAGGTTAAGCTCCTTGCAACTTTTTGCTAGTAAAAAATTTTGTGAAACGAAGAGGTCATTAACAACAAACAAACGTCTATTTTGAGGGCCTTGAGGAATCTTATTATTAAAACTGGGAAAATTAAAACTAGAAAATGCTGAAATAAATAAATATGAAATAAATATGTTTTATTATATTAGTTTAGACAGGCTAACATTTGCATGGAAAAAATTTGAATTCTCTTTTGTTTTTACATTTGTGTTCAAACGAACGAATATTTTGTCGGAAACATTAAATTATTATTGAACAGTGTTGGGATCTGACAATGTATAAATTGTACCGCTCCATTGATAAAATTGTACCAAATCAGGATAAATTGTACCAAAATTTGGCTCGATATTTAAATTAATAAATCATTATACTAGGGTATGGTACTAGGGTATTTTAAATTATGATAATTAACCTTGATTCCTTAAACTACTGTTGATAATTTATGTACTAACAATTATTTCGCCAAAATACCTATTTTATAAGCAAAAGTATAACATGTTAGCAGCTGGTTGTTCTACCATTACCAGCAGATGCTTCAAACTCCACGAAGTAACCGGATCTTAATCCGATAGATTATGTTGGAGGTATTTGGAATAATAATTAACGAGACATCTCATTACCAAAAAAGTCCTTACGACTTCTCTCTAGAAAGAATAGAAAAAGATATCAGCCAAATACTGTTGGAAACGGATTGAGGCAATGCAAATAATTTTAACGCTGTAGTTCAGCAAACATGAAAGGGTTATCAAACTAAATAATAATAATCATAAACGAAAATCTAGAATGTAGCAAATTAGTTAGTTCTAGACAGGGTTGAAGAACTTCGAAACTGGAAATGTTTGTTATTGTAAGAAAAATATATTGATTAAATAAAAAAAATTATTGCATAAATTTTGTATGAAATTGTACCATACAAGTATGAAGTGTACCACTGATGTGTCGATTGTATCATATTTGATAAAATTGTACCACAAATCCCAACACTGTTATTGAATATTATTTTATTGAAATTTCAAAAAGCAAACGTCAATAAAGCGTGTCGCCAAGTATCGAACACAAAAACGATACTCTGTTTCGCACCACCCCTAATATGCTACCAAACTAAATGTTTGGAGGCATATGTCTAAACTCAGACTTGCCGAAAAAGATGTGTATTTCCATTTAATTTAAAAATATGAAGTTGCATTGCTAAAGACATATTTAGCGATAGATTTCTCTAAGTGTATATTTAGATAATTCGATGCTTGAAGATAATTCGATGTTTTCAAAATTAAGCTTAAAATATATAAAGCGGTTTCACAAATTATAACAAGTTCATAGGTTGTACTTTACAATATTAATTTTAAACTGTGTTTTTACAAAAAAGTTTACATCCATCGAATCTCAAATAACTGCAGAAGAATTACAGATAGATCTAGATATATTTTGTATTTATAAATAAAATTAAAAATCGAACAAAAACATACGCAATAAAATAAATATATGTATTTATGTTTTCTACTTGAATATTTACATATGCATATAATTCAGAAATAACTTTCCGTTCTATAGTATTTTTCCAATTTATTTTTGGGTGCACGTTTTTCCATACATTTGAATACTAGTTGTAATAATCCCTTGAAAATTTAACCACTTTTCTAAACAAATAAAAACATGTGAATATATCTCATGCAGAGCATGTTTATATTTAGGTACTGCACTGAAAAAAACTCTGAGTTACAGAATTAAAAAGAATATTGATTAAACTGTCATACTTTTAACCTATGGACGACAGCGACAGGCTACACAACCACATGGCTACAAATGCTGTTGGCTGCGATTGCCGCCATGTAGCCAGCTACATAATTCTTTTGAAAACGACAGCATGGTTGCACAAATACATATTACAGCGGTACTCCTTTCAAATATTTCACTTCCATAGAAATATTTTAGTTTTGTGAGGTTATTTGCTGTTAAATAAAATATTATAAAATATTCTTTCTAACGATGATTGTATTCATTTCATGGGTTTCACAACACAGGGGCGTAAGCCACGTGATAGTACTGACTTTAGACTTTCTTATTTAGTGCGTGTTTTTCTATTGAAACAACACAGTTTTTCGCATCTTCGAAGAAGGTACATTTGCGAGTAGTTAGGGAAAGTCATCGTGATGGAAGTTTATGAAGATCATGCTTTAGCTGAGGCAACTTGTTAAGACATGATTTAGTTAATTTTAAAAGCGTCAATTTTCACAGTTCTGTATCCTGTATCACAGTTTGGTAATCCATGTAGAGATTTTAAGGAAAATACTTTGGTAGTTCAAAAATGTGTTTGAAATATTTTCACATATAAGTAGTGTTCATCTGAGGTGTTTTGCAGGTTGTAGACAAATTAAAATAAATCAGCGTTTTAAAGCTAATGAACCACAAATATTCATTTCATTTAGACATTTTAAAGAAAATACTTTGGAGAGAGAGTGTGAGAAGACGGGCTGAGGCTGAAGGCATAATAACTCTAAATGATGTTTTGGACATTTAAAGCGGCTGGAATGGATAAAATTTTCCCTGCCCTATTACAGTGGGGTATAAACACCTTGCTTGAACGGATTAGGGAAATATTCATAACCTGTCTACCGACGAGATATAACCCTGTGGTTTGTAGCGAAACTAATGTAGTTTTTCTTCCCAGACCGGGTAAAAGGGACTATACGGAAGCCATGTCCTTCAGGCCAGTAAGCCTGACATCTCATCTATTGATGACAATTCAGAGTGTGTTGGCCGACTTTCTGGAGAACCACACGCTGACAGATACCAATATGCTTATAGAACAGGTAGATCTACTGATACCGCTCTGAATGAACTTGTCAGAGTAGGGGAAAGAGAAATTCTCAATGGTGGCGCTTCATTATCCGACTTTGGATATTGAGGGTGCGTTTGATAAAATCTCTTTAACGAAGTTGAGAAATGTTATTAGCGTGTGGTTGAACCCATTGTTATAAAATGGATCAATGCTTATAAATCTCAAGAATGGGCATTCCAGAATCCGGCGTAGGGTAGTCAGGGGTTGGCTGTGGGGAGGAGTGATGTCACCTCTTTTGTGGAATATCACCGTTGATGGCCTTCTTTGGAAACTGGACTCAATAGGCGTTCATACGGTTGCGTATGCCGACGATCTGGCGCTTATGGTTGGTGGAAAGTTCTTCGATACCATCCAAGAATGTATGAGACAGGCTCTCATACCAATCGAGACATGGTACCATGAACAAGGGCTAACCATAAATGTTACCAAATCAGACGCTCTGCTCTTCACTCGAAGAAGGAAGAGTATAGCGGTTGAATCCTTATTGCTTTTCTCTGGATTAGGACCCTAACTGGTACGAACATATTGAAATGAAGGAAAGCAGAAAGGCTCTTGCACCAATGTCAACCAGTTTGTGGATTTAAACAACGATGGTGAGACCCATAATAACTTATGCATCTATGGTTTTCTGACCAAAAGCCTCTCAGATTACAATTAAGCGTAAGTTGGATGGGGTTCAAGGGATTGGAAAGGATGAGTATATGTTGGTGAAGAGCGATACCATTTGGTATAGCTTTGGGCGAACATCGGGCAGAAGAGCATCCTGGACCTAGTTAGTAAGTAAGTAAGGTTAGGGAGCCTCAAATGCCGATGAAATGCATGACTGTATCGGGCACTCATTGCGGAAGGCGTTATACATAATGAGTGTATGGAGAATAACATTTTTACTGATGGTTCGCTTATGAACGGAGCGGGTGTATACTCAGCTGAGTTAAAATTGCTCTGTATTCTATGATTGGAGGAGTACGTCTCTGTTTACTAGGAAGAATTGCTTGGGTTATTGCATGCATTGGATCACCTGCTGGAAATCGGTTGCATGGAAGAAAGGTACTCATTGCACTTGACAACCAATCGCTTAATCAGTTAATCAGTTAATCAGTCGGTACTCTAGTCAAGTACTGGAATGTGTTTAAAAATTAATAGATGTGCCTCGCTTATGAGGCAATATTGACATGGGTTAAAATACACATAGGCTCAGCTGGGAATGAATCAGCGGATCAACTAGCAAAGAGGGGATTTTCTTTGAATTTCTGTGTGACTAGAACCCAGAGTATCACTGGGTAATGGCCTAATGCGAGCAAATGTCCTACAACGGCTAAACTCACTAAACCTGAAAAGCTGTAGACAGGTCAAATGGTGATCACAGAGCCCTTTGGCAGGAAGGCCAGCAAGATGCTTAAATATAATAGACGTTAACTGCCTTAGTGACAGGTCATGGAAACTTCAAGTATCATCTAGCTAAGATGAAAATCGAAGGTGATACTTGTAGACGCTAAAACAGTGTATTTGGATGTCCAGCATTGGCTAACATACGACTTAAGATCACGGCTAGAAGCTTGTAAAATGAGGATGCCATGGGGGAACTAAGCCTTGGACAAATCCTAGTAATTATTAGAGACTCCGTGATGAAGAATAAGGCCTACAGTTACCCTTCGACTGTCTGAGATCACTGAAGTGTAAAGGCTGTTTGTAGTACTTGACTCAATGAAAAAAAATTTTTCCAAAGAGCTTTGATAATTTAAAATGAGATATTCACCATCCCGAAATTTGTCACATATTAAGGACTTTTAATACATACGCGTATTTAAAATTCACAAATATGTCCCAAATACGAAAAGATATTTGTCAAATGTCAGAAATACGAACATAATATTTATAAATATTTAGCTTGACATATTTATCTTTACTTATATTTATACTTTTATATTTGTTGCGATGAGGAGGGAGTCATTTAATTATGAGCTTTTAAATCCATGTGAAACGGCCACTGAGCATTAAAGGTAAAACGTCCAGCACATGTGACCAGACACAAATTTAAAATTTTGTATTTATTTTCATGTTTTGCGATCAGTTAAAAACTTCATGAAAAACAATTAATGAAACGTTTTTCCCACCCGCTGATGTTGTTTAATTTGATGCAGAAGGCCTTACCTGGAATATACTTCACCGCAGAACAAGATAAAGGAACAATTTGCTCTGTTCGTTTCTGACTCTAAAAAGATGACAAGTGGTTTTGGAATAGAAACCATAAGTAGCCGAAAGAACGGAAATTTATAATAGCTTCCAAAAGACAGCACATTGAGTTAAAATCAATATTCAATTTTCCTCAAACAACGATATATTACAAACAATAACAAAAAATAATTATGATTCTCAAACTTTGTGAACATGTCAGTAATAGTTACTATTACTGTAGTTTCTAATCAACAATTTCCTTCTTGAAACATTGAACATTAATAAAAACCAGAAACAATTAATACAATAAAAGTTATTTAGATTATTTCCGATATGTCTGAAATAAACCCACACAAAACAATCCATAACAAAAATATTATTATTAATTCCATCAATGAAATGGAAACAAATCTGTTAAAATCTTGTTAATTTTAACGGTTCTAAAAAATCAAATTACAAATCCGAAAATTATTAATACCCGTTCAATAAAAAAAAACCTGGGTGGAGTTTCCATTCAGTTTGTGCACAAATAATTATATTTTCTTAACTTTTGTTCATTCACTGCATTTTTTGTTGTTGCCGTTGTAAAGAAAAAATCTGATTTCAAATATGTACTCTTATTCATACTCGTAGATAAAGGTTGGCACAAACTCCACTCTTGGGAATGAATGAACAGAGTTTCGTACAAATGTTTGTAATTTTTTACTGGCAAGTAAAAGGTAAATTGTACAGGTATTTATAAAGAATTTAAATGACATTCCATTAAGTAATTAAGCTCTAACGTAAACAAACAAACACACAAACACACTACTCAAGCAAACTTAGATACTTCTACAAACAGTTAGATAGCCAAACGAACAAACAAACAGACAGACGTAAATACGAACAAGGTTGACTACTTAAGACCACTAATCAAAATAACACTCATGGTGCAGCACGAATACGTTTGAAGTTTTAACTGGAATTACACTTTGGTCACACACACACATACATACAAACTTACATGTACGAGTAAGTAAGTAAGTCTATCTTCTATTTACATCTATCTTGTATCTATATAAATATGTTCGTTAGTTTGTTTGTTTGTTTGTCGGAAAGCTATAGCTGCCTACATCTGTGGACCGATCTTTTTGCAATATTCACAGTTAGTTACTAGGTATTTGGTGGGTAAAATGGAGTATATCTTGTTTGGATATTTTAAGTTAGCGTGATACTTCCCACACAAAGTAAATATTGATTATCGTGTTACTCCGGAACTATCTATAATATATAGAATCTTGAAATTTTGTGCAATTTTTTATTAATGTGCGTAATTTAGCTAAAAACAGGCTGGATTGGCGGTTCCACCCAAACAAAGTGACAAATTATTATCGTTTACCTAGAGCACTATAATAGATAATGCCTTAAATGATTTTACAATTAACCCTCATGTTCATAGTTTAGCAAAAAACATGCTGGATTAAAACAATGGGTATGATACCTTCCATGCCAAGTAAATATTTATCATAGTGTAACTTGGAAACTATAAAACGTAGTCTTAAAATGTTGCATTGCACTGAAATTGTGCATAGCCGAATACAAAATTGACTCGATAGTAACAACAGCAATTTGCAACGTTGTAACTATATTAGGTAGAGTTTTTAAATTATATACGAGTAACTCTTGTATTGCTGTGTATAGTCGAACAAAAGACTTGCTTTGTTGGACAGTGGGCGTCGGAACTTTCATGCAAAATGTGAGAAATTATTGTTGTCAAGCTAGAGTATTATTAATTTTGCTCTCTGAGAATAAAGAGTGTTATCCAGTTAAACTTTATGGTTATGACGTGGATTTACACGGTCCGCGAAATTATCCTAAAGTAATTATTCTATACTAATATAATATAATAAAGGCCATACTTTTACTTGCAAATGTTTATTTTATTTTTTCACAATGAGGGTACCGCAGCACACCGGGTAGCATTAGTAATTAATAAATAGCAGATATAGGACGGTCAGACACTAACAACTATGATCAAATCAAACCAGTATTTAATAATTTAATGACTTACAGCTGTTGCCGCATTTTCCAACAACAACAACATGTTGCTCACAAAAATTTTCGAAGATGAAGAAACTATTGTGATTGTTTGGTTGCTTTTGATTTAAAAATAATTGAATAAATTACTATTTTCTGGTATTGAATGCTGGTTTACGAAAAGAAAATATTTTATAATTTTGAAAAATATAAGTTTTAATGCAATTTTCTAGGATAGTTTATGTTAGGAAGGGTGAAGACAGTTAATTTCGTACTACTCTACTGGGAGACATTGTGATTTAGATATAATTCTTTGAATAGGTTTTACTATCTGTCACTAAGCCATCTGATTCCCATAATAACTATGACCGCGTCATCAAATTTGCGATATCGCCCACCCGTAGTGGATTCATTTGCTCAGTCGACGGAGCTTTTAGCTTTGTAATCGCGGGAAATGTACCTCGCAATTTCAAGCTCGTTATCGCATATGCTGGAAAAATCTGGAGTGCCATTTTCCCTTAAACTTGTCCTATAATGGCCCTCAGAACTTTCCTGCTCAAACCATAAACGATGTTATTCATTTACTAAAAACAGTTATTAAGTTTCTGATCGGTGATATTCTAATCTCTTATAAGACCTAAGTGTTATCTCAGTGAGATGAAAATGTTTCTCTCTTCCATAGATATTCTATTTTAACGTTTCCATCTGATGATTACTATAATTCCATCAGAACTGAAAATAAAAAAGTTAAATGGAGTTTCTTCTAGTAAATAAATATTTTTTAGTTATAACATATACAGAAAAAAATTGTACACCAATAAAAGATTTTAATTGGTATTAGATACAAACTTAATTAAATTTTTAATTGGTTCAATTATTTAATAATTAAAAATGGTTATTTTTTCTCTCTTAATTTGGTATATAATTGAAAAAATTAAAAATTAATTTAATTTGTATCTTAACTTAATTAAAACCTGTAGTTGGTGCAAACTATTTTTTCTGTCATAATAATATTTCGGCAAAGCTTCGAGCAGTTAAGCATTTATGCCAAATTGTAAGTTAAGAAAATATTGTTTATATTGGATGGCATGAAGGCTTAATTCATTTTTTAAAGTCTCTTGCTTTAGCCGTTTGGGTTGTGCGATGATGATTCTGTCAGTCTATAAATCACTCTTTTATAAGATATTATGTCTTGTTGTGTTAGAAAGACAGTAAGAAAACTACAAACAAAAAATTTAACTCGGTAAGTAATTAAGTTTTTGTACATCCAAAAAATTACACAATGAAAACATTCATTAGTGCAATTGAATAAATTTAATATAATTTCAAGTCTAAGAAACCTTTTTTACTCTTGAAAAATACTAGCTTATTCAATTTTTTTTTATTCATATACAAACAAACAAAATGAGTTTAATTGCCATTTAATTAAATCAATTAATGTTTTAATTTAATTTGCAACATTACGAAATTGTAATAGATATACAAATTAGTTGAACGATAAAGTGAAGTTATGTTGAATTAATTAATATTAGACAAATTTATCGATATCATTAAAAATTAGGTTGTAGTTTAAAAATCTGCGGCTACATCGATTTAGTTGCAAATAGTTACTAGAGTAACTAAATTAAACTTAAATAAAAAAAACTTAAAGTAAAAAAACTTTTTACACGATAAACTATTTAATATTTAGTATGACTTTACAGAACTTGGTATAAGAAATATCAATATCGCTCTTGTTTAGAATTGGTGATAAAATGTCCAGCGATAGCGAATTTATTTGAGCATTTATATAATTAATAGGCAAATACGTTTTTTGTAATCCCTTTTACGTCCGTAATACAACACCGATTTTGGAAAGATTTATGTATGTATATGCTTGTAAAGCTTTTTCTACACAGATCTTAATTTTGTTTAAATAAACAAATAGGACTATCAATAAATAAATACATATTCTTCTCTCAGCTGAAGTCGAAAACAAAAGTTAAATTTCAAGAGAAACAAGTGCGTTTTTGATTTCAAGTCGTTATTACATTTTTTGAAGATAGGGGCAGCGAAGCGCACCAATGATATCTAGTATCAGTAATAAATAGTAACGTTGTCGAACAATGTCCAGTAAATTCTAGCTGAAAGGGAAACAATATTCTTACGGTATTCAATAGCTGCACATGTTTGATTAAAATGTTTACCGTTGTCATCGCATAGTGTTGCCAACTGATTGTCGGAGTTATTATTGACATAACATAGTGTGAAAGAATGAAATTGTTTTGATGAGATTTCTCATGAAATCGCTTTCATCATAAATTTCATGAAACTGCAATGAAGTCTAAATATTCCAGATCTCATCCCAAGTGTAGACGCTGTGTAAAAGCACTTTGCATAATGTCGAAAATGTCGACATGAATATTTTCGGACCTTAAAAATACGATTTTTGTGAAGGACACTGTATATGACTTCTGGAATTCTTTTTCATCCGACGGATTTTTAAAAATGTTGTTGGAAGTGGTAACTCATATTTATATACTCGTAGTTGCTACTACATGTACAACATTTTTCCATTTGTTAATGAAATGTCGCAAAATTTTCATTAGCAGTGGATGCTATCGTACTTTTTTTATTATGTTTATATGTGTTTTTGTATTTCTTTAATTACCAGCAAATATTATGAAAACGTGTTATTCACAATCAAAAATATTATATTAAATCAAATATGTATAGTACATATATTTAAATTAATTATTTTTCAGCTCGAGTTTGTTTCCTAAATTCTCATTTCATACAACCTGCAGTTCACGTTATGGATAAGCAAGTGAAAAAAAACATGTCGATATATTGTATTATATCTATAGGTTTTTAGAGTATCGATATATATTGATACTATTAAAATATATACATATATTCATTATTATTTCTAGGCAATTCTAAATACACAATTATAAAACACATGTAAGAAAAAACACTTTTTCATTTATATACAAACCTTGTTATTGATGAATACATATTTACACAAAACTGCCGGCATTAGTTAGATAGCAAGTTAGTCAACCCGATAATTATTGGATACTGACATAGGGAACGCCATTTATTTGCTTTAGTCGTCTATCAAGCATCCTATATTTTGGGTACTAATAGACGTAGTTTTAGTTAAGGGTGACCTTTAAAACAACCGGAATGAAATGTTCGTATTATTATTTAAAATTTTACCATATTTGCTTTTCACTTTACTATTTTTATGTTATTACGGTTTATTGGAACATTTATATGTTGCATTTTCATATTAAATTAAACATTCAATTTATAATTGATAACTTTTTGTGTCGAAAACAGTTTAAATAAAAACTCACTTTATCAAATTTGAAAGCTTAATTTAAATTATTAAAAAAGAAAATGTAATAAATGGAACATAAATGTGCACAATATAAAAATAAAAATTAAATGTGATCCCTGCATTCAGTAGAGCTCACGGTTAAAATAAAAAGGAGTTATGGAGATGGTAGGAATTTTATTATTTTTTAGGTAAATGGTAAAAATTTTATTTTAATTTTACGATTCAATTAACTAAGAAGCTTAAATTATACAAACTACACAACTGGAAATTCCACGCAGTAGAAAATATTATTCGAAATTATTTTGCTGCACCCTAAGATATGCAATGTTTAAAAGCATCTCTAGTTATTTAGGAATGGTGGCAGGAAATTTTATGAAGATACAACTTCAATGATACAGCTGCAATGATAAAATATGTTACTTTAATTTTGACAAGACTAGTCGCAATCAGACTGAAGTACTGATGTTAAATTAAGGCAGGGATGATCGGTATCACTCTGAAACGACTAACGACTAAAAAAAGTCCTTTAGTCGTTACATGAGGGAGAGATATGTCTCTTACAACGAAAAAAAGGTTGAATAGAACATATCTTCGTAAGCGGTGTTCGTACTCTATGGTGGTAATTCTGTTGCAGTATAATGGATATACTAGGTAGGTAGACTAAATAATATAGTATTTAGTGAATCTATCTCTAACATGGGACTAATTTGCAAGGATGATGGTCATCTGATTGACACAGTGTAAAATATATTGCATTCGCTTATAGGCTGCAGTTAATAACGGCACTAGTGAGGGAAGAAGAGATGATACTAAAAAGATAATAGCTCCAAATATTCTCTTTTGTACACTTAAAGCTGCTGGTATGTTAGGAATTTTCCCTGCCTTAATAGGATTAGGGAAATATTCGTAGTGTTTCTAGAAAAGGAATATATCTTGGTGGCTTGAAGGTTCTTTTTCTTTCCAAATCGATTAAGACGAACTCTACAGCCCTTCGAAACCCTTGGCATTGCATCTTTTCCTTTGAACACAATGGATATGTCCTTGAGTACATGCCTAGAGAGCAGGCAAATCTAATGAAACCGCTCTGCTGTGTTGAAACAATTATTTTATAATGAATACACGCTATACACTATAGGTCTAAAAATCTTATGGATCAAAACCTAGAGTTGACTGGTGAATGGCTCAATGCAAGATCAAGCAATGGATAGACTCTTTAAACCTGAAGAGTTGGGGAAAGATGGTCAAATAGAACGTCGCACAGAGGGTTATTTAGCCGGATATTAGGCCAAAAATTAAATTTAGGATGTGTAAAAATTTAAAATAGACAGAAAAATTCTACATCGTATAATGAATTGGTTTTTGCTTGAGCTTTGTCGTTTTGGGACACTGTTAAAATCAACAAAGTTAAGTAAATTGCATACGTTTTTATTGGCTTTTTACGGTATTGAGAGATTTGCAATATATTTTTTGTGCTAAACGAATAAAAATTTTAAATTGATTTTGTTTTGAAAGTGAAAGGCTACAATAACAGTTACTTATATTATTTTTTTTAATTTATTATGATAAAAAATGTCCTTCGAAATTTAAAAATAGAATTTTTTGGTTCAAGGAAAATGTTATAAATCTTTATAAAATTTGGGACCTCTACTTTTATACTGTAGAAAAAAACGTTGCACGTTTTTGCGTGTTTTTGTCTGTTTGTGTTCGCATCACTGGAATTCAAATCAAATTTTACTTAAGCTACCCATACACGGCATGTTTGTTAGATCTGACATGCCAAATTTCCCACTGTACAACACAAACACGTCGTGTGGGGCTGTTAAAACATTGCTTCTGTAAAATGCATGAGCAAAGTCATCTGACAAAATTTCATTTACAGCATGTTATATTTTGATCTGACAAACCATCTGAAATGAACAGTGTTTCAGTGTTGCTAAAAACCTTTGCCGTGTGAAAACAATCAACGGCGGTTAACCATTGGCGGAAGCATTTGCGGGCTAAAGGTAATATTTTACAATATCTAAATATGCTTTTAACTACCACAGTGCAACACGGAAAAAAATAACCATATACGGACACCACTACGTGATAAAAGACCAAAAAAAAAGACCCCTGTCTCCCAGTTTTGCCCAAAGTCCTTCAGGTTTTTTTTATGGGCCCTCAAAGATGTGGGGCCTCGATGTCATTTTTGCAAAAAATGATCATTTACTCAAGCTCATATTTTGCAAACCGTTTGAAATTTTGATATACTCTCTCAAAGTTGTAGCTCTTGTCATAAAGAACAAAAATTGTTAACATATAAAATCAAAAAAACTTCATCTTCAAGGTCAAAATCGCAAAAAACTTTAAAAAATTAAATTTTTTTTACCTTTTTTCCCCTGTTCAGGTCCATAGGTAGCAAACCGTTCAAAATGCAAGGAAACAATCAACTACAAAAATGAACCTAAGATCTCAATAAACAACTTTCTAGAACATATGAACTTCCTAGGAATGATTCTTAACACCGTTTAGGTAGCGCTTAGGTAGCCACAAAAGTGAAAAATTTCCCGAAAATTTTTAAATTCATTTACGCCCTAACCACTATGGATGCATAAAATTGAGACAGCTAACTTTCTCGGATTGGATGTAGACTTATGACATAAGGGATAAAAACGTAACCCTTGATAATCACGTTATATTGTAGAAAAATGAGTTGCATACCTTTAGGATGAAATATAAACAAGAGTATAAAAGGGTGAAATATTATTTTTTTCTTGTTTTGGCTTATTATCTTTACGTAGGTACGAAAATAAAAAGAGTTAACTATTTTAAAATTACATTTAAAAATTCAGATATTTTGAGCACCTACTATGGTACCTTCAAATAAACTTAAATATTGTTTGATTTTACGGATCCCATCGTTTGTAAGTCCGATTTGCACTTGCCTTATTTACTCATTTTTAGGAGTGCGAGTGGGGAGATTTACCGTGGATCACATTTGATTGTAATTCAAACCGATATCTCATAAGGAGGCGTGATTGTAACAATACATAATTTGTGCGTAACTGCATTTAACCGTGTTGGATCGATTTATAATAAACATACGTAGCAACCCTGTCACTTGATAAACAAGAACTGCATTAAATAATGGGAAATTTCACAATAAATATAACGATACAGATTATATACATACATATATTAAAATCAAAAGATTTTAAATAGAATACACATAGTTTGACGTAACAACTCCCATGACTTTAATATAAAATTCAACACTCATGCTTTACGTATTAAATTATTCTCAAAAATAAATTTTACAACCTTTTTAATTACACACAATTTATCTATAAAAAACATTTCAATGCAACTGAAAATAATTCTGAATTATTTTTCGTTTGTTTCTGTTGTTTGCGAACAAACAACTTATCGCGGTAAATAGGAGAAGGAGAGAATGCATGAATTGTATTAACGAATGAATGGATGAATTGTTTTTTACACCACCGGCTGGTATGAATGAATCATCAATATGATAGCTGGTCTACTATTTTAGTTGCTGTTATCACTTTTTTATTATTGGAATGTGTTCTAAGAAATTTAGAATGAATCAATACGAGTAGACTTGTAAATGAATTGAAGGCGCCACAAAAAGCAAATATTATCTTAAAATTGAGCTTACTTTCAATAAATAAAATTGATAAGTTGAAAAAAATCGAGTATATATGAGAAGGATTCAACAAGTATTTTCTAAAACAAAGGGAAACGCATTTTCTGGGTTTTTGGCATTTTATTTTTGAACCAACTTTTTTAAGTCCTGCGCGAAAAGTAACATTTTGAAAAGGCCCCTCTTATTCGATTCAAATATTTTTCTGACCCAATGATGCTCGATTGTTTTTTAAGTTAATGAGACCGTTTTTTAACTTTTTCCCTTATTAACGCCGACAAATATTTTCTATTTCTTTTTTTTATGCGGTCAATATACATACCTGCCATCCCTTTTTCGGAGCAGGTTAAGCTTGTAAAAGGCAATGGTTTGGTTTTTTCACTTTCTAGCAAAAAAAATCATCAGGATAAAGCATTAAACCAGCTACTGAATCAGTCACACAATTGCTTTTTTCCATTAATCGTGAACTTTGGTTTTCGGGCAAACTGCCATACCATAAACGTCCTAAACTAGATTCATTATATATGTATGACCGCGCATAGAAAAAGGGATAGTTGATACAAATTTTTTTATTTTTTTAAATAAGACAAAATTTACTGGAAAATCGAATGGGAATGTTCCCGGACACCGCCGAATCTGAATTCATGTCGAAAAATTTGTTCTTCTGCATGTATGTAGGTCGAGTACAGAAAAAAATCATATCACATTTTATGAGAACTTTGAAGTCTTTCAGTGACCTGTTTTAAAGGGTTACTGAATTTTTTTTTTTTCAAAGATCTATTTCATGAATAATTCTTTATGCTTCTTACATTATTTTCAAAAGACTTATTGACTTACGCTCGTGTATTCATTAACGTAGAATTTCATGCATTATCGCTGCACAGTTCGGGTTTCAGGACACGACTAACAATATTCCATAACTTTTGATGAAGTTGGTATTTATTACGTTTTTTTTTATCAAATAGATAACATTTAATTTTAATTAAATTATATAGTGTGCTATTATATTAAACCTAAATTATAATAAATCAACAAATTGATTGTAGTGGGGCAAGCTAGTCTCTATGACCATTTCGCCAAGTGCTTAATTTAGCTCAGCAGGAAGCTTTTAGAAAAGCTTAAGATACCTTTAAGTCATAGGTAACCAAAACTCTCAATAAATGAAATGCGTCTGTATTGGATAAGATAATATTGCCCAGCATACACAAGACTAAGCATTACAAAAACAATAAATAATTTTGTCATTAAAAATGCTTTTGGTAACATGCAATGCATTTTATGTTACCAAACATTTAAAACAAAGAAAACCTTTTTAATTAAAAGGTATTTTGAGCTTTTTTACAAAGAAATAAATAAATTAGAAGAGAAAAAAGGAAAATTTCCGGTTTAAAAGTGCAGAAATTTTCGGTTTAAAACTGGAGACGTGGCGGGCACAGCTAGTCTAACACTATAATTGTATTGTACCAAGCGAAAGCTTGGTTTTATTTTGATCTCAGTACATTCAACGGCCGAAAATTTTTGATTATAAAAGCCTTATTTTCACCTTTATGTGTTTCTGCTGTTTTAGTGATAATAATATAATTTCCACTAAAAGCGCTAGCTTGAATTTTATTTGACATGTTGTTTGACTTCTTTATTCAATTTTATTTAATCTGATTTTAAATTTTCCAGGAATACTATATAAAATTGGATTCATTTTTTGTATTAAGTTCAATATCATGTTTGGACTTTAAAGAACTCGAACAGATGCCCTATGCCTAGCTGAGTGATTTATCTCTTCATAAACTTGATTGTCATCAAACATTTTAAGAAATTAGCCTCCTGAAGGTTCATCTATTTTTTTTTAATTAAAAAATGTGTTTTACTTCTTATTGAAGTAATAAATCATGAGCCTCAAAAATCCGAATAAATATTTTTTTATAGCGTAGGGATAAGAACAACAAGTTGTTTGTTTTAAACAGACAAACATATTTCGCACAAAGAGAATAAAAAATTTTGGAGACAAAAAACTTGTGAAAGTCAACTTGATGTCAGGCTCAAAAAACATGTGTAGGAATTTTCGTTTAATTTTTAAATTTTAAATTTTTTAATGTTATTGTCGTTAAAAACATTATTTATGTTTTTATAATGGCAATAATTCCATTTATTCTTAAGTTTTTTTTTTTATCATTTTGTCATTTCAATTAAGTGTTTTTTTTTGTTGGTTTAAAGTGTCTAAACCGGAAATGGTTGAAATTTATTTTGTTATATGACGGAGAAGAAATGCATAATGGTTTGTACAAGCTTGGGAAAAATAAAATGCATTTGTATATGTAAATCCTTTTAAGTACTATTAAGAAAATATAGACACGGAGAAGGAATTAAGTAGATGATTCTTTATAAAGATTACCTATCAGACACACAATCTAATAAATCCTTTACTATAGGGGTTTATTATATTGTCTTTAAGAATTATATTTTCATTTTCGCTCATGCTTTATTAGGTGTGTTTTTTTACTCAACTTTTGCACGAAAAGCGTCCGTTCCCGTACTTTAAATTTGGGTAAATGAGAGCGGTTTTGAGAGAATAAATTTTTTCCTCTTCTTGCACAAAACAGCCCAAAGTTTTTCTTCGGGCAAATTGTGTAAATTGTCAAACAGCTATAAAACATAAGCAATGGGAAAGTGGAAAAAATCAAGAATACAATTTTTAAAAAAGTGTAGAAAGCTACATATATACATACATATATGTATATTGATATAAACGATTTTTATTAAAAGAGTGTCTTTGTTTTATTTTTAGTTAGTTTTTAAATCCTACAGATAAATTACAATGTTAATGTACAAAGAAAAAATTTATTCAAAACAAACAAAAATTTTAATTATTTTATCAAAACTGCCAAAACACTTTGACTTGGTTTTCGGTGGTCCCGTACGTTTGTCTCTTTATAAAAAAAAATTATACTTGATCTCACTTTCACGAACTTTACCTAAAAAGTAAAGAAACGGACCTATTATAAAATAAATAAAAAAATTTGATAATTAGATTTAAATGGTTAGTAATGATTTTTCGAATTCGGGAAAAATTACGATTTTTTGGTTAAATTTCATTTCTTCTTTTATGTTCTGATATTCCATTCTATTCCATCCTAATGAATAGGACTAACGAAGGCTTTCACAGCAAGGACTCTATAGTTTGTGTTGGAGTGGGGTCAATGTATTCACTTATGCAACCGATCTAACTTGCTGTTGATAGTTTTCGTTGTGGTTTTGTAGCCAAGGCACTACCAAGTCATATTTAACGATAGGTTTACAATCATCGCATAGATCCAGTGAGTCGGGTTATACGGGATGTTCTACCTACGGCCTTTTTATTAAAATACGTATGTTAAAGAAATTCAGATGACATATACTTAGTAGCTATACTCTACTTGCTTCGTAATTTCCTAAAAATTTTAATTCACATATTAAGGGCGTCTTCAAAACTCAAATATTTATTTAAGGTCCTGAACAAAAGTTCAAATATGAAAAAATTAACAAAACTTTCCATTAGTCTGATACATATTATGAAATAATATTTTCAATAATAGAATATTTGTGAAAAAAATAAAAAAAAAATATTTGCTTTATCATATTTCTAAACTTTAAGGTGCGACAGCTATTTATTTGCCATTGCGTTTATAGCTTAAATTGAGATTCGTTGCGTAAATTTATGAATACAAGGAAGCATTTAAAACAAAGATCAAGCTACTAATTAACCTTGTGTTGTTGGTGGTTTGAAAATAATGACACAATCTTATTATACAGAGGCTCAAAGTAGAAAATAATACATATTATTTAGTTGTGCCAAAACTATTTAATAGCAAAATTCAAAATTGGAGTAGCAACAAGTAACAGATTTTTTACACGCATGTCAGATTGAATGAAAATCATTCGTTGAAAAAAACATTGCGCGTGAAGAAAATATATTAAAAAACGCGTGTTTTTAAAAAACACACGAAATAAAGGTCACTCGAGTTGATAATATTTTTGCGCAAGTTTTGGTTTTAGTATTTCAAATATACTTTTCGTTACTCTTCAACAACGATTGCAAATAATTTGTAAAGTATGACGTGGAGAAGGAACACAGTCGAAGAATTCGAAAATAAACTTTAGCATAAACTTTAATTATACATAAAGTTATTTATAACTTTTTAGTAATTATCTGAATGACATACATGAATTTAAAAAAAATTATGAAACATTTGTCAGAGTGCTGACAATATTTTATTCGATTTTGCATTGTAAGTATTCCACACCAAATTTCAGGACTCTTGCTTTTATACTGCTGTAGATATGGTATATGTATTTACTTTAAATAGGAACGCATCGCACGACAACGGAGACAATGAGCAGATCGTGGCTAGCAAGCCAGTCTCTCGAAAATTTTCCTCAAACTTTAATACAATACTCGCGGTGGGTGCTTTATTTCAGTCAAAAAGATCTTTTTAACAAACATACAGTATGGGCAATACAGCACTCTATTTGGAAATAAATGTTCGACGGGGACCGTAAATAACAGTTATACAAAAAAATAAATAAAAATAAATAAACTTAAAAACTCTTTAATAGTCAGTGGAGATCAATACTGTCATATACCAATAGATTCGTATCGACGAGCTCTTTCAGGATCTATGGTGATCTTAAAAAATCGATATCATCTCCATAATTAAGAATTATTTTTTAATGAATAAATAAAAGATCGAATAAAACTCCTAAAAAATAAATTTTTGGGTTGCAGGAACAAACTGTTCTCATGTTTTCCAATTTATATTAGTATAGACAATGTTTTTTTTTCCTCCCATAGCACAGAGGTTATCAATCGATAAGCGCCTTGGAGAAAAATAATCAATTTCAAAGAAAATTGTTATTCCTCCTCATTATCATTTTTTTGCTTTCTTGTTCTACCCTAAAAGCTAAGTATGAGATTGGGATATGTCGCAAAAATCCGGCAAGGATGGAAAACCTACATTATTGATGGTTATCAATTTACATAAAATAAGTTTTACGAAAAATAATACTCAAAAAAAAAATATTTTATTATGGCAAAATAAAACTTTCAAAAAATTTCATTCGAGCTTTTATTTTTAAGTTAAAAAAGTGCTTTCGATGGATTTAAAATAAGTTCCCAAAAGAGATGTTATAAAATAATCGGTAACTGTTACTTACGTCCTCAAAATAACTGTTATACTTAATTAAACTTTTTGTAATGATAATGATAAATGAAATTGGGAAACAAGATTTTTTTAAGTTTTTACCTGCAGTTCTTACCTAAACGGATACGTAAAATAGACTATTTAATTAAAAAAAATTAAAAAACAAAACCCAAAAAATGTAGTGATATTGGAAATCTTAAATATTTCATATTATCCTTTATCTGGGTTTGGTTGGTTAAATAGATGATGCTTACAACTAAAACACTACCCTAAGTAGATTAGATACAAGAGTGCTGATGACGGATGTGGCTGTCTAGAAAGTGTGCATTTCGCTCGTGCTGGTGTCTAAAAATTAAATTTTCCCAATTTTTCTTTAATATTATCACCTAATTTGTAATTTAATTAATTCTTTCTTAGAGGGAATAAAAACAAACTTAAGCTTGATTATAAAATTTCATTGTATTTCATATAATTTATAAATTCGTTGGTTTTCTTGATTTTCTTAACCTTTTAAAAATGTACCACCTCTTTCAAGCATATAAATTCTAAAAGTTTTTAAAAAAGATTTTAAATAAATTTTCGGTTTTTGCGATTTAAAAAAATTCTTTTTTTTTTTTTTTTTGTTAAAAAACATAGACATTCCGTTAAAAATTCTAATTGAAATCTGTCAGTTACAATTACAGCTTGAAACATTTTTATTTCGATGTTTAAACTATTTTTGCAAATATATTTGCAAAAATTTTATATTTAAAATGGATTTAAAATTATAAACTTCCGAAATTTTTATGAAGCTTTTAATTGGAAATTCTCACAATATTTGTAGTTGAAATGCAATTTAGGCCCCCAGGTCTGGTTAAGGTTGTGTATTAAAATTCTTTATTTAAGTTATTTTAATCGAAATGCTATTTTAAATCCATGAATCAAACATTTCTTGCAGTCTTTCGTTATCACAGTTCCAGGTTAAAGCAATAATCTTAATCGATGGCACATACACAGCGAAGAGTAAGTTTTTAATTACTTTTCTGTTATGGAAATTTCAAACAAATTTAATTAAAATTAAATTAGAAAATGCAGATGAACTTTAAACACGAGTAGAATAGAAAGCGCCAGCAGTGACAAAAAATAATATAAATTAACTTAAAAAAACTCAAATTGCAATAGTCGGCAGCACACAATCTTGTATACCCTGCACAGTATTCGAAAGAAAAATCAGATATTTGTGAAAAATAACGCTCACTTGAGCTTAAAGAAGCGTTTTAGACAATAATCTTTTACTTTTTAGATTAGAATATATTTTAAGTAATACTTAGAGTTGTTTTAGAATTTTTTTTTTCTTTTATATAAAAAATGTTTGAACACGAAAACTCGCAAAAAAAAGGAAAATTCATCTAAAATTCGGCAAAAAATCAAGATCTCACTACAAAAATCGTAATTTCAATAAAAATCTTAATTTAAAAAAATCATAATTTCTGTAAACCTAGAGATTAGTACATAAATCTTAAATTCGCCAAAAGTCCAAATTTCTTAAAAAAGCTTTAATTTGTAAAAGTTTGATATAAAAAGATCATAAAATCGAAAAAAAAATGAATTACTGAACAATACAATTAAAAAAAATATTTGGTTAATGCTCTGAAGATCATTTTAGGGATGTTTTAACTTTAATAATTTTTCTTGAAATACCCTTAATCACGCCAAACTCAATAAAATCAAGAATTTTCAATAGGTTGTGGTGGTCCACTCGAAATCACATGCAGATACATTTCGTAAATTGCTTCAAACAAAAGACGAGAGTAGAGAACCCACAAACATATACTAGCGTTGTAAGTAGCGATCTGCTTTGAAACAGGGATCTAGTGATTTGTAAAAGTTGCTGCACTGACTCTCTGATACTGGAAATTTAGGAGTTAAATAAATCAAGGAAATGACTAGGTTTCTATGAAATTCTTGTTGCTAAATATCTAAAAATTACGAAAAATCAAAGAACGATCAAGAATCACAACTAAAAAATATATAATATTTTACCGAAAAAATACAAATCCGAAATTTTCCAGAAAGTCGAAAACTAAAAAATCTAAAATCCTCTATAAAATCCCAAGTTCATTGTAATCGTGAAACATAAAATATTTTTATCTAGAACTATCTGGAATTATTATTAACGTATGGGGATATCGAAGCTGACCGCTTTTTTAATTTTTTTCATTTCGTCCCCCTTCCGCCCTGAATAACTATAGACTCCGGTTTTAAATTAACGGCAACCTTACTTTCATTGAGTCACGTTTGTCACGTCGGTCGACTGATAACTGTCGGCTTTCTTTCTCATCACGGAGTCGCTAGTAATTGCTAGCATTTGTTAAAGGCTTAGATCCCCCATGGCATCCACATTTAATATGTTTCTGCCCGTGGTCCTAAGTCTTATTCTTGCTAGTCTTCTTGCCAGTCTCAGCCTCTTTCAGGCACAGTCTAAAATTATCCTCATCTCCAATTTTTATCTTCGCTAAATGATACTTGAATTTTTCATGACCTGACACTAATGCAGTTATCCAGCTTAAGGTACTTCCACTATATCTGAACATCTTACTGGCCTTCCTGCCAAGGGGCTATTTGAGTACCAATTGAGCCTTTCCACATGCAGTAGCGTCCCTCCATCTTTTCAGGTTTAGTGAGTTGACCTATTGTAAGACCTTCGCTCGTTTTAGGCAATTTCTGAGTGCTACTCTGGGTTCTAGTCAACTGGTATTCACAAGATATCCACTTTTTTTATTGGCCTGCTGCTTCTTTTCCAGTTGTGCCGAGGCACATCTTTTAAATTTTAAAACACAATCCAGTACACGTTCATGTGCCACATGCGTTTTTTATCAAACGCACACTACAGGACAGGTTCAGCTCAGTTTACACTTCTGCTCTGCAGTCCATAAGAATGCATAAAATACATATAAATACTGATGTCGTTCTCCATACACTCATTGCATATAAAGCCTTCCGCAATGAGTGTCCGATGCAGACTTTCGACTATTTTTTTATACTCATACGTTCCATGGCTTTCCTGACCTCTCTTCTAACTAGAAAATGAACCTCTATAAGCGGCTGTAAGGTTTCCTCCACTGTTTCAGTCATTTCACTATTGCTCTTACGAATAAGTCCAACCTTAGAAACAGGGCTGGTCTTAACAAGTGTATTTATTTTTCTATTTTAGACTCACGATATGAGTAATTGTAGTTAGTCCAAAGACATTAAATAAAAATATGCAAAAATTTGAAATAAGCCAAAAAAAATCGAATAATCTAAAAAATCTATTTTTTGTGATATTTAGTTTTAAACATTCCAAATGGCGTGCGAAGCTTTTCGGACCAGGAATATTATAGTAGTATACTATAAACTTTGTGGGGTCGTAAATGCTTATTGCAAAAATTACAAACAGGATGAAAAACGAATATGCTTTCCAAATGTGCTAAAGGGCATACAAAATTTTGATTCAAAATATTTCTTTAAATACAAAGTGCAAAAATATTTATAATTTTTGCTCATTCTGTTTTTAAAAGAAACTTCTTCAATGTCATCAAGCTAATTTTCTTTCTAATCTGAGCTCAAATGTTCATATCATCAGCGCCTGAGTACGTGTTTCTTTCATTTGATACGAATAATTGATTGCCATTTTTAACAAAATTGTTTTTTCGGTTGTAAATTAGAAAATTAAAACGAAATACATACATTCTTTAATATTTTAATATTCTTATTTAGTATTTTATATGTACTGAATGGCAGGCATGAGTAAATATTTTTTCTATTCAAAATTTGTTTGTTTGCTTCACTTTACAATGTAGAAGTAATAAACTTCTAAGTATTATAACGAAAGAATCTTATCAAATTTGGGTCAAACATTTTAAAATATTTTCAAGACGTTTAATTTGATAATAATTCAAGTTAGTTATGAGTACTTGGAGACAGCGGATTTTTTCATATTTAATTAGCACCTACTTAAATTATTGGTTTTTGCAAAACGTACATATACAAAAGTATTAAAATTTCCACCACTTCCTCCCTTAGTCAGACTGTAAACTTGTAATAATGACTAAACCCATTCGGGCCCAGACGAAAAAAATACACATTTTTTCTGGAAAATTTAAATTAAAAAATTTGGCACTACCCAATGACATATGTTAGGAAAATGACACATCGCACTCGATTTTGCAGATAATTAATTAATTAATTATAATTAACAGAAGTAAAAATTCAAAGAAGTTCTTGACGTTACTTCGAAAAGACCCTTACATTTCCTTTTCGCAAAGTTCTAACTTTGAATAATTTCGCCGTAAATAATTTCATGCTAAAAAATTAATTCATTTTTTTCCCGCGATTTGTTTTAAATTTCCATTTCATAATGCACTGCTTTTTATATTTAATTCTTAGAAAATATGTTTATAAAAACTATGAATTGCACTGTGAATACGTGTATTTATTTAATGTTAAATAAAATAGAACATCAATTATCAAGAATAAGTTGAATAGTAGCCATACATATCTATCATTCTCTTAAATTTTCGCTGTCTGGACGAAAGTCAGCTTGGAACAAATTGTTACGTGACTTCAATGGGTTTAATCCGTTTCGCAATCCTTGCTTTGTTATTTTTTCCTCTTGCAAAAAATTGCGGTTCCTATTCTTAACATTTGCTATAGGCAAGTTATTCTTTCTGAGGTAATGGCTAAAAATAGCCTTTAACTATCTCGTGCTTTAGAGCAAGTTATAGTAACAAGCCTTACCCTTACCCTGAAAACAAAGGTGCTATTTATCTCTCCAATAAAATCCTAACTTTAGCTAGGATTGCCCATTTTCTACAGCAGTATATTTGCTAATGCATGTTATAATAATGGGCCTTATTTTAATATTCAATTTGTTTGTAATTCCAGTCAATTATTTGTTGTTTTTTGGTAAATAAAATGTATTAAGGTTGCCAGATCTAGCAACTGTGTCATTATTAGTGCTCAGTTTGGTTTACCATATTTGATTCACTAACGCCAAAATAACTTTTTCAAGTTGTGCAGAATTTATTTCGAAAATTGTTGAAAGTTTTATAGCCATAGTTTGATCACTATTGGTGCTCAGTTTTTAGTTGAACGGGCATGCCAATATGCAAAATTGCCACATTCGGAGTCTGTAATATCTAAGGGTGGTTGTCTAGGTATCCCTACATCCACAAAATCTTATTATTTGATGCGGTGGAATCATTGGTGTTTACTACTTTTAAAAGACCGGTCCGGAGAACGAATGGTATAGAGCCATTATTATTAAGTTTTGGGTGACTAATTAGATACAATTTTTATTAGCAGCTTCAATGAATAGGATCTGAAATAGGATCCCATATGTTTTAAAAAGTCAAAAATTAGTCTTCTTAAATGCGCTATATTCGAGCCACTTGCTTCCTCCACATTCCTGAAATAAAGTTCAAACACTTATACTTTTAGTAAAGGAAACTTTGTGTTTGAAATTATGTAATCTTCGTATATTATTTCAATTCAATGATATGCAATGTAAAAAACACCATTTAGTTGGTAAAAATGGGTTAACAAATGTGCATCGTATGGGGGGGTGTGGTTTTGTTGTATTTTCCCAGCAGTCGCGTGAGTGTGAATCACCGGCGCCTTATTTGTTGTATCTATGAATAGCAAAAACATTTTCTTTGCAAACATTTGTAGTAAATAGATAAAATAAAAATAACAAAAATAACATTTTTTATTAAACATTTGCAAACCTTACGAGTTACGGTGACGTATTATTTCACAGAAATAATTTCATTTATTGTACACGATTTTCATCTGAGATTGTGGTTAAAATAGACATTGGAAAAATCCCCCAATATAATGACTTTATTTTTCAATCACAGCTACATCTACATATACATATGTCTGTATGGCAATAAAAGCTGTCTACAAATAACTGTTTAAGCAATTAAAACAAAGGTGCAAATAAGAGAACTTAAACAACAACAACAGGCAGAGTTAAGTTCGTATGAATATTAATGATGCAGAAATCTTTTAAGTGTCATTTTTATACCCTTCACCAAGGGTATATATAAGTTTGTCATTCCGTGTGTAATTTCTACAATATTTATTTCCGACCCCATAAAATATATATATTCTGGATCCTTATACATAGAGAAGTTGATTAAGCGATGTCCGCATGTCCGGCGGGGTCAATAACCCCCTGAGAGGGGCGACTTTTGTTTGTTTTTAGGTTCGTAGGGGTTTTCTGCTTAGATTTGTATTAAAGACCTTTATAGAGAGCAATACACATATAGGTAGCCAATTTTTGAAAAATTAAAAACAAAATTTCAATATTTCTGTGAAAATGAAAATCATGTATGTAACATAATATATTTTAATATTAAGAATATATGTACATATGTATGTATGTATGTATGTATGTATGTATGTATGTATGTATGTATGTATGTATGTATGTATGTATGTATGTATGTATGTATGTATGTATGTATGTATGTATGTATGTATGTATGTATGTATGTATGTATGTATGTATGTATGTATGTATGTATGTATGTATGTATGTATGTATGTATGTATGTATGTATGTATGTATGTATGTATGTATGTATGTATGTATATATGTATATAGAGTAACATATTTTTTTAAATGCGTTTGATTTTTAAATAGATGAGATCTCTGTTTTAAAGCATAGTCAACATCAAGATACCGACTACAAACTGTCAAAAATAAAATACACAGGTTTAAAGGTAAACTATTATTTTAAAGCCAGTATAGCTACATGGCTACATGACCACCGTTATGGCTGTCATCAACTTAGGCTAGCTTCTATTTTATTCAACAAAAGAAAATGTCACGAAATAGTAAATTACAAATTCATATACAAACAAAAAGTTTTGGAGGAAATATTTATAATTTTTTGAAAAAGTTATTTAATTTTATAAAAGCAAAATAAGTATTTCTACAACAATGTCAGAGTTTACGATGTAGCTGTCGTCTTCAATATCATTAAGAAGTTGACAACACGGCGACATCTGTAGCCAACGGAATTTGTTTTCATTTAGCTGCGTCGCCGCTGTATTTTATTTCTTTAAAGTACGAGTAATGAGTTTTTTTTTCATATGACTTATTTTAATTTATGTAAAGAGTCAACAATATGGATAATGCTGTACATGTCTGTATAAATAAAATCACCGTGGTGAAGGGTATAGAAGATTCGGCATGGCCGAATATAGCACTTTTACTTGTTTTTATTTAAAATTGAATTATCTTCAGCAATTACAAAATACATACATACAATGTATAGCAATAAATTTCTTAAATTACAAAAATATTAAGTGGAAAGAAAATATTTGTTAGAAGATAAGTTAGTTATTCGGAGAATGTTACACTTCATTTTAGAAAATTGCTAATTGCTAATTGTCACTACCGACTAGCTCTGGTTGGCTAGTATGTAATGTGATAGTCTATCAGTCTGGGGGTTATGGGTTCGAATCCTACCAAAGACCTTGGGTATTTGACTACAACGAGTGAAGGTCTGTGTTACTGTGCTTGCAAAATTAAGTGAGAACATTTTTGGTAATTGTATTGTGACATTTAATTAATAAATAAATAAAATCTTCTTTAAACTAATAAAAAACTACAACAAATAAATAATTTTGGGCGCCCCGATATGCCAGTGGATAGTGTGTTAGTCAATCAGGCTGGGGGATGCGAGTTCGATTCCCAGCGAAGACTTTCGGCATTTCACAATAACAAGTGACTATCGGTATGAGTTGAAATATATATTTGTAATTTTATTGTATTATATTATATTGTTATTTAATAAAAAAATATATATTATTATTTTATATTTTATATATTTTATAAAATTATATAAATATAATTTTATTTATTGTCTACTTCTTTACTGTTTAATCTAAAAAAATATATAAAAATACATGGTAATTGCAAAAAACAGAATTGCGCTAAGAAGGGAGATTGAATTTGAAGGCTTAAATGAAATGAAACAACTTCTAAGTCAAGCTTCATTAGATGCGTTGCTGCATGTTTCGCTATTGATTCCTTAAATAGTAGCACGTTTAGATCTCTGTGGGTGTTCGAGTTTTTTTTTTAATATAACAGGGTGCGATTGTAATTATTCATAAAATCTTATTTTGGCGCCTTTGAATATTTTCTAAATTTGAAGCTGAGGCAGTGCCCCATAACTGAGAACCATAACACCATATTGGAGTAAAAATTGAATTATAAAGTAAAAGCTTGCAACCTAAGCTTAGGGTTGAGTTTCTGCCAATGAGCCAATTTATTTGCACTGCTTTTAACATCATTTGGGCCAATTTTACTTCAATGTGACTTTTTCAGGTTAAGCGTTTATGGAGATGTATGCCGAGTTATTTGACTTGTGAGTGTTAAGGTATGGGTCAAAATTCCAAATAAAATATATGATATTGTAAGTATTTGGGGGCTTTCATGAATGCTTAAAAAAGCAGTATCGTCAGCAAATGTTGATGTGTGGACTACATTTCTAGCTGGCATATTGGATGTTTACAGCATATATAAAATCGGTACCAATGTACTAACTTCCGGAATTCCAGCTTTAATTGGTTGGGGAGACTTTACAAATTAGTGCGTAAGTTTTGCTTTATTCTATAAGGTATGGCCCGCTGGCCTTATATATAAGTTAAAACTAAATTTGCCCGCAAACTTATATAAGCTGTTAAATAGTTATTTAACCGATAGGAAATTTTTTTAAGCTCACCAAGCCAATTGAATCCGGAGTCCCCCAGGGTCCATTTTGTACTTGTTGTATACTTCAGACATGCCAACGAGTAACCGTGTCCACGCATCTACATTTGCTGACGACATCTTTTTTAAGCATTCATAAAAGTGCCGAAGTGGCATCACGATATTTACAAGACTACGTATTATTTTTAGAAAAATGGTTGACGAAGTGGAGAATAAAAGTGAATAAACAAAAATGTACTTACATAACTTTCACACTGCGTAGAGAATCGTGCCGCCCTTTTCGCATAAATAACCAAACTTTAAGACGTCAAATTACTTGAAAACTCCACAGAATCCAAGTTAACACAAATGAAGTAAAAGCCGTCCAACTATGCTGGCTTATTGGCAGAAATTCTATTTTCGCTTTAGATTACAAACTTTTATTGTACAAGTCAATTCTAAAACCATTATGGGGCACTGCTTCAGCTAGCAATGTAGAAAAAATACAAAGGCGCCAAAATAAAATTCTACGAATGATCACAGTTGCTCCCTTTTATATAAAAACTCGAGTATAAATAAAGATTTAAGATATGAGTAATTATTGCTAGTTCAAATATATTGAAGATACAATAAATAAAAATGTGAAAAAATAAGTTTTGCTTTAACTTATATATAAACTAGGCCTTCATGCCATAGTTTGTCCAACTCTTGAGAGAAGTCTATGAAAAACGCAGAACAAAGTTTTCTTTCCTTGAAAGCCTTTTTTTCTACATTTACTAATCTGTGTTGAATAGTGCTGCTACATCCTTTTTCGCTCAAAATTGACTATTAAATGAAGTTCTATTTTAATGCCGGTATTTTGGTTTAAAATACCGGTATTTTGGTTAAAAATACCGGTATTTTGAAAAAAAAAAAATACTTCGGCTTAGGTATTAATACTGGTACTCACCTTCACGATACCTGTATTCACCTCCCTAACGGTATTAATAACGGTAATGTGTGCCATTTTTAACCGACTTCGGAAAAGAAGGAGGTTATCAACTCGTCTGAATGTTGCTTTTTTTATGTATGTAACCGCAGAACTCAGCCATTTCTGAACCGATTCTAAAATTTGTTTCTTTATTTTAAAAAACAGTTCATTATATTAAAAATTAAAGGGTGCCCCATACAACATACATGTTATTTTACGTGAATTAAGAACCGTAAAAGACACCAGCTAGCTCCCAACAGCAAAAATTAATAAAAAAAAAAAAATTTCAATTTAAAGGGTGTCCCCATAGGTGCCTATCTTTTGAACCGTTATAGACAAAACCTTGAAAATTTGACAGAATGTCGATTACTATGACCGTTATAATAAAATATATAAATATTCAAAATTTTAAATTATAGGGAACTCCAATAGTTCATTTAATTTGATTTACATATATGGCCATACTTCTGAACAGTTGTACACAGACCGCTGAAATTTACAGAGAACCTGTATTGTTAAGTCCGCTATAACAAAACGTATAAAATTTGAATTTGGAAATAAAAGGGTGTCCCAATAGTTAATGTAATTCTATGTATGTGGCCAAACTTTTAAACTGTTATTAACAGACAGCTGAAATTTACAAGGAACCTGTATTGCAAAATCCACTATAGCAAGTATACAATTTGAATTTAGAAATTAAAGGGTGTACCCATAAATTATGTAATTTGATCTATATGGCCCTATCTTTTCAGCCATTAAACACAAACATTTGAAAAAAGGCAGAATGTTCACTACTTTCTTTGGTATAATCACAAGTATAAATATTTGGAATTATAATGTAAAGGGTTTCCCAATAGTTCATGTAATTTGATATATAATGCCAAACTTTTGAACCGTTATAGATAGATATTAGAAATTTACAAAGAATCTTTGTGGCCAAGTCCTCTATAAAAACAGGTCTTTAATTTAAAATTGCAAATTAGAATTAGACAGAGGCTTGAATGGTGTCCCCATTCAAGACGGATGCTGGTGAAAGTAGCTTAACTTTTGAACACTAATAGGGAGAGGCTTGACATTCACATAGTCTTTACTTTTTTCCCCTCTAATTTTGGCGCATCTTTTATTTGGTTTAAATCTAATTCTTAAGGATTACTTCTTATATTTTTAGGTTAGAATTGGTGCCCTTCTATTTGTTTTGAAGTCGGTTTTTTTGCAAGAATTATTGCATTCAGTTATGTATGTTTTTAGTTGTAAATTATTTAAAAGTTACTTTGCTGTACTTTTCTTAAGAGAATCGAACTCGTGGCCCTAATACTGATAAGACTCGCACACCACCAATAAGTTTTACAATACTTGGTTTTCTTCGTAACGGGTGCAACTACTTTTACGTTACAAATTGTTGTAGTCAGTAATTTCATAAACAGAATGGAGCAAAAACTAAAAGATCTCCTTAAAAGAATCTATCCCATGTTTTATAAACAGCAATTTTTGTTGTTATTGTTGTATTTATGAACACAACAATTTCCAACTCTGTGCAAAGTCAGTTCGTGTGGAATTTTTGAGAAAATTTTGCATCTTCAAGCATTCATTCATTAACTAGAGCAACTAATGTTGCCGTTTGGTTTTAGTTGTTCATTCTATCACTTTAGACCAAAAAAGATAAAAATTAATTATTTAATATCTATTATTTAAATGAGAAAAATAATTCTATTATTTAATTGAGAAAAATTTTAAAATCCAAATTTTAAACAATAAGATTTGATTTTAATAAAAAAAAATAAGACTTGGCATTACTGTAAGCAAATTGAAATCTGTAGTATCTACAAATAAGATTTTGCCGCGAAATATTGCATTCAAGTGTTAAATGTTTTGCTGGTATTATTTGCTCTTCTGCATTTTGTTGTTGTTTTGTTTAAGACGCAAGTGGCTACAATTTACTTATAATCTTGCAAGAGTATGTGGAGGAAAGAGTAATTCTTTCCAAGTTTTATTTTATTTTTTTACATTATGGCCAATGTCTGGTATTGTTTCCTTGGTTTTTATTGTTGCTTTCGTTGCTCTAGTATTTATTTAGTAACACATTGATATTTAATTGCGTTTCCTATTTAGAAATTGCTAAAGAACAAAAATAAAAAAAAAATTATTTCGCGTTGTTGCAGTTTAGTTGCAATTTTAATGTCAATATTTGGTTTTCATTAGTTGTTCATCTTGTTAATGGTACCCTACTTAACACAATCACAACTGTTTTAAGACTTAAGTTTTTCTCATCTACAAATATAATAAAACTGTAACAGGACCATCTCTGTATATGAAATGTTTTTTGGAAATTTCGTTACTGGTGCAGTTAGTAATCGAAGTGGAACACAAAACAGCAATTTTGAGAATTTTTCTCTGTAAAAACTACTGGATGAATTTTAATAAAATTTTGTGAGGAGGTACCTTAGCATCTTTATTCAAATATAGGATAATTTTTTTTCAATAAAGAAACTGATTTCCATGAGCAAATTGAGAAAAAGTAGCGAAAGTACGCAATTTTACCGATTCAATGGTACTACAAACTTGGCAGCACCTTTTTTTTGTCAGCGTAAAATCTTAACACTATTTACAGAACTCTACGAAAATTTTTGAATTTTATATAAATTTTATAATTTTTCTGTCTGTCTGTGTCCGCGTGACGTAAAAACTATTGGGTGAATATTAATAAAATCTTATGGGGTGGTACCTTCGTACCAATGCACATTTAACATGATAGCGTAAGGGAGAGGAAATATCAGCAAACAATTTTTTGAATTTTTTTATATGAATTTTGACAGTAATATTTAGTTTATTCTCTCTTAAAATACCTGATTAATGTCAAAGTTCAAAAAAAAAATTGAAAAATTTCTCTTTAATATTAGCTCCGCCTTGTGCAGTCACCTCGTTAAATATGCCTTGCTTCGTACTAAATTCAAAATATTACAGAACTCTACAATAATAAAATTTTAAATAAAAATTATGTCGCAACATGCAGAGTTCGGTATCTCTATACAGAGTAACCATATATACGGCACACAGTGGTTCAAGAGACAAATTGAACGCGATGGTGCAAAATTTAAAAATTTGCTTTAGTTTTCAGTGTAAAACCTCCATTGTACATAAAAATTGACATTTTATTATATATGTAGTTGCAATACTATTGCATACATACATATTAAATACATAACTTTGCGTTATTTGGAGAGATCGCAAAATATTGGTTTTATTTATACAACAGATTGATTAAACAATTGCATGAATATGAAAATGTATTCTTCAACTGTGAAGTTGTATCTGTATTGTACTTGTGTTAGACGTTTTAATGAGCATACACCGGCTTTCGATCCTATTTTTGTCTCGTTATCATCTATAACATGAGAATTGTTAAATGTTAAAAAATCAGCTGCCCTTTTTCCTAAAAACTTCATATAGTATCTTTAGGTTGGAATGTCTATCACCAAAAGGAATTAGTTCAATCTTTGTTACGCTGATAAGGTATAAAAAAGAGATATAAATAAATTAGTTAAGTGCGAGTTAGACTCACACACTTAGGGTTCCGTACTATCTTTAATACAACTTTACAAAATTCAAGTTGTTAATTTTTTCATGTCTTAGGAGTCACCCTTTAATTTTAAAATTAAAGACATAATTGCATCACTGTTGGAACACCCTTTAAATTTTAGCAATTTTTGTTATAGCGGCCATGGTAATACACTATCTATAGAAATATACATGCGCCTAGCTATTGCTGTTCAAAAAATAAGGTAATATACGTGAAAAACATGTCACTGATGGAACACCCTTTAGATTTTAGTAATTGTTACAGCGGCCGAAGTACAACATCTACTGTAAACATTTAAAGAGTCAATAGGTAGACTCTCAAAAAATAAGGCTATTTACGTACAAATCATGTCTCTGTCGGGACACCCTTTAATTTTGTTATTTGATATGGCGGCTATGGCAATTCTCTTTGTATGAATATATCAAGAGTCTACCTATTACTATTAAAAAAACAAGTTACTATAAGTGAAAAACATGTCACTGTCAGGACACCCTTTAATTTTTAGTAATTCTCATAACGGCCATGGCAACACATCGTCTATACAAACTAGAAGAATCTACTTATTACGGTTCAAAAAATATGTAGTTATACATGCAAAACACGTCACTGTCGAAAAACCCTTTAAATTTTTATTGTTTTTATAGGGGTCATAATAATACACCATTTTTGAAAATTTCAAGATACTATCTATTATGGTTAAAAAATTAGTCAATATGCATGCAAATCACGTTACTGTCGGCACACCCTTTAATTTTTACTATTTGTTATAGTGGCCATAGTAATACACATCCTGTAAAAACTTCAAGAGTCTACCTATTATCGTTCAAAACCTATGCCATATACATACAAATCACGTCACTAACGGAACACCCTTTAATTTTTAGGTTTAATATTGTATACTTGCTTAAAACGCGAACATAGTTTAAATCTCTGCAAGTTTTAAGTGGTTGCTTCCTATAGCTCAAGAAATAAAGATATAAAGGCAAATAACACGTCCCTTTCGGAACACCTTATAAGTTTTAGTATTTGTTGCTATAGCGGCAACAGCTATACATCATCTGTGAAAATTTCAAGAGTCTACGTATTACGGTTCCAGAGATAAAAGGCGCTGACAGACGGACAGACGAACAGACATTGTAGCGAAAAACAATAGGGTTAGGTTTTTACCCTTTGTGTACGGAACCCTAAAAATGATATAAAAAAGATGAAATTGACGACTATAAAAATAAAGTAAAGCAAGCAGGTCATAATTTCGTTAAAAACTGTCGAAAAAATAAGAAGAGGTGCTTTTGGGTTGACTTATAAATGTTGGTTGGATGAACTTTATGTCTCGTCGATGTTTTTGGGAAACGATTCTGCGGACGGAACGATAATAACACGCATGACTTTTCAAACCATTTTTAGAAGGGGGGCAAAGAAAAAGAAAACACAAATCCGTACATAGTAATATCAATGATTGTGAAATGCTTTTGCAAGTCTTATGTCAGTTAACTTTATATGGAAAGCGGTAGACCGGCTCAGTCGAATATATTAATTTAGTTGTGCACATTTTCTAGGTACTTCTAAAAAATACTTTTTTGGTCTAAATTTGACACTGTTCAGAACTATTAAAGTAAGAGTCATATAAACTGGTATGAATAATTCCAAAACAAAAGGGCAATTCTAACAAAATATTGTCAGGACACTTATAAAGTTGCGTTCATTGCTAATCTATACATATAATAAAATAGTAACTCATTTCCGTCTGTCTGTCTGTGTGCTTTACATTTGTGTTCGCATCACGTAAAAATTACTGGATGGATTTTGACAAAATTTTGTAAGGAGGTACCTTAGCATCTTGATTCCAATAAAGGATACTTTTTCCGAAAAAATATCTCATTTCCAAGGGAAAGTGGAGAAAAAGCAGCGATAAAAATGCAATTTCCGGTTTGAAGGTACTTAAATTTTCGGTTTAAAATTGGGATATTTTAAAAACTATTGCGCAACAATTGAATAAAATTTTTATTTGATTTGTCTTATTACTTTGTGAAATTACATTGTTGTTTTATCATTAGTGTTGAATATTTTCAAAGCAAAATCGAGTAAAATATTGTCAGGACGCCCATGACGTGGCGGGCACAGCTAGTATATACATAAATTCGCAAAAAATAAAAAGAAAATACAAAATATATATCTTTCATTGTGTTTTGACAAACAATTGTTTTTAAACCTAACGTTCTTAAATGAAGCGATATCTTTCAAATGAATCAGTGAACTAATAAATAGAAAAGCATGCAACCGAGGGAGAAGTCACAATAGTTCTGAAACCATACATTATTTTTTTTTTTAGTCAATCTTTGATTACGTACGAATGAACCCATCATATTATGATTATTATTTTTATTTTCATTATTAAGTATTTATAGTACTTAATTATTTTAAATTAGTTATAAACTTGTGTTTTTATACCTAAAAAAAGGAGAAAGGTTAATAATACCTCTGTAAATTTTAATGCTTGTCACTTAAGAATTCCGTCTTCTCTGGACTGATTTTGAAAATTTTTTACTTAATGCTTAAATATTTTTTTATTGAAAGAAATTAATTTATTAAATAATTATTTAATAAAATTAAAAACTAAAGAGTATCCTCATACAAAAATGTAATTTTAAAGTATTTTTCGAATTTAACAGGGTAGACTTTTTAAATATTCACAAAATGTAGATTACAATAACAAAAAGTAATAAAAAGCTCAGAAACTAAAGTGTGTCCACTTAGATAGCGTAAATATAGGGTAAAAGGAGTTATTTTATGACCTATTTTATAAATTAACCGCAGACTCTTGAAACTGACGCGATTTTAAAATACATATATGGTCGTTTGAACTATTATAGACAGAAACTGGAACTTAACAAGATTGTGTACGCTACAAAATAAAAAACTGAAGTGAAAACATCAAATTAAAACTTGAAGGGTGTCCCATATTTTTTGTTTTTTTTTTGCAAAAATTATTTGTGGGTAATATAAATGTTATGGTGATTAGTATAAATAATAAATTTTGTTATGATAGCAAAACATGGCTTATCAAATGTTGAAATCAACTGAAATTAATTCAACTCAGACATATAATTTTACAGAAAACTTAAAATGGTTCTTGTGTCCACACTACAACCATATGTTTCGTCTGAGTGTTATTTCATGTTTGCCACACTATAATAAAAAAATATTTTGCAACTCTGATCGCATGGAAAAATAATATTAAAATTAATATGAATTTTTTAAAAAAATTATCAAATCGTACAGACTTTTCAAAAATTTTGTAACACACATAAATACATTTCTAATCCACACTATCACACTTTTTTTTAGCACACATGCTATTTGTGACAGATCGTACGACGGAGTAAGATAATACATCATGGTCTTTAGAAATAAAGTGACCGAAATATATGAGACCACGCACGTATTACATGCTTCAGTGATGTCAAGGGTGGCTATTAAGGCAACAGTGTGAGAGATTCACTAAAGGCCAGGCTTCACTATCCTACACAATCGTACGATTTAATCAACAAAAAATCTGACAGAATTATGTCATACTTAAAAATCGTTTAAAAATGGCATTGTAGATGCCACACTATCATACAAAACAAGTTTTTGCAACTCTGATCGCATGGAAAAATAATATTGTTACGAAAAAAGAATTTATTCATTATAGGCTCTGAACCACAATACTCTCGAACAACAACAACATTAATGGTTTGTTTTCTTACAATGATGAAAGAAAGAAACAAACAATAAAGAGTAACGCCTTAAATAAAAACTCATCAGTTAAATACACAGCCACATACATAAATACAAGCATAAACAAATAAACAGCCACACATACAGGTATAAAGAAATAAACAACCACACAAACATGTATAAAGAAATAAACAAACACACAAACACACAAACAGAAAACAAGAGCAATAACAATCGAACCTGCCAGATATGTCTGGAATAGAACATTCTGGTGCTTTTTAATCACCTATATAAGCGAATCGTGCTGGCGAGTAGTATGGCAGTATTAATTTAAAAGTCAAAGAGTTAAGTTGTCGAATTTTAAGAGTGTTAACTGTTTACTGTATTTTTGAACAGTGGTGTTAAATAAATAAAGTGATTTACAGTAAAAGTAATAACAGAGTGTATTTATTTTGCAATTAAAAGAACCCAACGTAAAGTAAAAACGTAAAAATATTTTAAGAATTTTTTCAAAAGATCATCAAATCGTACGACTTGTCAAAAAGTGTGTCACACACATATGTACATTTCTAAGCCACACTATCATACTTTTTGAGCACACATGCATTTCTTGACAGAACGTACGACTGAGTATGATAGTGAATCATGGCCTTTAGTTATTTTAGCTTTTCTGTTGCCACCCTGTTAAATTTCTAAACTTAACTATTGAAAACATGGAGTTACCACCTTAAAAAAGAATTGAAACAGCAGTTAATGCGAAAGAAAATGATGATGTACATATATGGTAAATTTTTCTGTTTGATGCGAAGAGGAACAAATTAATTAATTTATTTATTTATTTAATATTAGTCTATGGATACAATCCTTACAGACAATTTAACATACATATTAACTTAATCTTAGGAAAAAATCAAAAAGTTAAATTAGGAATTTAAAAAACAGTGATATTATGTTGAATTACTTTTACATTTATAAAAAAATCAACAAAATTATACAAACTATTAAATTGACGACATATACGCGTAAAAGGATCAGCTAGGTCATAATTTGTTTTATAATGACGAGTGTTGCGACACGGAACATTAAATTGTATATTACTCAACAGAAATTCACAGCAAACATTACCATTTATAAGGTTTAACATAAAAGAAACATTTAGCATAGTGTGACGGCTTTTTAGCTTAGGTAGTCTGCTAGAATATGAAGGGAGATTTATTGCAGGATTCCAATGAAGATTACGTAAACAGACTGACTCAATATATTGGCAATAAATATTGTAATAAGGATCCCATACGACTGATCCATATTCCAAAATAGGTCTGACCAGTGAAACGTAAACTTGCTTGGTAATATATAAGGATCAGAGAATTATTTTACCCACCTTTTTATAAATGCTAAAACACCTCTAGCCTTATTGATAGTCATAGTAATCTGTGCAACGAAGTTTAATTTAGAATCAAGTAAAATTCCAAGATCCAAGAAAGTGTCGACTAAATCCAGCTGATGTCCTCCCAATAAGTAGTTAACAGCTATACAACTATTGCTAAAAAATCGCATACATTTACATTTTTTAGATTTAGCTCCATTAAATTATTTTTGCACCATAAAAAGAAGTTGTTAAGATCAATTTGAAGATAAGCATGAACATATTGCTTGAAGCTATAAAAAATTTTTACATCATCAGCATACATCAAAATGTGGAAAAACTTGATAACTTTCGGAAGGGCATTTATAAACAGCAAAAAAAGAAGAGGTCCGAGATGACTACCTTGCGGAACACCGGATAGAACATCAATGTTCTTAGACGTACTCATGTTGAATCGAAGATTTTGTTTTCTACAGGTTAAATAAGACATTAGCCAGTTTAAACTTCTAGAAAGCTGTTAATTAATATTGAACAATTTGAGCAAATAAATTAAGGTAAAAATTTAATTATTTTAAATTAAGATACCGCTCGGGTGCACACTTAAATGATTTTAATGGCAAAAATACTCGATTAAAGTTTAAGCCGCATTCACATTATTAACCCATATTTGCCTTCCAGAAAATTTTCCTATTTCCCATTTAAAAAATGTTTTAAATTATTTTATATAAATTCGTACTGAATTCAGTAAATCGCGTCATTAACAATTCAAATAGGGGCCATAGACTTTCCTGTAAGTGTTTTCTTATTGGAGTAAACAACCAGACAAATAAAAGTTACTTATAAATTGAAAATTATTGGATCTAATGTACTTCGAATGTTTTCAACATTCGAAGAATTAAAATTGAAATTTGTTTGTTACAGGTCCACAAATACAAACACTACAATTTTGTTAAGTTAACATTACTAAACGTTAGACCGGTGTTTCCCAACGTGTGGCCCACGCCCCACAAGGTGGGTCGTCAATTTGATAGTTAAGGGGGACAATTTGTCAAAGTGGGTTACCTGGTCTTCATTGTGAATAAATTGAATATTTTTCCAACGATATCCATCGCTTTCCTATTAATGATAAAAATGTAAAATATTTGCAGTTTAATTTCCTTTATGAAGAAGAAAAAACAAAAGTTCTTTTTTTTATTTAAATGTTGTTACGAAAGAAACATTTATTCTTCTTTAGCTATGAAAAATAAATAACAAATTTATTAAAACGGTTCTGGAAAAAGATGGAAAACCAATGCCACTCAGTAGCAAAACTGTCAGCAGAACAACTTGTTAAAAGCTGAAAACAAGAGAATTCTCAGTACAAATGGATGAAGCAACTTTGAGAGACAGTGAGTCAGTGTTGGTAACTTATGTCAGATATATTGATGAAGGACATTTTGCTCAAGAAATATTGTTTTGTAAAAGATTGGAAACCACCGCTACTTCAAAAGATATGTAATATGTATAACTTATATAATTAATAGGCAAACACGTTTTTTGTAATCCCTTTTACGTCTGTAATACTGCACCGATTTTGGAAAGATTTATATGCTTTTAAAGCTCGGCTGTTCTAAATGAAGGTAATAAAGTGTGTTAATGCTATCAAAGCTAGTGCCAAATGTGAGCATCTTTTCAAGTTATTTTGTGAAGAACAAAATGAAGATACTGATGTGAGGCGGTTATCTAAAGGAAATTGTTGAAAAGGTTTATGGAACTGTTTAGAGTTACATATATTAGAAATATATTAACAACAAAAACCGTGAACAGTTTCATTGGCTCAAAAAATGAGAAGTAACTTATACTGCTTTAACTGTTATTGACAATCATTTGCATAGTCTATCTGCTGGGTTAAAAGAACTTTTTTTTTTCATTTAAAAAATTTGATTTTCCAAGATGGATGATGTAACCAATATTAGTAGATTTGTCTGATAATTCAAATATGCAGTATCAAAAAGAACTCTCAAAAATGCAAAATGATGAGGCAGTAAAAACTTTATTTAAAATAAAAGGAGCGATGGAATGGTTTTGTAAAAAACAGAAATATCCAAATGCAACGAAATTTACAAGAAAACTTTTACTACTGTTTCCATCTTCATATTGAGCTGAATGTGGATTCGAATCCGATAGGATATAACACAACGTGGAGACTTGAGATTAAAGCTATCAAAATTGAAGCCTAATATAAAATGTGTGTGCAGCAAGCATTAGGCGCAAGGATGGTACTAACTTAGTTTATAAACATCTTTTTAAAGTTATTTTGAATTTGAGTTTTTCATTGTGTTTTCAAATTTTACTTACTGTGGTTTGATAACTTTTTCATAGTGATTTCTTCCTAAAACCTATAATTAATGTTTCTTAAGTGAACAAATCAATTTTTTAATGTTAAAAATTATGTAAAGGGGGCATACAAAGTTTAGAAATGTTAAAGGTGGGACATAACACAAAAAAGGTTGGGAACCACTGCTTCAGACACTACAATGTGCAGACTCATAAAAATGTCAAACAAATCATAAAAAAATTAATTATCTGCGTTTATGTATGAATTTTTATGAATCTTAACTGTCAGCTGCACACAGGCACAATGACATTTTGTTTTTCAGAAACACGTTAAAGTATTTATTAAAAATATAATCAGTTCTAAAATTTAGTACAAAATTTTATTATATTACAAAGCTAATAGGAATTTTAAATTAAATATATTGTGCGATTGAATGAAAACATGAATTTTAAACAAAAATTCTCAAGTGTAAATGTAGAGGTCGATATAAAATATTCAGAAAAAAAAACCAGAAGACATTGACTACTAGGCAGGTATGACATTAATGTCCATTCATGTCCATGGTCACATAATTAAATTTTTAAAAATGATAATTAAAAATATATTACGAGTAAAATAAACCGTTATTTCGCATAGAAATCAATTTATATTGTTTTTCTACAGAAGCCTTCGATAAAAATGTGTAGATAATTTTTCAGGCAATAAACTTAAGCATCTAATAATCTAATTTACTTTACTTTGTGGGCTTGTTTCTGCTTCAATAAAATGAACCCGCTGTTCCAAGAATATTATCAGTATTTTGAAGGATCAAGTTGGTGTAGTGCATTTTAGGCTGGCAAACCCTACAATAACAGACGAAAACTATTTAAAAGTTCGTAATGTGCGAGACACGAAAGATTGTCCCGCTGTGGAAGAAAGTAGAAGTCGTTATGGATATTACTCATATACGGGTGGTCTAAAGACAAAAAATGTGTAAAAATGAAAAAAAAAAAAAATTGTTAAACTTAATTTATTTTGGTATATTATGGCTTTGTGAGAAATAATATCCCATTAATTATGGAACACGATTTCTTCCATGTGAGTGCCTTATATCTCCTCGTGGTGGCGGCCGGTAACACGCTCGTAATTAGATATTTTATCTGCTAGGAGGTAACTATAACCCGACAACAAAGAAGATACAATCGAAAAGGAATTCGAAGATTGGCACTCTCACAGATCTCCTCAACTCAAAAACAGACAAAGATAAATCACCAAACGGCTCTAGAATCCCCAAAAAATATTTAAAAGGCTAGCGCACAATAGATGCTAGCCACAATAGAATTATTCATTCTGGCTGGCAACAAGAAACCTTAAAAGACCCGTCATACGCTTGCCTCCCTTGTGTACTTCATGATTAGGTTGGAAAAGCAGTGTTATCGAAAATAGCAATTTATTTGCTTAAGATTTAAAAAATGAATTTATGAGTTGCCACCTCTAGATTTAGCAGTAATCCATCTTAGATTTGACTTACAAGATGTTTAAAGAGTAATTGCTAGCTTAAACGTAAATTTATACTTAAAGTTTATGGTCGTACCTTTATACTTACACAAAGACATTTTTTAAGCTCGGCTCGACCAATTCAAGCTGGAGTTCCCCAATGTTGTATATTAGAACCCATTTTATAATTGCTGTACATATCAGATATGCCAACTTGCAATCGAGTCCAGATAGCAACATTACTAAGCATTCCTGAAAGCCCCAAATAACATCCCTATATTTACAAGACCATATATTTTATTTGGAATTGTGGTTACAAAAGGGGAAAAAAATAATGAACAAACATGTAGTCACATAACACTGATACTGCGTAGAGACTCATGCCGTCCTATTCGAATAAACAACCAAACCAAACCTAAACATTCAGAGGTCAAATACATCGATAGATGCTTAACCTGGTAAAGTTACATTGAAGCCAAATTTACCCAAATGATGTTAAAAGCAGTGCAAATAGATTGGTTACTTGGCAGAAACTCAACCCTAAGCTTAGATTGCAAGTTTTTACTTTATAATTCAATTCTTACACCAATATGGTGTTATAGTTCTCAGTTATGGGGTTCTTCCTCAGCTTCAAATTTAGAAAAAAATTAGGCGCCAAAATAAGATTTTACGAATAATTGCAGCCGCACCCTGGTATATTAAAAACTCAAACACCCACAAAGATCTAAACGTGCCACTAGTTAAGGCAGTAATAGCAAAACATGCAACAACATGTGTAAATAAGCTTGAAACGCATCCAAATGCGCTGGCCCGTAACATCCTAAACGGTCGTGGCTACGTTCGACTAAGAAGGCGAAATATTCCTTTTCTTGTCTGAATATCTCAGAGGTGACCAACAGGTGATAACGGCAACCGTGCATCATACAGTTTTTGTCTAGAACTGGCTCTACCTAAGATATTAGTACTTATGGCTAGTTCATATACATATATTGATAATACAATAAATAATATGAAAAAAAAAACGGCAAATGCGTTAAAGCACACAAAATTTAATAAATATTCGTTGATCTATTATTATTTTTTTTTTGGTAAAAATAGATAATAAATAAATGAACATTTGGCAAAGGTTCGTTTTATTTTTTATCAACTACTGCCTCTGTACACGTAGACATACATATGTTTATAGGGCTCTTAAAATTAGTTTTATTTTCTAAAACATTATAATTTATATATACAATATTTTAATTAAGTAATAATGTTTTTGTCGCCAAAAATAATTAAATTTCTGTCGTCAGTGTACCAATACACAGGAACCTTGACGCATGTACCTTGACAAGTTGGGTAATAAAAAAAAAAACTATTCTCATTTGCTCATAAAAATCTCGTACATTTCGTTATAATAAGGCGACATTTTAAATCTTAAATAAACTTAAAATAAGCTATCACATGGTGCTTTATTGCCTACTGTTGATTGATGTGAAATAATATCAGCAGTTTGGCTTTTGAACGATTTTGTTTTCTTTTTACGCCCCTTTCTTATAAACAAAAGTTGGAGTATTACGCACTTGCGTAATTGTCACGGAATATTATCATTTCATTTCCTAAAATGTTTTACATTCAATAAATAATATACGTACTCTTTCTTAGGAAGAATAAACACAAATGGTTCCCCAATAGGTATGGATAGATTAAGGCAGTTGATGTCGAAAATACTGCTTAAACTTTGTGAAATTTTTCTGTATATTATTTTTTAGAAAAATAAAAAAATCACCTTGAGTTAACTAACTTTACTGTCAAAAGAGTATCGTCTTGTGGCAACCATCTTTTTACTTTATGAATTTATGAAAGTCACAGAGATTTACGGGAGTGTGAACTAAAATATGGTAGCATATTATTATATTAATTTGGCTAAAAAATATGAATTAGGGGAAGTCAAAAGTTTTGTTATATAACACACTGTGTAATTTTTTAAGTTATAGTAAAATAACCATATACGGACACCACTACGTGATAAAAGACCAAAGAAAAAAACACCCCTGTCTCCCAGTTTTGCCCAAAGTCCTCCAGGTTTTTTTATGGGCCCTCGATGTCATTTTTTCAAAAAAATGATCATTTACTCAAACTCATATTTTGCAAACCGTTTGAAATTTTGATATACTCTCTGAGGCAAAGTTTTAGCTCTTGTCATAAAGAATAAAAATTGTTAACATATAAAATCAAAAAAACTTCATCTTCAAGGTCAAAATCGCAAAAAACTTTAAAAAATTCAATTTTTTTACCTTTTTCCCCTTGTTCAGGTCCATAGGTAGCAAACCGTTCAAAATTCAAGGAAATAATCAACTAAAAAAATGGACCTAAGATCTCAATAAACAACTTTCTAGAACATATGAACTTCCTAGGAATGATACTTAACACCGTTTAGGTAGCGCTTAGGTAGCCGAAATGAAGATGAAGTTTTTTTGATTTTATATGTTAACAATTTTTGTTCTTTATGACAAGAGCTACAACTTTGCCTCAGAGAGTATATCAAAATTTCAAACGGTTTGCAAAATATGAGCTTGAGTAAATGATCATTTTTTGCAAAAATGACATCGAGGCCCCACATCTTTGAGGGCCCATGAAAAACAACTGGAAGACTTTGGGCAAAACTGGGAGACAGGGGTCTTTTTTTTTTTTGGTCTTTTATCACGTAGTGGTGTCCGTATATGGTTATTTTTTTTCCGTGTTGCACTGCGTAGTCATTCAAATTACGCACAAAAAGAGGTTTGTAAACAATATAAAGCTGCAAAACACGTCTTCCATTGACAAAACTTTTCGTATAATAATTTAGTAATAAACTAAAATTTGTGCTGTCATAAAAATGAGTCAGAAAAAGATAATAACAACTATATACAAAAGTTTCGAGTTAATTATACCAGGTCATTTGAAGACCTAATTTCAAAGGGGTCAAGTATCACCATAATTTAACATCTATTGACAACTTTCTATCTTTTATTTAACGTAAAGTGAATTTCTTTGTTATTTTCCTAGCTGTCGTGCACCATGTGCATAAAAAATTTAGAGGATGGCTGGGCACCTCATACAAACTGGTTCCACTAAAGAACACTCAAAAAATTGCCGGCTTCGCATTGTTTGTTAGATCAAGAACATCGGTGATGCGGCCGAGGACGTCAGAGAGAATTTTCAAACACCGAAGAGACTACGATGCACACAATTAGATATCAGCAAACTGTATAGTTATGAACTTGAAGGCGTTGCCGTACAAAAAGCAAAACGTTTCCGAATTTTTGCCTGCTGATCGTCGAACGAGGTTAACTTTCTCATACATGCGCTGTTAAATTTGGGCTTCCGCTTACACAGGTCGGCTAACAATGGAGATTTTGAGACATCAATTTCCGTGCCAAGTTATCTCTCGCTTTGGACATTTTAAGTTGTCACCCAGATCACCAGACTTCTTTTTAAATATCGCGTTTACCACAATAAGCGCATTCGCATTATAAATCAATAAAACGACTATAATATTTTTTTACTTGAATCAAGGTAAATAAAGAATATAATATTAAATACTTATATAAACTTCCCAGCAAAAAAAGACATGACAAAACAGTAGGATATTCATGAGGTCTACTACTCTTGCAATGGTTCCAATGTAGGTGAAAAACGCATGATTTTAACATAGGCGTGTCATTGGAGGTCATGTGTTGAAATTTAAATAAACTGACTGTCATTTAAATGAGTGCTTAGGACTAATGAAAGTTCGATGATTAGGATGTGGTCATAATTTATAAATGCTTATATGTAAATTAAAAACTAAAAAATATGTATGTACACATGATTTACTAGAAAAATTGAATGCATTTTCAAGTACTTCCAAACATGTCATTTTATTAGAGTTAGGGATTACATTAAAAATGAGTTCGAGTAAATAAGTGCTAAGGAAATCATGAAATCACCATTTCCTTTTGAACACATTCATTATTTTTTTGCAGGGCTTAAATTAATTTTATTGAAATTCATTTGGTTTTATAAACTTTAATTTTCATTTCTATAACGCCAAAAATTTGATCTTTATAATGTAAATTGATTTGCAATAAAATAAATTGTGTTTGTTAACAACGAATATAAATTAATATTTTCTACAAAATCAACAGGCAACGCTTGTTTTTTTCGACACAAAAAAAAGGTTTACTCTATTTTCATCCATATACTAGCGAAAATCTAATGAGTTTCCGCCTGTAATAAAATATGGAAATTGTGAATCTGATGATGACGCTCTTATCGCCAATATGTTCGCGGATTTTTTTGCTACGACGTACTCTGATACTATATATGATGACACCAGTACTTATACTTTTGAAATTTCTTCAAACCTATCAATAGACTTTCCAGAAATTGATTCTGCTGAAATAGAGTTCGAATTAAAAAGACTTAAAATAACTTTTAACCATGGACCGGATGGTATACCCAACTGTTTACTGAAGTACTGTGCAGCTAGTTTGTCGAAACCTTTATCTTTAATCTTCAACTCATCTATCAGATGTGGCTCAACCATTACCAACCTGTTACAGATAACGACGTTAGTCAATAAATGATTCTGGAAAAATCAACAAACTGATGCCATTTATACGGATTTCAGCAAAGCTTTCGACAAAGTCAATCATAAACTTCTCCTTAATAAGCTATATATGATGGGATTTTCTGCAAATAGTCTCAATTGGATTAAATCTTATCTAAATGATAGAAAACAAAATGTACTTTTCAAAAACCACATATCTAAACCTATAAATGTTTGTTCTGGAGTACTGCAAGGCAGCCATATTGGTCCAATCCTGTTCTCTTTGTTTATAAATGATCTGCCAAATGTTATAAAATATTGCAACATACTTATGTTTGCTGATGATGTAAACATTTTTCTTACATACAAAAAAAATTCGGATCATTTTTACCTACAACATGATATTGAGAACTTTTATACTTGGTGCAATGTAAACCTAATGGAACTAAGCTCTAACAAATGCAAGCACATGAGATTTAACAGGGGCAACTTCGTCAGTATCAACTTTTTGTTTTTTGCTTTTATACAGATCCTTAGTTAGACCTATTCTTGAATATGGCTCAGTTGTTTGGGATCCGTTGTATAATGTTCATAGTGATCATATTGAGTCTATTCAAAAACAGATTTTGCTATTTAGCCTACGAAACTTAAGATGGAGTCTAACATTAAATTTGCCTCCTTATCATCAAAGATTATCGCTAATTAAGTTGCCTTCTATTAAATACCGAAGGACTATGCTAAACGTTACGTTTTTGTTAAGTATTCTTAATGGCAATATACACTCTGAATTCATACTAAGAAGTATCTCATTTAATGTTCCACATCGGCCGACACGTTTCTTTCAACCTCTGGCAATTAAATGTTTTCGTATGAACTATGCTTATGCTGATCCACTGAGAAGAATATGTGCCAATTTTAATGAACTGTATCAATTTATTGATTACTCTTTAAGCTTAAACGTTATAAAACGCAATATTATAATTTTCCTTAATTGATAAATTTTTTTCTTTTGTCTTTGCAAATTATTGTTACAAATAATTATTAAATTTGTTACTAAAGTCTGTATGAAATTATTATGTAGACTTTTATACATTTAAATATAAAAAAATAAATAAATAAGATGTAAATAAATACATAAGTACTCGTCATCGTAATTAGTCAGCAAAAGATAAAGTTTTAATAAATGAATAAGCGAATGATGAACCTCTTTGAGAACGGTCGCTAATATAAAGTGCCCGAATTAGCTTCTTCGGTAATTATCTATATGGTTTTGGTTTATCAAGGAGTCCGGCTGGTTATGCAAAGAAGTTTAGAAGCAAAGTTCAGAGGCAAAAAAATTGCTCTGGTGTAGTTGCCGCATCGATATTATGTTCAAGACTAGACTCACAGTGAATATTTCCTACTTTCATATTTGAAAGAAATATAGTTGGATTCATTAAAAATTTATAATAATTTAAGGCCAATCAAGAAGTAACTCAAAATTACCAGCAAACCTGCATTCCGTATTCTAAGAACAATATTTGTATAACCGCACAGAAAAAAAGGTGGGTATGATAATGCAGAATTTATTTAGAATTCTTTTAGAAATTATTAAAAATTTTCAGAAGGGACAATTTCGTGGTTATGCGAGACATAACTTCGTAGCTTTTATGTTATCTTCCAAATAGTTTTGAAGATGTCGTGCAATATGAGGGCGAGTTTAGACATAATGTAAAATAACGGAACCGTGTCAATTGAAGGTATTGATTTGTAATTAAATACTTCTAGATTCAAATACAAATATATAGAAAAACATAAGATTAAAAATTAAAGGGTGACTCATATGAAAGGTGATTTTGGCCTGTATGGACTAATATGTGAAAACATGACAGACATACTCTTGGATTTAACTCATGTTATGTATTACCTTTTCCGCTATAGCAACAGGTATAAAAATTAGAATTAAAAATTCAAGGATAAACCATAAAAGACATAGTTTGGCGTATGTATATGGTCTTATATTTTGAACAGTTATAGATAGACACTTGAAATTTAAACAGAGTTTGTATTCTATATTTGCTATAGCAATATATATAAAAACAAAAAATTTTAATTAAAGGATGTGCCCAAGCTGATGTATTTTAACTTACTTCTTATCTTTTAAACACTAAGCCCTGCTCGGTATATATACTGCTATGTTCACTATGTACATATCAAAATGAAGGGTGTCCTCTCAGAAGGCGTAAATAGTTATTCAAATAAACAATACAGATTAGTTGCAAGGCACATTTCCAAAAAAAAAGTTAAAAGAGTGGAAGAAATGTAGTAAAAACAATATTATTAGAGGGAGGAAGGGTGCTCTGCACTTCTTTTTAATATTGATTCCTGAGTTGCATTAGATATTACCTTCCAAATGCTTTGCTTTACTTAATTAATTATATATGAGCTATTGATCATATCTTTCATTCACTCTTTTACGGGCTACTTCATTTCTACAATAAGCTTTAGGGCAATCTATTCATTTCATGAAACTCCATTTTTCAATAACCTTATTTTTTAATTCATTCAATATTTTGCAAAACCAAATCCACAACTCAGGTCAACTTTGTCCGGACCTATATAAAAATTAAACCAATTCAAGCTTAGAGTTGCATGGACAAAATAACTTCTCTCATTCTCGGAGTGAAAAATAAAACTTCATCTAAAAAAATTTTGTCCGAAACAAATGGGTGAGTCCGGACAAAAACCTCTTACAGAGAGTTTTCAGCAGCACGATTTAATCATTCTGAAAAATTTGTCCAGAAAGATAAAAATGCATATGAAATACATATGAAATACAAAAGTAAACAAGTCATATTAATTTCACAAAGCAACAACTGGTTATAAACAAATTACTGTAAAATTACACATTTTGTATTAATTCAAAAAAAAAAATTCCAAACTGCATGCTAAAGGCTAGTATTCACTATCCTACACAATCGTACGATTTAATAATAAAAAAATCTGACAGAATTCTGTCCTACTCTACTACACACTATTATACAAAATAAGATTTTGCAACTCTGATCGCAAAATATGTGGATTTAACTCACGAGGCTACAAATTGATGTATGCAACAACAGCAGGTAACAATAACAAAAATATTAGAGCCTGTATTTTAGCTAGAGACCACCTCAATATCTTCCTTTTATCTGATTAAAGTGATGAGGATACGGTGACTGCAGTATGGGAAAATGCAAAATCGGCAGTGTGGATATCCTCCACGTATATACCACATGACCAAGCAGAATCTCCACCCAACAGCCTGGTTAGAAAAATGGCCAGAGCAGCAAAGGCGAAAGGCGTTCCTTTAGTAATGGGCGCTGACGCAAATGCGCATCACCAAATTTGGGGTAGCTCCGACACAAACTACAGAGGTGAGTGTTTCTTTGATTTTATACTTAAAAACAATGTAGAAATTGCGAATAGGGGGTCCGAACCTACCTTTGTTGTATCAAACAGGCACTTTTAATCGAGAATTGAAAAGTCTCAGATGACTGTTCCTTCTCCCACCATCGTTACCTGGTCTTCTCTATTAGTAGGAAGAAGGGTTCGACCATAGTCTATAAAAATAGATGCAGAACGAATTGGGAGGAACAAAGCGAATTTCTCACGAACGTAATTACGCATCCCTACGAAATTAGGGACATTAGGCATATTGAAGATGCTGTGAGAACAATCACAGATGCCTTTAAAGACGCAACCGACAGGTGATGCAAACCATCGGTCCAGCGCGCTAATCGAAAACCACCATGGTGGTCTAAAGAAATAGCCGAATCCCGCAAGATTTGCCGAAGGCTTTTCAACGAAGCAAAGAGGACAGGAAACTGGTCACTCTATAAATCTTCGGTGAATAAGTTCAAAAATCAGGTCAGAAGCGCTAAACGTAAGTCATGGAAAGATTTTTGTAGTGGCATTGAAAATTTTTCTGAGACTAACCGACTGCGTAAAATACTGGCCAAACAAGCGCCTATTCCTAGGTATATCCAAAAGGCAGACAGCACTTGGGCAACCAGTGCACAAGAATCACTGGAAGTCCTAATGGAAACCCATTTTCCAGGATGTCAGTCCATTACGGTACGGCAACACAATTCAAAACTAACGTTGTACCTCATACTTTAATCATTGATGCGGATAGGCTGCAATGGGCTATAAGAAGTTTCCATCCCTAAAAGGTTCCAGGGCCGGATGGCATAATTCCCGTTGATCTTCAAAATAATTTGGATCTGGTAACACCTTGGCTTTTAGCTATATATAAATCCTGTCTATCCTGGTCTTACATTCCAGACCAATGGCCAGAGTGCAATGTGATATTTATTCCCAAGGGAGGAAAAGTGTCACATGCAAGAGCAAAGGATTTTAGACCAATAAGTCTAACATCCTTTCTTCTCAAAACACTAGAAAGACTTATCGAAATCCACATACGGATGACATGGCTACATAGAGAAGTCCTTGGAGCATAAAAAATATACTATGGTGGCCTTCATGGACATTGAAGGAGCATTTAATAATATTAATCCGCTGGCAATAACTCAATCTCTCACAGAGGTTGGGGTTGACCATTCCATCATCAGGTTCATAACAAACCTGTTAGGATATAGGGAAATATCATCCTCATTCGGCCTAGCTGAAGCCACCAAGATAGCAAAAAGAGGCACCCCTCAAGGCGGGGTCCTGTGTCCGTTGCTTTGGAATATAGCAATTAATAAGCTAATATTAAAATTGGATTCCATGTACTTCAAGACAATTGCCTACGCAGATTATGTGGCGGTTGCAATTGCTGGAGCGCATGTTGATACAATGACACAAAGATTGGAAAAAGCATTCAGAGCAATCTGTTACTGGGGGGATCAGAACAGACTGAGTGTCAATCAATCTAAAACGGAGCTTATATTATTCTCAAGGAAGTACAAGGTTCCAACCTTTAGACCACCTACATTAAATGGGGTAACACTAAACCTATCTGATAGCGCGAAATATTTTGGGCATAATACTAGATAGTAAACTATCCTAGAAAATGATTGTTCAGGCTAGAGCGTCTAAAGCTATGACGGCAATATATGGCACGACTTGGGGAATGAGCTCAAGAAATGTGAATTGGCTGCTTGAAGCAGTAATCAAACCAATATTATTTTATGGTGCAACTGTCTGGTGGGAAGCACTAGATATTAGGACAAACGTCTATATTATAGAAAGGGTGTTGCAGACTATGGCGATCCTTATAACTGGAGCCAACAAGTCAACACTAACGAAGGCGCTTTTTGCAATACTTAACTGGTTACCGGTAGTTCTACTGGCCAGGTATGTGGCACTAAGGACAGCTGTTAGACTAAATGTTGTAGGTACATGGAACCAGATCATGGGGACATGCCAATCTTCTAGGAACAACGGATGTTATTCCTGAACTCTAAGACTACTTCACCCCGTCACCCTTCTTCACACGAAGATTCCACTTTGATTTGACGGAGGGATACTCTCTAACACCTCGAATTTTACTGGTTTACACAGATGGTTCCAAAAGGGGTACGAGAGTGGGAGGTGGAGTCTATATAGAGGAGTTTGGAATCAGAATATGTTTCAGGCTTCCGAATGACTGAAATGTCATACAAGCAGAAATATCTGCTATTAAAAAGGCGGCTAACTGGCTAAAGTACCACAGGATATTAAACAGAGATATCTGGACTGATAGTAAAGCCGCTATCATTTCCCTTATAGGTGTGTATAGCACATCAAATCTTGTCCTTGAATGCCGGACATCCTTAAATGTGATGGCGGATAATTCGACAGTCACCTTTAAATAGGTGAGGGGACATGGGACTAATCAAGGCAACTGTGCTGCCGATGAACTAGCCAAGAAGGGAACACTATTGCACGATGATGCCATAGACATCTATTGTGGCATTCCCCTCTCGGCCTGTTTGCACCGCATTAACTTTGCCCTTCACGATATAGCTCAGACCAGATGGTCCAATGAGCCAACTTGATCGATTGCAAGGACAATCTGGCCCTCGCTGGACCAAAACAAAACGGTCTTGATATTTCGGCTGCAGAAAATGCAGATACGCCTACAACACTTGGGACGACGAGGTTTTGAAAGCCTTTCTTGTATTTCATCTCTGGAACCAATCAGGATTAACTCCTTTTTCTAACCTCTTCCAACTGAAGTGACATAGTTGCTCACCAATGCATGTCACGTCTAATAGAGCCTTCACAGCTAATAACTTCCCCGTCTATGACCTTCTACCCACTTCTGTCTCTACACTTCTTCCTCAGTATATAATGATCTTTATTCTCTATCTTTTCTGCCTATCTCTTCTCTTATCTGCAGGTATCACAAAGGGATCAACATAATGGACCCAAGTGAGCTATTTTTATTCCACTTCTCTTTTCTCCTCCTCTATAAGCTGCCTGCTTAACCTAACCTAGCTTAACTCTGATCGCATGGAAAAATACTATTTTATGAATTTTTCAAAAGATTATATAATCGTTCAGATCTGTCAAAAAAGTCTGTCACACACATACACTTTTAATCCGAACAATCATACTTTTTGAGCACACATGCACTTTTTGATAAATCGTACGACTGAGTACGAGTATGAGAATCATAAACCCCTGTCTTCATTTGCTATCAAGATGTCTTAACAAAAGTCAAACTTCATATAAGAAAAAAAAAAAAAAAAAAACAATATTAAAAATAATGTTTTTTTTCATATGAAGTTTGACTTTTCTTAACGCATGTTAATGTATAATGGAGACGGGGGGTAATCTTAAGCAAACACTATACCATGTGGCAACTCAATACAGCTTTTTCTTAAAGAATTATAATTGTTGGCTACTCAGTTATATTTTGTCCAGACAAAAATTAAAATTGAACCAATTCGAGCTGAGATTTGTCTGGACAAAATCACTTCTGTCACTCTCTATGAGAAACATCAAACTACATATAAAAAAATTTTGTTTGAATAAAAATTTTGTCAGACTCGATAATTTACTTAAAAACTATCGATACTATCGAAATTGTTTAAGTAGTAATTAAAATCAACAAAAAACATAAACGTAAAGGCAACAAAAATTTAAAAATGGAGCCATATGGTCAGAATAAAATGTTATATAACTATTACTGGCCTATCTGGCTGTCGAATTTAACTCTATCAAGAGGGTAGTTCTATAATTCCATGATCATTTGTATTTCCAGGGCAGTAATTTTTAACGCAAAACGGATCCCGTTAAAATTTAGCTAATACTGCCGAGTTATGCGCAAGTTGCGTCTATTACGACAGCAGTTATAATTATATCTAGTGGAGTAATTTCCAAAGCCATTTTGATCTCATTAACGGTTATCTAATATTAGACAACTGTGTAATTTTGGACAAGATTTTTAATAATTACTATCTACAGTTGCATTTTGACCAAGCATCTATTGCAATGACAGCTTGCTAATTTCTTGACTTTTTGTATATATAATCGCAGAAGTTTTAAATGCAACACTTCTGCTAATAACTTATTAAATACTGGACTGCTATCTTGTGTTTCCAGCACAGCAACTTCCAATGCAAGACTGTTCCCGTTAACTTTTACTGTTGAATTTTGGGCAAAGTACGCTTGCCCTCGTATTTGAATGAATATTTCAATAATTAGAATATTTCATACAATCGATGATAACTTCTTTTAATTTTTAGTTTAGATTCTATGCCCGTCTGTCTGTTTTGAATCAACAAAATAAATACATATGTATGTATTACGAAAGTCAATTAAGTTTTCGTAGGTGTGTAATAAATCAGTGTAGTGATAACTAAAAATGTAGTTATTTCTCTACCAAATATTTATGAATGTAGTAACGACAATACTTTATGATTTAGATATTATATGTAATTACAATGGCTGATATACATAAATTTGTATAATCAAACGCAATATTTATCATAATCTTTTAATTGTTACCATAAAAACCAAGTCAACTCAAACTAAAATAAAATAGTCGTCAAAAGATTCCAAAAAACAATTAAAATGAGCCCATCTACAATTTAGATTGAAGACTAAAAGAATTTGTGTTCGTAGCGCAACAACAGTAAATTTATCAGCCAACTAAAAAGAAATTTATAATTTGGTGATAAGATTTTAAAATTTTTTATAACTTTTTAGCTTTTATTTTGCTACAACTCAAAACATTTGTTTAAATATTATTACTGCTTGGTTGTTTGCTTTGGAGTACATAAAGCAAAAAAAAAAAAATAAAAAAATTAAAATTATTATTATAAATGAAATAGAAAAAATATTAAAATAAATATTTGATAAGCAATGAAAAGCAAAAGTTGTTGAGTTTAAAACCAAGTAAATGTAACGTAAATTTAAGTATTTTCAAAAAAGCAATAATAGTTGGCGCAAGTTAATGAAAAACGCTTCATTTTGAATTTGTTTTATTTTTTCATTAAGTCAAGAAAATGACATCACTTAGCCGCAGCTAGAAATATGACCTATGCCATTTTCCAACACTCCGACAGTGCTTGTTGCTAGAGGTTTACGTATTCTGGATAGATATTTGATTTGATGGCTTTAAGTGTCTAGGTTGGTTGGCATAGGCTCGTGTCTTTAAAAAACACCACAAAAGGAAGTCTGAAACAATTAAATTGGGCGACCTTGTCGGCCAATAAAAATCGCCAAAAGGCGATCAAAAAATGTATCCTTAGAATTTCGGGTTTTGGCTCGTGCAATTGCTCATTCTGTTGGAACCACGCAGCATGCTCGCTAACTAAAGATAAAAATTTAAAAAAAAATTGGAGTGGTCTACACTCAACTTTAACATACCTCATGGAAACAGATATATTCATGGATAAAGAATAAAAGTTTAAAGTATCATCTACTTCTCCATATACCAAAGGCACATACTGATTTTCATTTTGATATGTCAAACGGTATGACTTGTAGAGCGTTCGCAAAAATAGTGGCATACACACGCCCCCACCCATAGACATCATCGCGAAAATAGTCACAAAGGGTCATATTGGACGCTGACCCAATATAAAATCGTCATTCCTTTAACCTAACCTAAACTGCTCTCATCTAAACTGCTCTCATACAAACAAATTACTCTAGTTGTGTAAATACTCATAAACTGGCCGGTCAGGTCACTAACCTTTTATTTCTCTTATTACTTTTATTATCGGATTACGATATATTTAAATTTGAACAGTTGCCGGATCGAAAAAGGACGTATTTACCTGTATCAGCCACCATACCTGTCATAAGTAAAGGGGAAGATTAAATTTGAAAAATTTTAGTTGGTTTTAGTGTTCTTCATGTCTTCAGGGATTATTTGAAAGAAGAAGTGTATTTATGTAAGTAGATGTGAAAAGATTTTTTTGGAGTTTTTTGGATATTAAAGTATAACTTAAATTCTCGGACTCAAGACTGTCTTAGATTTTTGAGTAACAAATCAATTTTGAACTTCAATAAAATTTACCAAATTCATTTTTCACTAAAGTTATTCCGTATAATTTAGCTTCTCACTGTAGAAAAAAACGGAAATAAAATTGTGATTGTGCGAAAGTAACTATTTTTAACTTTTTTTCTATTTACTTTTGCCATTGACAACAAAAATACGAATACGAATATTTAATCATGAATACAAAGGAAATTCGCTTAAATGTTACTGAACACTCAAAATTATCGTAAATTCAAATTTCTTTTATTGTCTTTCTTTGTTATTTGTGGATGTGGAGGTATCTGTAGAGGCCCATCATATTGTTATCATTTTTAATGACATAAAATTAAACAAATATTTTTTAACAAAATTAAAAAGAATATGTGTGTGCAAATAATTTTCTAGGTTGCTAATTTAAAAACAACTATTTTTAACACTATTTTAACAGTTTCTTTGCAAGCGACTGTATTTTATATTCTACTCTCAAAACTTCAATGCTTCACTCTTCTGTTAATTTAAATACTACGCGAAGAGAGAATAGGGAACGATGCAATATTATATGGGAAGCAGGGTTAATAAGATTATTTATTACAATTGTACTTTCTTTTGGTACCTTTCAAAACTGAAAAGTACAATGAAACACAAATCGCTATTTTGGTACAATTTCAAGGTTTTGCACTCTAGATGATTTGTAATGTCAAATGTTGTAATTTTGATTTTGGAAACTCAAAATGATTTTGTTCTGAGTTTGATGAAAAGATGTTTCATCTTCCAAAATTATTGGGATATCGCTCCCGTGAAAATTAAAAATATCATCTATGTACGTTATTGAGTTTAGACTTAGAAGTTATTGAGTTTAGTTTAGACTTAGAAGATATTTTTGATTACACAGTCATTTTGTCGACAGTTTAAATAGGTTATCACGTTAGCGATATCCCAATAATTTTGAAAGGTGAAACATCATTCCATCAAACTCATCACTCTAAGATCTTTTAAAATAGTAATCATAGCACCAATGCTTTTTAATTGTTGCCATTAGAATCTAAGAAGACTCCAGTACGCTGGTAAGATAGAGACTGCGTCTTTTTAAAATCGATAATAAACGCTGTAAGTTCCTGTTATGACGCAGGGATTTATAATTCTAAAATAATTATTAAAATTATGCAGATGATATTTTGAAAATTTCATCTGCATGTTAATAAATAGTTGGACTAATAAAATTTTAAATATTCAATATTATTAAAATTGTTGTTTTTTTATTATTTACAAGCGTTAATAAGGAACTTTAAATTCACATATCTTCACCAGGTAATTTGATCTATAGTTCCCTTAAATCTAAATTTATTTCCATCCCTTGCCCTATTCAAATCATCCATAGTATAGAAAACAAATAAGTAATTATACTCATTATTTGTTGCATAATGGAAACACGTTTCTAGTATTTTGATAAGAATTCAGGCGCCAAATGTTTAAATTTCACAATTTACTTTTTTTAAATAAATATATAAAATAAACAAAATGTGCAAAAAAGAAGAAATAATAATTGTTTAAAAAGAAAAAGAATAACACGCGCAAACTTATTATATTTGTTGCAAAATGTTAAAAAAATTCCTTTGGTAGAGTGCATAAATTTTTGATTTAATTATCAAGAGGGCATTTTAAATACACGCACGTACAAATACGTACGAAGTGTCATACTCAATAAATATTTAATATTAAGAGGTATTAAACGAAAATGTGACTACAGGGGCTGATTATAATCAAATAAGTAAGCAAATATCGTCAATTTCACATGTGACTTGTTCAGGAAATGTATTTTTGAATGAAAATTAAAGTTGTTGAAGACGCCATCCTACAGTGCTTTGTCCCATAGACCAAAATAAAAAAGAAGCGTGTCTTCTCATCACATGACATAGGCCCATTATTATACCTTGCTAATAGCTAAAGTTAGGATGTTATCGGAGAGAAAATAGTTTTTCATTATTATAAGCAAAATTTAGGCTTAAAGTGACCGATAATCTAATAGTGACCGATAAGTGACAACTAGAGTTTCCTTTATTGGCCACTTTAGCTAAAGATACCTTTAACTAACACCTACTTTAAAGGCAACTTATAATAACGAGCCTTAGTCTAACTTATATAATTAATTTAACTTATTCTGTAGTCACATGGCGTCACTAAAATCAATAAGTTTTTAAAGCATTTCGTAGTAAGAAAAAAATATTTTTCGAGTTTTACTAGAAATTTATTTTTTTACTGATTTTGATATTTTAATATATTTGCAATAAAAAAAGAAGTTTGCTTTTGTAAAAATTATTATAAAAGACACCCACTAACAAAAATCTATGCATTGTATATGGCCAAATTTCTTATTTTATAACATAATCTATACGTATAATAAAACAGTAACTTATTTTCTGTCTGTCTGCATATCTACGTTCACATCACGGAAAAACTACTGGACGGATTTTAACAACATTTTGTGAGGAGGTACTTTAGTATCCTGATTCAAATATAGGACAGTGCAGGGATCTGTGGTACAATTGCACCGAAATTGGTACATTCGACTCATCAGTGGTACACTTCATACTTTTTTGGTACAATTTCATATAAAATTTATTCAAAAATTTTTTTCTTAAAAACATTTCCAATTTAAAAATTTCTTCAATCATTCCTAGAACTAACCAAATTGCTACATTCTTGATTTACGTTCATGATTTTTTTTATTTATTCTGATAACCCTTTTATTTGCATCGCCTCAATCCGTTTCCCGCAATATTTGGCTGATATCTTTTATATTCTTTCTAGAAAGAAATCGTAAGGACTTTTTTGATAATGGGATTACTCATTAATAATTATTCCATATAACTCCAATTCGGATTAAGATCCGGTTACTTTGATGGAGTTTCAAGCATTTGCTGGAACTTTCGGAATAACCAGGTCTTAATAATACTTTTGCTTATAAATAGTTATTTTCGCAAAATAATACATAAATTAGCAACATAAAAACAGTAATTCAATCAATCAGTCAATTATGATTTATTACATTTTAATGTCAAGCCAAATTTTAGTACAATTTATGCTGATTTGGTACAATTTTATCATTGGACCGGTACAATTTATGCATTGCCAGATCCCTACACTGATATAGAATACTTTTTTTTTCGCAAAAATATCTTATTTCCAACAGAATGTGGAGAAAAAGCAGTAAAAGTACATACGTAATTTTACCGATTTCAAGGTACTGCATACTTTTATTTCTGAAAGCAGGATATTTTGACCACGGCTGTGCAACAGATGGCGCTGTTTTAAAATGGAACTACATTGTTATTAAAATATTTTAAACACCTTTACAGAGCTTTACAATAATTTTTGGAATTTTATATGAATTATAAAATTTTATCCAGGGATGAGTACCTTTATATAAAGTAAATACATATACGTGAAGCACTATAAAAGTAAGAGCCTTAAAATTTGGTGTGATTACTAGTGTCAGGACGCACACAACGTGTGTGGGCACATTTAAGAATAAATGTGTAACATATAAATGAAATTATGTGTACATAATTGAATGAATAAATATTTTAACGACTAAATGTAAATCAATACGTGAAGAAGAGCATGTATTTATGTTTAAAATGAGTTTTTTCGCTTATTTATTTATTTATTTATTTATTTATTTATTATTAAAGATTTTCTAATACAACAAGACGCGTGGTCTTATAAGTTACAGTATTAGAATCAGACAGGTCAATGTAAAGTTAAAACGAAAGTTAACGAAAATTTTTAAATTAATTAGATTAGGTTAACAATATTAATAGAAAAAAGAAAAAAAATTACATTGTTAATAACAGTATACAAAATACAATTGAATACATAATTATTAAGTAGTCTATTACATAAACAATAGCAAAATAAATACGATTAGGTATATAATTATAAGCAGTCTATTATTTAAAAATTAAAAATTAATATAATTTTATGTAAAGAGAAAAAACCAAAATTAAGTAATTTTAGTAAATTAAATATTCTTTAAGCAATTTCCTAAACCTTATTGCGTTGGTTGTGTTTTGAAGATGGGAAGGAAGTTGATTCCAGAGACGTATAGTCATAATGAAAAATTGACACTCCGAAGCATGATTACGATGTCGCAATTGAATAACATACCTGCGCCTTTGGGATCTTGCAAATTTGAGGTAATTAAACAAATATTCAGGTTGTTTTGTGACAATAATTTTATGTAAAAAAGTAAGCATCTTATACTTAAAAATTATCAAAAGACATGTTGAGAAAACGTGTGGAATAAAGCGATATTCTGTCAAATCTTTTCAGACCATAGATATAACGAACAATATTGTTATAGGTCATCCTAAGCTTTCTCAAATCTCGAGAGGAACAGCCAGACAAAATTTCAGACCCATATAATAATATTGGCAAAAGATAGGATTTCGTTAACAAAGTTCTTATTTTTTGAGGAGTGAAATACTGAGTAGCCCACAAGTTTCTCAATATCCTATATACTCTAGCACAAGCTTGGTTTATGTGATCAGACCAAGTTAGTGTCTCATTAAACGTCACCCCCAGGTTTCTAGCCACACACGTTCAATTTTGGAGCCCCCAATAAAAAGATTAACATCAGTTTCTAATTTAGTACTATTTTTAGATATAACAAGAAATACAGATTTTTTTGGATTAATTCTTAATCCGTTAGTTAATCATAGTTCAATTAATGTATTTTTGATGCGAATGAGTCCTTTGTACTGCTAAGATACAATTGGACATCATCAGCATACACATCTGTATACTGGAGAAACGGAGTTGTTGAGGGAGATCGTTTGCATATAAAGAATAAAGTAAAGGTCCAATAATTGAACCTTGCGGTACGCCTCTGGTTACAGGTAAAGACCGAGAAATGTGATCGTTATAGACCACGGATTGAGTTCTATTTGTCAGATATGACTGGACTAATTTTGGTAAAATAGTTTTCACAAAGCTCGGATCAATACCATCTAAACCAATCGAATTGGATTTCACCTTATAAAATGCCTCAACACAGTTTGAAAACTGAAATGCTCAACTAAGTGTGGTATATTTACATTTTGACGGTGATTGTAAAAGTCAGATTGAATATTTTGCAGTGGAATATTTATAAAGTTTTCATTAATGTCATTAACATCAACATCTGTCGATATGTTGATTTGCCTATACCAATGTCTCTAATATATTTCCATGTTTTTTTTGGTATCTGCAGCTGAATTAAACTTATTATGGCAGTACAAAGTTTTGTCATGTTTTATTTTTCTAACGACAGCCTTTTTGGCAAGACGAAACTCAGCGAAGAACTCAGGTGTTATATACCTTTTCCATAAATAATATAACCGATCTCTCTGATCTATTAACATTTTCGCCTCATTACTGAACCATGGCCTATTACCTTTCTGAAGTCTTTTTGTTGAAATTGGCACCCTATTATTGTGAACTTTCATTATCATATCATTTAAAAAAATCATTTTCTCATACACATTTTGTGTATGATATATCAGACAGATCCCAAACAGTATGCAGAATGTCATTGTGTAAGGACTGGTAATCAATATTATTGAAGTTTCTAAAAGTAAAGTTTTGAACTGAGCTCTCAAGTATAAAGTCGTATGAAAGAAAAATAGCGTCATGTTTAGAAAAGGATGTTGCAGATAACTGCTCATAGTGTAACACATTTTTTATTTTATTGACAAAATATAAATCCAGTAAGGTCGCCGATGCATTAGTGAAATGAGTAGGTCTAGTATTATTTACTGATGATAGACCAAAACAGGACATTACTGTACTTAAGTCGTTTGTTACAAGTAGATTGCTATTAAAATCACCTGCGATAATGACATCAGAATATGTTACCGATAAAATTTCTAGTTTTTCAATGAAGCTACCAAGTTTTATGTTCTTATTGGGTCTGTAGACACATCCCAGTAGCATTTTGTTACTGTGAGAATTAATTTCTACAAAAATGTACTCAGTGTCATTATTTGCACAATAACAAGCAACGAGTTTACTTGAAATATTATTCTTTATGTAAGTAGCAACACCGCCTCCATTCCCAGCCCTATCTGATCTAAAGAGGCGATAGCATTCTACACCGTATATTCCATAATCAATGTCCTTAATAAACCACTTTTCGAAAATACCGGAATTCTCAATTAAGTATCGGAATTCGTCAATTTGCTAATATGCTAAACGATTTACAACGATTTGCTAAGATTCTGATCATGTTAAAGTTGCTTTCTCTGGAATCAATGTGATTAAATGAAGTGTTAGTCATTCAGACAACCTTCTACAAAGATTAACACAACGCAATAAAAATATGGAAATGCTGAGAATAAAAAGTAACAACTTGTTGAGATAAAAAAAAAAATAGTTTATCATTAACGAAAAAGCTTATCTAGGTCCTCCAAGAATTCAGAGGAAGAGGAGGAGAATCAGAGTCATCCTTTTTGCCATACACTTAAAAATTTTTTGTTACCCTAATTTTAACAAATGTTCTTTTTTTTAGTGTAATAATTAGAAATGCTATGATAAAAACAAAATTAATTGCCTATAAAAAGTTCTTAATTTGTGGCAAAATAAGAAGAGAGTACCTACCCATTTTTAACCGACTTCAAAAAAAAAGAAAGAGGTGCCCGCAGAACTCAGTCATTTCTGAACCGATTTTAAATTTTTTTCTTCATTAGAAAGGAAATGCTTACAGATTGGTCCCATTTGAAAAGAAGTTCAGAATTTTGAAAACTAAAGGGTGTCCCCATACATACGTGTTTTTTTACGTGTATTATGAACCGTAAAAAGCACCCTTTTAAAATTTTAAAAAACTGCATATCACTATATCTGCCAATAACAGAAATTAATAATAAAATAAACTTAAAAATTAAAGGGTGTCCCCATATGTGACGTTAATTTAAATATATGAACCATTGTAGACAAACACTTGAAAATTGGACAGAATATCCAATATTTATAATCAGAAATTAAATATTTATTATTAGAAGTTTAAGGGTGTCCCAATAGTTGATGTAATTTGATGTACATATATTGCAAAGCTTTTGAACCGTAATAGAGAGACGGTTGAAATTTACAAAGAACCTGTATATCGAAGTCCTTTATAACATCAAGTATATAATTTAAATTTGGTAACTAAAGGGTGTCCCCTTAATTGATAAAATTTTACCTATCTTTTGAACCGTTATAGACAAACACTTGAAAATTAGACAGAATTTCCACTACTATGTCCCGTATAATAACATTTATAAATATTTAAAGTTATAAAGGGTGTCTCAATAGTTGATGTAAATTGATGCATATGGCCAAACTTTTAAACCGTTTTAGACAGACATTTGAAATTGACAAAGAATTTGTCCTTTAAAATAAGTGTTTAATTTAAAATTTTACATTAAAGGGTGTCCCCTAGGTGATATTGTTTAACCTATATGGCCATATCTTTGGAACCGTTACTTTTTATTGCTGTGTCAGTAATAAGTGTAAAAAAAGGCTGTCCTCATATCTGAGGTAATTTGTTGTATATGGCCTTATCTGCTGAACCGTTATGGATGGAGATTTGAATGTACAGAACGTATATTACTATGTCCGTTAGAGCAACAAGTATAAAAGTATTTGATTTGAGTACTATTTCTTACAGATTACTTATTTTTAAATTTTTAGTTAAGAATTGATGCACATATATTTGTTTTGTAGTTGGTTTTTTTTTTGCAAGAATTATCTTGAAAGCACTGTTTTTACTGCTTTTTTAAATTGTCTCCGAGAAAAATTGTTTGTCAGTGGTTTTTTTGCGTCAGTGCTTCTTTTAGTGCTTTTTTTCCTCTTTGGTGAAATAAAAAATTAAAAAATGCTGTGAAAAATATCAGTTACCTGATGAAGTCAACATTAAAATTCCAGTGATGTTTATAAAATATCAGAATGTGAAATAAAATCAGTTTTTTGGCCGAAAGATATCGCTGACGAGGAAAATATAGACTTTGATTTAGACTTGTGAATTGTTTACATATTCTTATTATTTTTTTAAATATGGCCATAAAATCAAAATGTTTGTAATGGATAAATACAAACAACATTTCCACAGAAAAATATTACAGATTTTTTAATTTTATAATTTTTTATAATATATATTTTTTTCATTCTCCTTATGAAGTTTATTTGATTACGATATCGTTGAGAACATTTGTATTGTAAAACCAAGGTATATTTATCTTACTAGTTAGTGTCGTCCGCCCAGCTGATTTAGTAGTTCGACATGTCAAAAGTTGTATGTGTTCAGAAATTTTATAGTGTAGAAGTGAGAAGGCACAATAAAACACTTACACGCCTTCTCAATTTTCTTCTATGTTTTTTGACATTTCGAACTACAAAGCAACAACAAAATGCCATGTTGTTCTTGTATTGTTCTATTTGTTGTAGGGACGCCACTACCTAGTAAAATAAATATACCTTGTGTAAAACATTAAATTTTATTTTTTTTTGTCAACTTTTATGTTCTATTATTTTTTTTATTTTTATTTTATTTTTATGTTTTATTTATTTTTGGTTTGTTTTTTGTTACTTTTGGTTATTTATTTGTAATCAAGGTCTCATTAAAATATTATTTATTTCATGAATTACTTAAAATAAATTTAATAAATGTATTTTAAAAATTAAAACAAATCTTTTTAGTGCTTTTTTCAAAAATAAACGCTTTTTTTAAATTTAAATGCTAAAATTTAAAAGTTGACAACGCTGCTACTGATTGAAAATTATCAAGAATTATAGAAGACAAGATTATTCCATGCAGATAATTTCCCGTTAGACGACGTTGTTCGGTCAATGTAAGGTTGCCAAGTCTCTAATCAACAAATTGCTTCAAATAAGTACGTACGAATATATCTAAGTAATAGGAAAAAATTGGCAACCCTGCAAATAAACTCTCATATTTTATATTAAAAACTCTCACAATTTATAATTATGCTCTCAATCAGAATTATTAGCCAACAAGAAGACATATTTGTGACGTCACATTTGGCCGACATGCGCAAAAAATTTCAATTTTATTTTCGGGATGGCATAACCTTGTCTTCTATAATCCTTGGATAACTATTATATGTTTGTTCTCTTTGTGAGAGTCTTATTGAGACTGTATGCAGGTTCACAGACACTCAGGGGTTTCCGTGGGTGTCTTTGATTATTATTATGAATAAGTAAAAAATTTGCAATGATTAAGTTTTTGAACTACCAAAAATTATGCAGAAGTTGATTTATAATGTAAAAATTTCCATGATGATGATTACGTAAGTTCAATAAATATTGATTATAGTTCATAATAATAAAAAACCAATAAGAACAGCCAGCTTCGAAAAAAAATAATAACTTTTTTTCTCAAAAATATATAATGGGTACTTAAATTTTAAGGGCCCATGTTGAATGTGAACCACACCTAATCGTTATAGTTTTTTCTGCATTTAATTTGACAATTCTCAATTTCAGACTAACGCAACGATGCTCTGCCGGCGTCATGTTTATGTTTTGTTCAAATTGATGGCTAGTGAAGACGGCCTCTTAAGAAACCTTGTCTTATGATGAGAGATGTAACAAGAGTATGAGCTTTGCTCAAAAATACTTATGTAATAGAAAAGTTTCAAATAAAAAAGTATTACATTATAAAAATCTATAAGAAGCTGCTGATACAGTAACAGAAAAACCTTTTTTTAACAAAATACTGAAAAACTTATCAATGCTTCGAAAAACTGATTTTTTATTTTTTTAAACTAACTTTATTTTTAAATGTTTTCAGGTAATAAAAAAATAAAAACCGTTGGGATCAAAACAGTTCTATCTAAAAATACTTTTGATACCGATTACAAATGTAATTTTCCATCCTTGTTCCGAAGAAGGTGTATCAACTAGAGGTTTCGAAAAACGTATGTATATCCATTTGGAAGTAAGGCCACGTTTAAGTTCATTTACCCTATTGTCTTAATCTCGCTGATGCAGATAAGCCCTGAAATTAGATTAGCTCATCTTTAATTTCTTGATGTGTTTTGCTTTTTAGGTTAAAGCGTTTGATTTTGTCATAAATCGTTATGACTAAATCAGGCTGGTGTTTCTGCAGGACCACAGTGTGAGGTTTATTTCCTACTCAACTTTAACGGGCATTATACAGCAATAAAATAAATTTTTTCCACATAAGGCTTTCATTTGAATTCCTTTCCAAAATTAAAGGAAATGAAAAAAGAAAGTCATATAGTTGTTGCATACATATGTTTGTTTGTTTATTTGTACAACATTTTTTCGATTTTCGGTATTTTCCATTCTAGTCTTTTAATAGTAAAAATAAAAAACACTTCATTTAATTTCTTTAGTTTGTTTTTGCTTTTTGTCACATTCTTGGTAGGATGATGGTGTGTGGTGGTGTTCGTTTGGCCGCCGCTATTTTTAGTGTGTCTCAGTGACAAATTTAGTTTAATGTGAGTGACTGAAATAAAATTTAATACAAGACAAAACAAAAAAAAAAAAAAAAAACAAAAAGAAAACTGAAATACGGATGATGCCGTTTGTTGCTGTTTTCTTGTTGGGTACAATTTTAGCTGTCAACTGTTGGTCGAACGGCCGGCTTGCCTGCGGATGTAAGTGAGCGTATTGTGTGCCCTGATGTTTTGAAACATTTTTCAAAGATTTCTTTTCTAAAAATTTATTTTTAAATACGATTTCAATGGGTCTACTAGTAAGTGTTTTTAAATTTTATTTTAGACACAAAATCAGATATTTTCACAATTTTTTTTAATTTTAAAATTTTGTAAATCGAAATTGCAGTTGATGTTGCTGTTGTTGGTAGTGAGTTGGTGGTTGTTGTCTCCATTTAGATTTATTTTTGTTGGCAGACATTTCTTGTAGTTCATTGTACTTTTTTGTTGCCTCTTTAATGTTTTTATTTCGAAAATAAAAATACATATAAAATTAAAATAAAAGGAAATTTGCTAGAACGACTGGATAAATTTAGTAAAAAGATTTATTTTTTAAATTTATGATTTTTTCATTTTTATTAAAAAAAATCCTGCACAGCTGACTTGCTTTACGAAAAAAACATAAATCCTTTTAGAGATAAAAATTTTCAAATTAAAATATTTGTATTTTTTTAAAGAGCACAAACTTTAAATGAAGTAAAAGAAAACTTTTTTCTTAGATATAAATGCATTTTCTTTCATACATACTTAGTCGTAGTCGTTATTTTTTTAATTACCATCAATAAGGATTTTAGCACGAATCCTTGTGAGCAACGGCTTACCTGTAAATAAAAGAAAACTACATGATAAAATTACTTTAAAAATATTCGTTAAGTATTATTAAGAAATTTAAATAAAAGAATATCTAAGCCTGTGTACTCAGTGTGTATATTACACAAACCCATTTGCCCAGTTTTTACTTGCTCATAACTTTCTATCCCTTTACACCAAATGATGGAACTTTGAACAGAAAGGTACCCTATTAGTGAAGTTCGAAATGTTAAAGTGAAGTGTCAAACCAGTCGGTGAAGACCGTCGTCACTAGCTATTTGTTGAGTACGGTTGGTGATGTGAGAGAATGATTATTACTTCTTTAATAGTACTGACCAGGCTTTAGTTAAAGCGCCGTCTCTTCGGCCCCTAAAAGTATAGAGATCAAAATAGGACCAAGTCCTTGCTTGGCCGAATATCTATTACTTTAAAAAACAAGAACTAGGTTTTCATTTTGATTTGAGTACTTTAAATGGCAGAAATATTTGAATGGGAATTTAGCCTCTTTTCACATTTATTTATGGTTTTGTGAGGGAATTTATCTACAACTTTTTCTTTTTTAAACGACTTTTAAATAGTTTTGTTCGTATGTGTTTTTCAGGAGGATTTGCTTTTCATAAGCGTAAAAACATATACTGGTATAACACAGTACGTCTTTGTTTCTGTGTTTGTTTGTCGGAAATCTATATCTACCTACGACAGTATACCGATTTTCCTTAAATTTTCACTGTTGCTATCTGATGGTAAAATAGAAGATATAATTTTTGTGATATTTTAAGTGTACGTGGAAAATGTTGCATTTGGGAAACAGGATGGTATAGAAAAAATGTTTAAAATGTTTGTTAAATTTCCCTATAGTTTCAAATACTATTTGAAAATAATTGATAGATCAAAACAATTTCATCACAATTAACCTCAGTCGAGGTGAGGTCTAGGAACTCTGCACCAACGTAAAAATTTATATTAAGGGGACATATGAAAACATAACACTGAGGCACGAGTGCGGTCTGACAGTTAAAGAACAGTAGTAGAGAGACCTGAAAATCAGACCCCTAACAAATGGTTCCTTAATAATAGCAATGTGCTTAGGAGAAAAAACGCTAAAAATGGTAATAGAGTGGAACTCAAATAAGCTATTTCTAAGTCATGTACTTAATGAAATATAACAGAATAAAATGTAATGCAAATATTTTTGAAGTGAAAACTTCTTTAGGAACGTTGAGCACTTTTTGGTTGAAGAAAAATTATTGAACTCAAAAACCGTCGTCACCATAAAAACCTTCGTCACCTTAAAAACTTCGTCACCAATAGATATATAGACTGAGTGACTGTGTAACTGATTGTCTGACTGACTGTTTGACGGTCTGACTCTCTATCTGACGGTCTGATTGTCTAACTGACTATTTGACTGTATGACGGTCTGAATATTTAACGGTCTGAATATTTGATTGTTGGACGGAATGACGGACTATGTGACGATCTGACGGTATGACGGACAATCTGATGGTCTTGTTGACTGTCTGATGGTTTGTCTGACTGACATTCTGACTATCAGATGGTCCGGCTGAATGTTCTGTCCATCGGTGTTCCTGCCATTCAGTTCCTGTTCATATAAGGGAAGTCCATAAGTCTGGTTGATTACAATTTGTTTTTTAACAAAGTATTTCACTTGCATGATACAAATCATCAAGCAATAATACAATACAATTTCAACTAAGTTAGATTTTTAAAGGTCCCTAACACATTAATTAAATACAGAGAGGACTGCTTAAATTTCTAAGAATCTTTTTTGGTGACTTTTTTTCTAATATATGGTATTGTAAAAAACAACGGTGTAGAAGCCAAATCAGTGTTTAATTTATAACATCGAAACTGCACAAGTGTATTTCGAACATTATCTTTATGGATGATTATTTGTTTTGCGTAAATAGAAGAGAATTTTCCTTTATTTTACCAAATTGGCTCATGGTGATAAATAACAGTCTCTATTTATCGTCTTTCACTTTTCCAATTACTTTCTACTACTTTTAATTACTCGATACTACTCAATACTTATTAATTTGGTAAACAGTAGAACTAAATACTTTTGCTTACATAGTAGAAATGCATTTCTGATCAAAGTTTTAATGTAGTCGTTAAATTTTCTATGCAATTTGTTTCTAAAGGTATAACGCTAATAGTATCGAGTATTGAGTACTTGAAAACCCATGTTTTTGGCTGGTGTTTTACTTCTGATGTGTAGTAGTGGGTTTATGTTTCACTACCAGTTATGTATTTACGATAAATATTTTTAGGAGTGCCGCAGAAATGCTTTAAACAAACTCAACCTCTAAAAATTTTATTTGGAATTACATACATATATACCTATGTAACATTATTTATCTTTAATTATACGCAATTTTATTCTAAAAATTGTAAATAATAAATATTTCATGAAAGAAACATAAAAATGGTGTTCCAAAAAATTTAATAATAGAAGTGGATTACCATTTCTGACATAAACATTTTGCCCTAAATTCAAAGCTCAATTTTTTTCTTTTTGTGCCCTATTTTATAATAAAAAAATAAAACTTATTTTAGAACAAATTTTATATCAAGAATTTGTTCTAAAATAAATTTCAAAGGTATTTTATTATAATACTTTATTACGCTACCTTTACACATGCAATAACTTCCATGCAAGTTTTGAATAGGTAAGGGGTGATCCATTTCTAGTTTCCCTACTTTTTTAAAGAAAGAAAAAAAAAAAAAACACAGAAAATTCAAATTTAATGGAGAATGTTTATTATCACTTGAAAGAACATTCTTCGGCATTTATTTTTTGAAGATTATGTCTATCAAATGTTGGCCGTTGCTACGTCGCAGATGGCCATCCGTTGAGTCTAATTTTCGATGACTCGTTCGAGCATTTCGACTGGTAACTGGCGAATGACACGCGTGATGTTTTCCTCCAAGGCTGAATCGAAGCGGGTTTGTCCGCATAAACTTTACATATCCCCACAGGATATGTAACGGTGTGATATCACACGATCTTGGTGGCCAGTCGACCGGCTCAAAACGTGAAATTATGTGCTCACCGAAATGTTCTCTCAATAAATCCATTGAATGATGCGATGTGTGGGAAGTGGCGCCGACTTGCTGACCCCAAATGTCGTCGATATTACGAGTTTCAATTTCAGGCATCAAATAGTCGGCTATCATGGCACGATAACGGTCGCCATTGAGGGTTACGTTCGCACGAAGATTATTTTTAAAGAAATATGGACCGATGAGTCCACCGGACCACAAACCACAACAAACCGCTGTTTTTTTTTAGGATGAAGTGGCAGCTCTTGAATCTCTTTAGGTTGCTCACCGTTCCAAATGCGGCAATTTTGTTTGTTTACATACCCATTGAGCCAAAAATAGGCCTCATCGCTAAACAAAATTTGCCTCGAAAACGTCGGATCTTCTTGGAACTTTTGAAGAGCCCATACAGCGAAGCGATTCATGCATAAGTCTTTCCATTATGAAATTCCAAACAATACTAAACAAAAATAACATCACAGCATGACACGACTCACACGTGATCTGTCAAAAAAAGGCTATTGAAAAAAGTACCTCGAAATGGATCACCCATTATTATCTACGAAAATAGCGGACAAATATACGAAAATCTTGCAAGTCGCATGCATTTTTACACATGCAATAAAAGGTTAATTTTAAAAATGTAGCCGAAGCAAAAGATTTCCAATATTTCACTGCATGCTTTATGTATTTATAAACCGAAGTTACCAAAAGCATTAAATTTTTAGAAAAACAGAAGATTTCAATAAATATTATTTGTTTTTTTATGAAATTAACGTTCTATAATAACAAGAACTTCCTATTTAGTGAATATTTGAAGAAAAACATTACTATTATTTGCAAATATGCATAAAATAAGAAAGAATACGTATTTTTTACTTCTTCTAAATAAGAACTTCCATGGCAACTCTGTATATCTCTTTGACAATTACATTCTACAATTGTTAAAAAAACACTTATAGGAAAAATATCTTGCTAACGCTGCCTTTACACATGCAAGTACTTGCATACAAATTTGGTTTAGGTATTACGTTATCTGCGATAACGGCTGAGAAATATGCGAAAGTCGTGCAAATTGCATAACTGTTTACACATGAAAATAAAAAGTTCATTTTAAAAATTTCGTCGAAGCAAAGGGTTGCAAAAATTGCCCAACTGTTTGCTTTATTTATTTATAACCCAAAGTTACCAACATCAATACATTTGTACATTTGCTGGAAAACAGTAGACATCAATAAAAATTGTTTTTTATGAAATCTAAGTCCTATAATAACACGAACTATTTAACGTTAAAAAATATGTTAAAACTATAATTCCTTTTTATCCAGTAAATTCTGCTTTTTTAAACAAACATTTTCTAGCAACTCTGTTTATCTTTTTGACATTTGACATTATATTGCAGGAAATATGACTTGCTAAGATTCACTATCATACTCAGTCGTGCGATTTGTAAAAATGTGTGGAAAAAATGTATGATAGTGTGGGTTAGAAATGAATGAATGATTTGATAATTTTTTCGATTTTTTCAGTTGAACAGAATTCTGTCAAATTTATTGTGATTGAATCGTACGATTGTGTATCCTGGCCTTAATTTAGCTACAATTTCAAAAAATGTGAGAGTGTACAAACCTAAACAAAATAACTGTCAAAAATTCTCATGTATGTACATAGAAAATGTATGAAACAAGCCTAAGTCGTATTCATTCTAGGTCTGAGCAGTACGGCAACAACTACAACAAAACAACAACTTTGATATAAATCAATGTATTTTTGACAAGACAAAGCATAAAAAGCACAGCAAAAAAATAAGCAGCTGTGCTATCGCTCACACCTGATATGAATTCGCCTTGAGCAAATAGCGCGGCGTCAACGATTAGTAATTGAAAAATCCATTTTTGACAGAGCGTTAGGTAGTAAAGTTGGATGCAAACAAACTGTTATTGTTTTTTTTTTTTTGTAAGAGTAATAACATTTTAGCGACTTTCTGCTTTCTCTACCGATTTTATCTCCATTTTGCGTTTAAATTAGATTAGATTTTATTAAAGAAAAATAAGTTGACATTACTATTTATTACAGAGAACAGCGCTCTTATTTAGTTCTTAATTGTTCAAAGTTAGGCGCTGGACTGCCTTAAGCCTTGCGCGTTTGTTTAGGTAAGCTGTTAGTAAAAAACTGCGAGTTTTTTCGAACTTCCACTTACGTATAAATCCTAGGTTACAAAACACGAAACTTAATTTAATTTTAAATTTATCAAAATTTTGTATAATTCAAAAATAACAATAAAGAAATTATTTAATATCAGTTTGTTCAGTTTTTTCTCTAGGAGTGTCAACCAATCCGCTGAAGGAAAACAAAACCTCCACAGGAGCAGAGGAATGAACGCATATTGAATGTTTAAAACACTTGCCTAATTACTAGATATTAGTTAAGACAACCCAATCCAGCCTTATATTCCAACAGAAAGGTATCTAATTCCATTCGCATGTTATCATTTTTTACTAGTGTTGAAGGTTGTTTCATTATCAAAATCGTAGTACCAACTACAACTTTTCTGTTTGAAAAACAAAACAGAATTTAAATATGTATGTACATATGTACATATAAAATTAAAAAACAAATTTGTAGTTTCTTGACAGTTATGTATATTATTTTGTATTTACAAATATTTATTTAAAAATTTTCATGACCATTTAATTTTGAAAGTTTAGTGAGAATGGAATTAATGCAGCTTTTGATTGATTGCAAGTACAGATTTTGCATTAATAGAGTGAGTGAAGAATTTTTGCACTAAAACTGTGTTTAGTGATAATGAAACATTTGCTGTTTATCTCTAAGCTGCAAAAAGAAATAGTGGACAATTTCTTTTTTTGCAAATATATTATTTAGCTATAGTGAAATGCTTAATTCAATCAAAATTAAGGGCAAAACCTGTCATACGATTGAATTAGTTCTCGATTATTAGCGATCCTGACAAATTGTTTGTGCAAAACTAAAACACGGAACTTGGTGATATGCCCCAGCTCAAAAATTATTTCCACTCTTCAATTCCCCGGTCGCTCTAAACTATATCGCAGATTGCTGAAGTAACTGTCTAAAATTGTCTTTAATGGGTAGTGTTTGTGAATGTACGATTAGATTTAAATTTATTTACACCATTTTAGATAGCGCTCTACTCTACGGTAGCTGTTCGAAGGGCTTTCTATAAGTTATTTTTAAGTTTAGACGATGTCAAGTGGAAACGTTTCATGACAGCACAACTTTATTTTGTTTTTAATTTTTCAAAGAATTATAGACGGATTTCCAAAGAAAAAAAATGTTTAGTCATCGTGTGTGTCAACTAGACACTTTTCAGTAACTTTGTTTTTTTGTTATACTTTGCTTTAAGTTCTTAGTGATCTTACATTATTTTTAAAGACTATATCAATGTGGAACTTCATAAATAATTTAGAAATCGCTTAGTTAGTCATTTGATGGAACTCTCATGTTTTCTTCACTTCGTCGCTAACCGTTAAGCTAAATATTTACTTAGTAAGAACATTTTTCACTTTCCATTTTATAAAAAACAGTGACAATAAATACTTAAAGTACAGAAATATAGCTTTAAAAAAACAAAAATTTTAATTATTTATTAATTTATTATAATTAAAATACAATTATTATTCAAAACAACTTTTGTTTTCTATGAAAAAATAAAGTAGAGGCCTAAATATAGAAATAAAAAATCCCATATTCCAGTTAATATACCCTACACTACTATAGTCTTTGTGCTGACATTTTTAAAGCATTAAAAATAAAACTGGTAATGCAATTGAGTCTAGAAATCGCCAATAATCAAACGCGTTTTTAGGCTTTACAACAACTAATTTCAACAACGATCATAAAAATGTCGATCCAGAATTTTATTTAGTTATAAGACTTACATATCGTCGTGGCGAATGCAATAGTATGTCAAAAAAAATTCAATTTGGTTTTATTGTAGCGTTGTAACCAAAATTGGGGCTCCTACAACTGCAATTTATCTCATGCCGTTCAGGCAATCAGAAGAGAGCTTTTGCGCGCTACTGCAATATGACGAATGTGCAGCATATTTGTTTTAGTTCTCAGAAATATTCAGTTTTTTGTCTTTCCTGCAAAAGTATGTTTTAGTGACATATAGCCTATTGCATTCACCACGACGATATATTACCTGAATTGGGTGCTTCTTTCCCATAAAGTTTACCTATTCGTTTAAAGCTTGATAATAATGTGTTAGAACCGGTTCATTATTAATATTAATATGCTTGAGCCTATTCGTGTAGTATATGGCGTTGCCATATTAAGATTTTGAATTTTTTAGGAGAAAAAGCTGTACCCCAAAAAATAATAAAAAAAAATATATGCGTTTTTTTATTAACACATATCGAAGGAGGCGTGGGGAATCTGCCATATGGATTACATCTGCCAGTGTACTTTTATTTCCTTCACAACAGTCTTAATATTAAATGTTTAAATGTATATTAAAATAACTATAAATTCGATTTTTGAGAAAGAGATCGGAATACATTTTAGAACCATTAACATTTTGCTTTGTCGATGCTGCCACATAACTGTGCTTCAAACGACTTTTACACTTATGGTTATCGTTATGATCTTCAGAGTGAGGTTAAAATAGCAACTACGTTCTCACCTCAGGAAGTCAGTACATCGACTTCTATAAATCACTAGGACTCTGTTTCATGTAGTTGCCTACAACGCTAGCCATACGTTTTGGGGATCACACCTAATAATTCCAAAAGGTCGTGTTTTGTTTAACGCAATTTAAAAAATGCGTCTGGATGTAATATCGAATGGACAATCCACCTAATGGCTTGCCTATCGGTAAGAAATACCTGATGTTATTGATTTTGGCGTGAATAAGGGTATTCCAAGAGAACTGATTAAAGTTTAAGTGTCATTTGAATTATCCTCAGATCACTCAACCACTATCGTCTATATATGGAACAAACAAAATATCGTATCACCAACAACAGCATAAGCATAAATTGGTCAAAATATAGAAAATATCTCAATACTCATTGTTCGGAAAACATCCTGCTAAGAACACCAAACCAAAACCTCAAATTATCTGACCACCATGCAACAGTAACCGATAATGAAAGATACAAGAAATTTATTCTGTAGATGTCGAGCGGCTCTTGGCTGAAAAAAGAAAAATTCGAAGAGATTGGCAACCACACAGATCTCCTCAACTCAAATGCAGACTTAAGGATTGTAGAATAGCGTTTCTGAAAAATTAATTGAAAGACCTGGACTCAACTGCACAATCAGATTATTTATTATGTCATGTATGTAGAAACTTAAAAAAAATACTCATACGTAAGCCTCCCTTGCGAACTTCTTGTGGAGACTGGACAAGAAATGATACCGAAAAAGGCAATTTATTTGTTGGACCTTTTGAAGGTTTTCACTTCAAATTATGTACTGATACAGTGGAGTTGCCATCTGTAGAGCCTTGTGCTGCAGTACCCCTTATATTTAAATTTAGCGATATTGATCTAAACACCAGTTCACAGGTACACATTTTACCAAAAACATTTTAACAAAAATAAAATACTTAAAACAGTTGGACTTCAAAAACCGAAAATGAGATGGACTATCTTTTTAAATTATTAGACTATATAATAAAAATAATAATAATAATAACTTTATTGGGACTTTTGGGAAAAGGTAATTAAGTAATTTAGCATATTTTTGTCGCCACTTCATTTTATTGAAAACCCGATAGTGATGTCAACTATACAAAAACTACTTTTTTGTGTTATCATTTGTGAGCTTCTACAAGAGTGCAGAAGTTAATTTATTGGAGAGAAATTATAGCAAAACAAGAAATAATAATAACTAATACTATATATAGTAAAATCATTGTCACGATTTAAAGTTGTTAATTAGGTGATATTACAGTTTACACAGTTTACTTGGCGTCTTAAAAAAGATTTAAAATATAATGCATTATAGTAAATAAAATTTTTAATATAATTCAGGCTTTCTTAGCACCGGTTAAAAGGATAGGCACATCTTGCCGTTTTCTCAACTTCTATTAAAATCGGTTCACTCGTATAAAAATATCCCTAACACCTCCTGGCCCTGTTTTTGAAAACAGATATATCCCAATGAAACCAAAAAAAAAAGATCTGTCTATGTTTTAAATTCCAATAAATTCGATTTAGCCGTTTAGCGTGATTGACGTTAATATACATATGTATATTAGATTACATAAATTTATTATTAATATAATTTGTATCCATCAAAGCGTGCTTTAAATTAAAAACTATCACATGTTATTGCACATAGGAAAATAGCATATGTTATGTTTCAAGAGGTTTACACTATGTGTGTATTTTTACATATGTATGGAAAATCTGACATTCTATATCACTTGTACATGCAGTCTAAACACACCTCGATCCTCAAACCAATTTGATGTTATAGAATTCAATTATGGGGCAATGTCTCAGCTAGCAGTATCGAAAAAATTCAGTCGTCAAAGAAGATTCTACGAATGATTACATTTGCTCCCTGGTATATAAAAACTCAAACAACCACAAAGATATAAACGTGCCATCAGTTAAGGTATAAATACCGAAACATTCAGTTAAAGAAACTTGAAACTCATCTGAATCTGCTGGCCCGTAACATACTTAATGAACTTTGTTACAGTCCGTTAAGTAGGAGGAACATTGCTTCTTTCGTCCAAACTTCAGAGGGATGACCCGCAACAACAGAGAAACATACAGGTTTTTTGTGTCAAGCACTGGCTGGTCTTAACAAGTATATTTATTTTTATTAACATATTGAAGATACAATAAATAATATATAAAAATAAAAATATACATTTTTATTAAAGGACATTTTTTCTTTATCTCTTTACAATAACGAACTTAAGCCTGAAAAATTATTAATTCATTTATGAATGATTTAATAATTTGCAGGCCTTCATATAATACTGTGCTGTGCGTAATTGCTCCGTTTACATGTTTTTTTTTAGAAAGCCAATAGCCCTTTCATGCTGTCATTAAGTCATTTCCTGATTTCGTCCGAAATCAACATGAAGTTACATAATTTCGCATACATTTTACCATTGTCCAAAATAAATTTTTCTACTTAATTTCATCGAAATTAACTTGAAAATACGATAGACAACGCTGTTTTTGTACGAAAAGTTATTTTATTTGCAACCATGAACACATCTACAACCTTGAAAGTCTGCTTTTGTTGGAAAAAAGTTTAAGAGACTAATGAAATATTGCTTTTTTTAAATTTATACGAAAATGTTGTACAAAAGCTTTTTGGCAAAAAAAAAAAAATAAATAAATAAAATTATGCAATGTAATTAAACATGATCAGCTGTTAACGAAATTATCGCAATTATATGATAAACTAGCTGCGCCCGCCGTGGGCGTCCTGACAATATTTCGCTCGATTTTGCCTTGAATGTATTCTACACCAATTGTAAGACTCTTACTTTTATAGTGCTTTAGTTATTGTTTATGTCTTTACTTTATATAAAAGTACCCATCTCTGGATAAAATTCTAAAATTTATAAAAAATTCTAAAAATTATTTTAATTATTTTACGATATTTTTGCGGAAAATGTATCCTATATTGAAATCAGGATGCTAATTATAGAAGATGTAAAATACCAGTGTTGCCAGGGCAAGATTAAAAAAGTTACACTTTTCTTTCCAAAAAGTTACATTTTTGGTTTTTATTGTTGAAATTGTTTGGTAGTCTTACCTATAAATTACAAGCAACTGAGTATAAATTTATGCATCCTAAATAACTTGTTTGATTTATGATAAAAATTATACTTTAAATATACATAAATTATTATTTGTATGTATATATTAACAGTAAAAATCGTTTTTAATTTTCTTATTTTTTAGTTATTTCTTCATCTTTTAAATATAATTATAAGTTAACTGATCGCAGTGGCTCAGTAAACTATGGCTTATTCCTATTAGAGGTGACAATAAAATATATTTAATAATGAATAGTATGCATTTGCTATGTTATCCAAATTAAAATATTTTATTTTAAGAAATCGCAGCTAACACGGCTTTCCCCTGTAGTTCTTGTCTTCTTATTTTTTCAAATGTTACAAAAAAATACAGATTATATTCTAACTTAAATTATCGATTATCATATATAGTTATCAAAGTAGCAAAAACCTTACCTCGTTGTAGTTAAACACCCAGAATCTTTGTTTTAAATCAAACCCACAAACCCCATGCTGATAGTCGTCTAGTATACTATCTACTAGCTTCCGGAGGCACCTAGTTCAGTTATGAAACATTTAACAGATATTACATTATTTTATGTCAGGTATTAAAAGTTATGAAATAATTTATACTTGGTTACATTGGGCCATCAAAAGTTACGAACAATTTAAAAAATGTAACCAAACGCCATCACTGGTATGAACACTTTAGATTTCGTTCATAAAATGTGAATTTTGCCAAATTAAAAAAACTATTCTCAAAAGGTTATTCCTCATAACAATTGGGTCTTTCAGATTTTAAGCAACACTAGAATCGTTTGGAACAAAAGTTTTTTTCTGGATTTCTGAACATAGCGATAGCGTATGACATTGTCGGACTAGATCATGTTTTTAAGTAAAAAGATTACAAAATAGGAAAAAACGTCAACTGAGATGCAAATAAATTATAAATAATAAAATTAATTTTTTTCATCTCGAAACAAATTAAATGGCATATACATATGTAAGTAAATGTCAGTTACTAAGCGGTGAGAAAAGCAATCGTCAACAATAGCAAAGCTTCAATTTTACGTATATAAATAAAGGGTGTTTTTTAAAGAGGTATAGAACTTTAAGTTGCAATAAAACAACGATGGATTATTCGATTGACATGAATTTTATTTATCCGAAAGATAATCTTGTGGCATTACATTTTAAATATAATTTCCGGCATATGACCGCCACGGCTGGCGGTGCATGTAGTCCAATCTGGACTTCCAATTTTCGATGACTTTTTCCAACATGTGTGGCCGTATATCGGCAATAACACGGCGAATGCTGTCTTCCAAATGGTCAAGCGTTTGTGGCTTATCCGCATAGACCAATGACTTTACATAGCCCCACAGAAAGTAGTCTAGCGGTGTTAAATCACAAGATCTTGGGGGCCAACTCACAGGTCCAAAACGTGAAATTAGGCGGTCACCAAACATGTCTTTCAATAAATCTATTGCATGAGCTGTGTATCTACATCTCCTGGACATCATGATTATTCAATTCAGGAATGAAAAAGATAGTAATCATGGCTCTATACCGATCACCATTGACTGTAACGTTCTGGCCAACATCGTTTTTAAAAAAGTACGGACCAATGATTCCACCAGCCCATAAAGCGCACCAAACAGTCAGTTTTTCTGGATGTAACGGTGTTTCGACATACACTTGAGGATTACCTTAACTCCAAATGAGGCAGTTTTGTTTGTGGACGTAGCCATTCAACCAGAAGTGCGCTTCATCGCTAAACAAAATTCGCTTATGAAAATCGGGAACAACGGTTATCTCGTTTTGGGCCCTATTTGCAAGCCTTGTTCAGGCGTGAGTCTATTCACGATGAATTAACAAACCATACTGAAAATAAATCACTTGACAGCTTTTAAATCGGTCGCCATCTTGAAAAGTAATGCCAACTTAAAGTTCTATACCTCTATAAACAACACCCTTTATATTATTTTTATTATTCTTACGTTTTTGTTGTCGTAAGACTAGGAAAGAATTAATAATATTGTTTCTGCTTTTAGTTTATAGCAAAAAAAAATTTAATGAAACTTTGTTGATACATACTTATGTATGTATGTTCATGTGTTTGAAATTAATAAACAAATAAAAATTATTTATAATTCACAATTAACATTGATGGCAAATATTGCTCAGCAAGAAAAAATAATGGAATTAATTTTTTTTTGTTTTATTTATTTATTGGGTGTTACAACACAATTACAAACATAGTTGGGGGTAGTGCACTAATTCTGCAATCTTCACTCACACTGAGTGATATTGCAAAATTATTGCATTCATTTTTTTGATTTTTAATGGTGATTGCAAAATTTGCAGCCTCAATCAACATTAGTGATAGTGAGTTAAAAAGTCTTTGCACTAAAATTTAAATATTTTGATTTCAAAAAATGCAATCAGCAATATATTGCAACTTTTTTTTCTTCAATCAAGTTGATTGCAAGAAGAAATTTTGCATTCAATTTTAGGGGCAAATTGATTTATTGTTACTTTTGTTCACTAATTCAAAAGTGAAGACTAATACTTCATTAAAAATATGATTCAATTTATTTTATATTTATTATTGATTATATAAAACAGTACATTAATTTATATACATATGTAACATAAATATACGAGTATGACCATCTAGACCGTCAAAAATTAATTTAATTAATTTTTAGTTTATCAAACTTTTTTTTTTATTTCAATAAACAAAATGGATACATAAAAAATTAAAATTTAAAAAATTATTTGCAACTAACTTTTCAAAACTGTTACCACCAAATTTTTTATCTTTTGAGTGTCTACCATTCCACTAAAGAAAAATAAAGGCCTCACAGGTACAAAAGAAGGCAAATGCGTGTTGAATTTTAAAAACATTTGCTTAATTACTGGATATTTGTTAAGACAACCCAATTCAGTCTCAAAATCCAGTAGAGAAGTATTTAATTCTATTCATATGCTATCATTTTGTTCTACTGTTGAATTATCTAATATCAAAGATATGAGAAGACTAGTGATTTAAACAATCGTTTTATTTACTTCGTCAATTGCACTAAAATCTAGGAATCTAACTAACCTAGTAATGTTTGAACTGACTTTGAAAATTTTTATGTAACTGTTATATACTTAATAATTAATTTGTTACCATTATGTACCTTGTTTTAATACTGAATAAAAAATTCATTACGTTACATTTTTTTTTTTGGTGTAAAATATTCCAAAAAAAAAACGAATTTATTTCAAAATTCTCACGACCAATAATTTTTGAAAGTTGATTGAGAGTATGAATAAATGCAGCTTTTTATTGATTGCAAGTAAAAATTTTGCAATCAATTGATGTTTTTTTTTGATTGCAAGTAACATTTTTGCAATCAATTGAGTGAGTGAAGAATTCTTGCACTAAATCTGCGTTGAGTGGTAGTGCAAACATTTGCACTACCACTAAATTCTTTTGATTGCTAGTGCAGCTTTGCAGTTTATCACTAAGCTGCAAAAAAAATAGTGCAATAATTTCCTTTGCAATATGATTTAGTGGTAGTGCAATGCTGATTTCAATCAAAATTTAGTGCACTACCCCCATCTATGATTACAAATTATATTAATTTACCGAGCATAATAATGTAGACCCTCACCCGTTGTTGGGATAGGATGAATATTGGTGGGTCAATATATCCTATCAGTATTTTAGAGAACAGTAGGCGTGGCATGCCCAAAATAAAATATGTATATATATAATCGTACACTTAGAGAACTATTACAGTGATAAGATAGCCTTCAAGATATGTGTGAGTAACTCCGTTATTAATGTGCGTAGGTTTTTTTTTAATTATTTATTGCATCTTCAATATATGTAAACTAACAATAATTAGATCTTTAAGAATTTTCCAGTTCTTAGAATACCAGGGGAGCGACGGTGATCACTCCTAGAATATTATTTTGGCGCTCTTGATTTTTTCCAAGTTTAACGCCATATGTCATCTTATAATCATGTTGGTTTAAGGCTCAAATTATAAAGTACAGGTTTGCAATCTTAGTGCAGGGTTGAGCAAAAGTTGTTAACAGTGAGCTTGGAGCAGTGGGCATGAAACCCTCTATGAAAATTATTTGGTTTTGTCGTTAAAATTATAAAATATAGCGTCTTTGGACTTTCTGTGAGTAAATCCAGCTGAAAATTAATGAGATTGAAACGTATTAGGTGCTACAGCTAACCTGTAAAGTAAATATTTATTATCGACATCATAATTTTGTTGTATTGATTAGGAAAGGCTGAATAAAATTCTTCAGTACGACTGGCTCCATATAAGTCAAGGTAAAAGTTACGAAATAAATAAAGGCCTTACCCATGATTGGCTTAAGAATTTATTACCAATGTTCTGCTTTTTCTTTCTAAACGATGTGTCCCAATGTTGAATTTCTAAATCCCAACACACACATTTAAATATCTCTCCGTTTTATAAATAGTATTTGTTGCATCACACCAAATGTTGTCACTTTGAAATGCCACACTTAAGTATTAATGTACTTAAGTAATTTTGTTGTTGCTGTTATTTTTATATGACCGTCTGATCAGATTAAGTTGTTCGTAGATTTGCGTTAGAAAGCAGGAAAGTTGGCGTAGCTGAAAGTTCAAGAAAGGCAGGGTTTCGCTAAAGAGAATGCTGTGTAAAAACTAAGGAGATTTTTGTATAAAACTCATTTTAGCCGGTTATATGGGGAAGTTTTTTTTATTCTTTTCATCGCTTAATTTGTCCAATAAAGATGTATTGCTTTTTTTTTCACCAAGAAATCAATGTAGATAACTCAGTGCAGACACAGAAATTGTAGGCGTAACATTACCATATGATATTAATGTATTTGCTGTCTTCAAGGCGGATTCACCTGGTAGAAACCATCAAATGTTTTTTCGTTTCAAATGAATTCTGATGCATCTATGTTTCATTTCATTTAACATTTTAAGAAATTCATTTAATGAAATAATTTGTTGAGACTCTTTCAATATCAAATGGTATATATCTATGATAAGCAGCACAAATTTTTAAACATTGCTAAGTCATATGAATCAGTCATATTATTGCCTCCATTATTGATTATGAGCAAACGTTTCATAATAAACTTTAGAACAAACTCAAATCACTGAAATAATTGCTATTCACGTGGTCTCAGCTATCGTCCAAGGAAATCTATGTAAACAGTTGCTTTCAGCGATGGCTTTCAAAGATACCGAGTCAACTGAACGTCCTGCACGAATATAAAAATGTCTTGCAAAATTATATAGACAGAAACAGGGCAGACCTTTTACAATTTGATATAAATAAGACAGACAGATTTTTGGATTTATTTACTTCACATGTATGTGTGTGTGTGTTTGAAAATCTGTGGTATATGTACTTTGTTGAGAAATTTTAAGCAAGTAGAAGCCGACTTGAGAAATATGTGAAGCCACACAGAAAAAAGCGAAAAGCAGTAAAGAGAAACGAAAAAATGTCTAGTACGTTAGTCAACACCTTGCCTACAAATCTCGTCTGTCTGCCCTGTTTGTGTCTATTGTAAAGGAGACATACTCATTTACTCAATTAAAGATAGTCAAAACGCTGGTGTAGATTTACAGTTGACTTAAGTATAGAGTTGTGTAGTCGACATAGTTCAGTTGAACTAATCACTCAACTGACTTTAGTGAGCTGATCACCACACTAAGTATGCAGCTCCTTAGTTCAATGCAAAGTTTTAGTTCAGTATAGTTCTTTAGTTCGGTTCAGGTTCTTAGTTCAGCTCAGCTCCTTAGCTCATTTCAGCGCGTTAATTCACTTCAGATCATTAGTTCACTTCAACTCATTAGTTTATATTTATTTTTAGTGGCAAAATTGTGTTGTTGTAGAATCGCGACTACTTGTGAAATAAGCCTGTTTTTGATTGATAATGCTTATATAAAAGATTTGAGGAGTCTGTTAAAATTAGAATAATTAGAAATGGTAGTATTACTGTAAGCCTGTCCGTCTGTCCGAGCCTTCTATCTTTGGAACCGTAATAGGTAGACTCTAGAATGGCAACTATAACTGACCTACTAAACAAATGAACTAAATGAGACCGACCTAGGTCAGTAAAATTATCTGCACAACAAAGATCGCTCACCTTAATCAACTAACAAAAACCACTACATATTATTATGTGGTTAAATATTTGCTGCGAATTTCATAAATCTGGATTGAAAGCAAATCATAAGATAAAACAATTACTCTGGAAAGTATTAGTCAGGCTACAAGCAGCCCTGATTAATTTTTTCTTGTGTTGTTTTTATATCACCCTTTGTAAATAAGAATACTAAACAAATAAAGGGACGAACCAGTTAATACTACGTCTAACAATCTAAACACTTAAGTTTTACTAGAAGTGAAAAGTGGAAACAACCGAAACCTTTTTTTCAAACGGTTTTACTCTATTAAAGAGATATAAAATCCCAAGAAGTTTCCCAGTTTATAAAAGCAACAGACCCCCTTAAAAATGCACAAAACATTTTAAACTAAATAAATCGCACACATCAACAACTTAAACAATTAATTCGAAGAAAAAAAAAACATTTCAGAAATAAAAAATAGAATCGTTTCATATTGTTTGCACTCGATGTCTAAGAATGCGTAAGCGTGGGCTGAAAATTTGCTGTCACTTTTTGGGAGAATAAAATTATTGTTTCGTTAGACGCACGTGTTGCACATTAAATGGAAAATTGAATGAGACATACATAATTCAGTTTTAAAATATATTAAATAATAAAAAGTGTTCTAACAAATTAAATAACAAAACAAAATTTTTTGCATAAAAGAATCGTAAAATAATTGAAACTTATTTATAAAATTTTTAAGTATTTATGGAAATTATTTTTTAACATTCAAATAAATTAATTTAAGTAGTATAGTAGTATTTCGCATATCCTAAGTATTATTGAAAGAATAATGCTGAAGAAGGCTGCAGCGATTTTACTCTGTAAGTGTCTAAAATAAAATTCTCCCGTTTCCTTTAAAAATGCATCATCTTATTTGTAAAACAAATATTTTTTAATCAACTCTGAGGATTGCACAAAAATATAAAAGTGAAAATAATGCGAAGTTCCTTCCATTGAAAAATCGTTTTTGAATATTAGTACTTTTTTTTAATTTTTTTTTTTTTTGTGTTTTAAGTTTCATCATTTTCTGGTAAAGAAAAAGAGAAATACCAATGGGTTCATGTGCAATAATAAGCACTGTGTGCATAGACTGAAACTAGTCCTGGCGTACGTTTACGTTTACGTTTAGATATACTTCCCCTTTTTCTCTTTAAAATTTTCAGCAGATTGTTTTACAATTAAGGTAACGGCATTACCCGATTAATATCACTCTGATGTCTGTCGAACTGTCGCAGGGCATTATTTTTTGAACCGCATAACATAATGACGTTATAATAATGTATAAAATTTAATTTAACAAAGTTCATTTCTTCTCTCTAACTACTTGTAGCAACAAAAAATGTAAGGTGGTGGAGATTAAAGAAAAACACATCAAACAAGCTTTAACCAACTGATTGGACTAATATTTCTCGTAATCTATTATCTGAATTTGGTTGGTTAAATATATGATGTTTAAACCTAAACACTGTTCAGAGTTAAAATCACACAAGAAAACATTAAATTATGTGATTTACATAACAGAAAAATGTTAACTTAAAAAACCAGTTTCTTTAACTATAACCTTTGGACCAGTAAAATGGCTTGCTTAAAAACAGTCTGAGCAAAGTTTGTTTTAACTATTTCACATGTTATAAAAATAGAATCGACGTCTCCTGATCCGAACTCACAATTCGGAACACATTCTTTTTATCTCAAAATCGGTTATTAATAATTTTTTTAATTGTTTTGATATGTTTATTAAAAGACGTATAGGTCTAATTTATTCTTCCTTTGTTGAATCTATTCTTGGCTTAGGTCTAATTATAATAGAGTTGTGTAGTTCGTAAACTACATAGTTCTATTCGCTCAATTTAACTATATAAAACGGTTGTCAGATTTATTTTCACCTATTTCGCCAAAATCGATGTAAAAAAAAGTATAACAAATTCATTGGAATTACCAGCACATCAAGTACGGAACTAATGTAGCTGTACATAATTAAATAGAATATCATATTTGTTATAATCTTTCTAAAACAAAAGTTAATATTTTCTATTCTGGTTGATAAGTTTCCAAAAGTATGTATGTTAGGAGATATAGAAATTTTTGAAAACAAGAAATTTTGTTTGTGATAAGGAATTGTGGCATTTTAACATTCCGTTACTAACATGAATTTTATAACACGCTTACTAACATCGGTCTCTAGGACCGAAGTGTAGGAAACGAGAATTTCTTCACATTTAAAACTAATTTTTGGACAATACATATATTTAATTTTTATTACTTATTATTGTATTCAATAGTAAAGCACACATAAAAGAGATAGAATAACTGAAAGATGAGTGCTGTAATTCATTTTTTATAAGTGAGATCAACTTAAAATGTTCTTATTAATATAATAATAATAAGAATTATAATTATAAATGTAATTAGTAGTCATTATCGGTTTGAAATGGACAAGTTTGGCACATGCGGGAATATGTTCCAAACGCAGGGATCTACCCCACTCAAAACACTTATACTTATTTTTTCTATCAATTTTTTTTGATCCACAATCTTTACAGCGATTATCTTAGCTTAAAGTTGTTCGAAGTCCATTATCTGTATAATCAATCACTGCGAAAGTTATAAGTGGCTTGTATTAAACAAAATTATACGTTTACCTGAAGTTGGTTTCACAGATCGAATCACTGAAAAACTAATAAAACACATGTTAGCAGGATCTCAGCACAACGGCTGACGTTATGGCGAGAAACCCTGATATCATACTGACCAAGCATATTCACTTAGGGTGATTGATGATATTTCATATAAAAATGTTTTATATTTTGCAGCTGCCCTCTATTTCGCACATAAAAAGTAGATAACTATGCAATCAATGCCACCTTGTAAAGCGAATTTTTGTTGACACGATTGTGTCGTACGATTTGTCAAAAATTACATGTGTACTAAAAAAGTATGATTGTGTGGATTAAAAGTTTATGTGTCTGACAGACTTTTTGACAGATCTGTACGATTTTATAGTCTTTTGAAAAAATTCATAAAATAGTATTTTCCATACTATCAGAGTTGCAAAATCTTATTTTGTATAATAGTGTGGCATCTACATCGCCATTTTGAAACGATTTTCTGAGTAAGAGAGAATTCTGTCAGCTTTTTTGTGATTGAATCGTACTGTATAAATTAAAAACAAAACAGTCAAAATTATGCGCTAAAAATCCAGTTGATCTAATTAGTTCAATTGTTTTTAGCTCACAAAGTGAACTATTGAACTAATTAAACGAACTAGTTCATTTTTATGAGCTGAGCTGAAAAGATTTCTCACTTTAAAGAACTGATATACCCAACTCTACATTGCGCAGTGAGGCAGCAGAGGAGTTTTGACGATGGACACCATCCACTTGCCAGGGGTGGCGCTATGTGGTCCCTGCACTTCCGTTTAGAGCTTGGCATTTCTTCAATTTTCGTTTGATTTTTAAAATTTATCCATTTCTTACAGGTCTACATAACACCCATAATATTGTGGTTTAAGCCTAGTACTCTGTTCGAATTTATGAAAAATGTTGAGCAACATTTATTATTTCACATGGAAAATTTGACATTTAAAATGTGGTGTCTATCTCGTGATTTGGAAGAATTTTACGATTTTATTGCTTTTAACTATTCCAAATTGTTTTACAAATGTTAACAAAAGCCAGGTGATCATCTGTTGTTTAAAAAATTCCGCATGAAATAATGCCCATTTGCTTTATTTCACAGCTTTGATAAAATGTTGCCAGAAACATTTCAATGTTTTTCCACAGCAAAAACAGAGTACTACTTCAGCAACATTTTTTCATGACTTTTTTATACAAATTTTTTATGTATGTAGTTTGACAGCATTCCGCATGAAAAACTGAGCAGAGTACCAGGCTTTAACTATAAACTATGTTTTTAAATTAGCGAGTTATGAGCATTTTAAGCTTAAAATTTTTGATTTTTCGATACCCTGGTTCAGTTTTTCCACATATTTTAAACAATTTTCTAAATTATTTTTTAATTGGAATGTTTTAGTCGTTTTGCCATAAAGTCCACATATGGACTAAGGGTCATGAAATACTTTTAGCAATAGTTGGGAGTATATATAGCTTTATTAGGGCAGTGTTCTTTTTCCGATCCCAGCTTTGGGATTTCAGAATATATAGGCTAAAGTCAAAATTTCGATGTAAAATAGGTCAAATTGTAGGACCTCTTTTTCCTTAAGATTTTTTTTTATTAAAAAAATAAGATTGACGGCCATTTTTAGGCTAAAATACACAAAAATTCATTAATTTTAGAATTTTTCAATTGAAAATCGGCTAGTTTTTAACTTAGAACAGATATAATCTCTATATTTTATTTTTCCACAATGTTGAAAATGTTGCTCTCTAACTATGGGAAAAAATTTTAAAAATAATTTTAAAAATTGTTTAAAATATTTTGAAAAAAACAGGATATCGAAAAATCAAACATTTTAATTTTAAAATTATCATTACTCGCTACTTTTAAAAAATAATTTAAAGATTAAACCACCATTTTTTAGGTATTAAGTAGACCTTTAAGACCATGTGCAATTTTAATAAATGCTCTAAACGGATTCGCAGGGCCGAGGTACACAACTTTTAGATCACTAGCGCCACCGCTGGCAAGTGGATGGTGACCACCATCAAAACTTAAGCTGAGACAGTCCTCTCCTATGCTCATGACAAATTTTGGATCAATCGACCTAGCCCTTTACAAATAGCTGAGTTATTTCCAAAATATTTTGATTTTGGCCTATGCATTGTAACCAAATAAACCTGCAATTTTGGAAAAGCATGCTCAAGACCAAACTTGTAATAAAAAATAAAAGTCGAATATCAAGTGCTCTTGCAATAACTCCAAAGTCAAAACTACTCAAATAGCACCAAATTAAAAAGATGCTTGTATTTTGGGACACCGGTAATAAAAAATACAACAAATTAAAAGATTCATTACATGTAATAAGGGGCCCTATATCAATAATTCGATTATTCGCAACCGAATGTAGTACACCCTTCATCTGTTTTGTTTAATGCTTTATAGAATGAACATTGTGTTTTTATAATCTGGATTTTTGTTAAATCAAATTGTTTTTATACATTTTTAAAAGTTTCAAAGTTCAATATAAAAAATAGGCCATTAAAAACCTATAATGAAAAAAAAAACTTATTTAAATTCTCCTCTATCAAAAAATCCAAGTCATTTATAATAAATATTATTCCGCCAGTTTTAGCATACAAACACATAAAATGTGGGTCAGTTCAAATGAGCTTCATTTAACTATTGATTTCTACATGCGATGATAAGATTAAGACGTGCCAAAAAGAGCGTCCAAAAAATGTGTCAACAAACACGCGTCTGTGACCCAAAAAAGAAAATTTGATTTAAACGTCAGAACTTGAAAGGTATTTTCCATTAAAATTTTTCTTTAAAATCACGTCA